>JABWTJ010000264.1:380437-955760 GCA_016801875.1 Solanum sitiens | reverse complement strand
GCGACGGTCCGTCATACCTGTCCGTCGGGGGGAATGAAGAAAGCAACGTGAGAAGATGTGAAGTATGGGACGACGGAGGCTATGACGGTCCGTCGTGTCCATGACGGTCCGTCACGTGGT
The DNA here is from genome assembly GCA_016801875.1 of Solanum sitiens. Taxonomy (NCBI): domain Eukaryota; kingdom Viridiplantae; phylum Streptophyta; class Magnoliopsida; order Solanales; family Solanaceae; genus Solanum; species Solanum sitiens. The sequence goes on along the minus strand of JABWTJ010000264.1, from coordinate 955,640 downwards.
CCGTCGACCCAGACGCGTTTGGACAGATTTTTAGTAAATAGAATCCTTATTTGATTAGGTTTTTATTTTTCTTATAAATAGTTGGAAAAACCTCGTTTTTGAGGTTAGACTTTCTGGATAATTTTTAGTTTATAGTTCTTCGATTATATTAGTAAACTATTGATTTTGGAAATTAAGATTTTTTCTGGGAATTGATTGTTGTGGATTTCGGTGATTAATCAAGTTAAATTCTGGGAAATTATTCGTTTTCATAAAAGTAAGTGCATGAACTCTTCCATTAACGATATGAATTGTGTAATTACGAACATGGGTAACTAAACCTCATAGCTAGGGTTGTGGGAACCATGGGTGAATAACAAGGTAGAAATCTAACTTCAATAACAATTTTTAGAGTGGTGTCTTGCATGTATTGATAATTCTTTCGTTTAGAATTCTTTTTAACGGTGGCCAACGTTAGAACTCGCCTTAATGCTACTTGCCGGACCAAGGAGGTAGATAATAGGAAAAGAATTATCGACATAGATTTAGTGTATATTATCTAATAGACTAGTATTGGTTGGTACGAGTTAATAGCTTAGTCAAATACCGAATACGATGTTTAATATGAGGTAAAGATAAGGGTTAGTATAGCAACACACGTAGCCGGACCAAGGTGCGGAGTGAAATTTTCTAGATGCCGGACCAAGGATTTAGAGATACATAACTTATCACTTTACATGCAAGATATCAGGATAGAGATGTTATAGTTAGATTTACCAAGTTAGGAACCTGTGGGGAACACTAAAACCCTAGTTACTTTTATAATTTGATTAAACTCTGAAAGTTAAAATTGTTAGTTGTTCATTCTTATTTAGTTAATTATTTTCATTAATTTAGAAATAAAACCCCCCTTTTTGTCTTTTGGTTTTTTGGAAAACAGTTGGCTAAATAATAGTAATAATAAAATAAAGTTAAGTCTGAACTATTTTCCTTGTGGGATCGATCCCAACCTCATTAGTTGGGTTCTTTACTTGATACGACCGCTTTACTTCTTATTTGAGAAGTAAGTTTGAGCGTATCAAATTTTGGCGCCGCTGCCGGGGAAAGTAGCTTTTAGATTAACTTTAATTTATTACTAAAATTTAGTTAATATTTTCCTGATTTTACTTTTTCTGTTGTTTTTGATTTTTTTTTAGGTTTGACGTCCTTGTATGCCAAATACACGGAGCGGAAGAGAACCTTGTTTCCCTACGATCACGAGTTAGAGCGTACACTACGAAGAATGAATCGAAACTTGGGTATAAATGATGATGATCCAAACCTGAACAACCCAGCTCCGGTTGATGCTCATGGTCGATTATTACCTGATAATCCTAATCCAGGTGCACAAAAGGGACAAAATCCCGCACCACGTCCTCAAGAATACTACAGAGGCTATGACAATATTGCAGATTCTGATGGGCCACTTGTATTGCCCCCTCTACCTGAAGGTCACACCTTTGTAGTCACTAGTAGTCTAATGCAAATGCTCACTGCTAGAGGTTTGTTTTCCGGACTACCGTCCGAGGATCCACATGCTCATATAGCTAAGGTGAGGGCAGTGTGTAAAAGCTGTGTAGGGAGGCCTGATTTGAATTTGGATGTAATAGGGCTAAGAGTATTTCCTCTTTCACTGACGGGAGAGGCTGCCATTTGGTTCACTGAGCTTCCTTATAACTCAATCTTCACTTGGAACCAATTAAGGGACGTTTTCTTAGCACGTTACTACCCGGTCTCCAAGAAACTAAATCACAAAGATAGAGTTAACAACTTTGTGGCACTACCAGGAGAATCAGTTAGTAGTTCTTGGGATAGGTTCACTTCATTTCTAAGAAGTGTTCCCAATCACCGCATAGATGATGAGTCACTCAAAGAATACTTCTACCGGGGACAGGATGATAATAATAAAGCGGTATTGGATACTATAGCAGGTGGTTCTTATGGGGAGTGTCCTTATGCTGAAATTGCCGAAAAATTAGAGAAAATTTCCCAAAATAATAAAGCATGGAGTACTAGAAAGACAGATACTGGGAGAAATACTTTTGCAGTGCAATCCACACACAACCCAGCCACAGATGAGATTCGTGAAGAGATGGCACAGATGAGAACTGAGCTTGGGTTAGTGTTAAAACATGTCACTGGGGGTGCAGAAAAGATAAACGCAGTGAACTACTTGTCTAAACCACCACCACCAACTGATGAATATTATTATGAGGAAGATTCTTATGCAGTAAATGATCAGACGGGGGGTTTTCGACCAAATGCCCAAGGCTCCAATCAGGAGAATTGGCGCCAAGGTCAAGGAAATCAAGGTCGAAACTATGGTAACTACAACCGCGAGGGTAATTATGTTCGTGATGGAAATTACAACCGCGACAACAACTTCAACAGGGGTAACTATGGTAACAGAAATGAGAGGAGTGGGCCATATGTTCCTCCTCAAAATCGTGAAGTTGCTCCTAGGGATGGTGGAGGTAGTATGGTGCGAGTTGAGGATATGTTGCACAAGATGATGAGGAGGTTTGATGCTAGTGATGAGCACACCAAAGAGTTAAGGAGTGATGTAGCAGGTATTGGACAGAAAGTTGATACACATGCCATATCAATCAAGCAGCTTGAATTGCAAAGGGCTCAATTATCTGCAACTGTGAACACACGGCAACCGGGCACTCTTCCTAGCAACACTGTCCAAAATCCGAAAAATGATGGACACTGCATGGCAATTACTACTCGTGGTGGTAAACAAACTATTGACCCACCTATGCCGTCTATTGTGGAAAAGGTGATGAAAGACAATGATGAATTGGTAGAGGTTAGTGATGAAGTAGAAGATAACACTGAGGAAGTTGCTGAAGTGCCTAAAAAGGTAACTCTCATGCCTAGACCTCCACCCCCCTTTCCTCAAAGATTAGTGAAAAAGACCGAAGATGGCAAATATCGGTGTTTTATAACAATGTTGAAGCAACTTTCTATCAATGTTCCTTTGGTAGAAGCTCTTGAACAAATGCCCGGTTATGCCAAGTTTATGAAAGATTTGGTTACAAAGAAAAGATCGGTCACTTTTGAGGATGATGACAGAATGCAGCATTGTAGTGCTATTGCTACAAGGTCGTTAGTGCAAAAGAAAGAAGATCCGGGTGCATTTACTATTCCTTGTACAATCGGGTTATTACATTTTGCGAAAGCATTATGTGATCTGGGGGCAAGCATAAATCTCATGCCCCTTTCGATTTATAAGAAGTTGGGTTTGGGTGACCCAAAGCCCACTGCGATGCGGCTACTGATGGCCGATCGAACAGTAAAAAGGCCTATAGGGATACTCCATGATGTGCTAGTAAAAGTGGAGTCATTCATATTTCCAGCAGATTTTGTCATTCTTGATTGTGAAGTCGATTTTGAGGTGCCTATTATTCTTGGGAGGCCATTCCTTGCTACGGGTAGAGCTTTAGTTGATATGGAAAAAGGGCAATTGAAATTTCGGTTGAACAATGAAGAAGTGACTTTCAACATTTGTAGGTCCATGCGGCAGAGTGGTGAGCTCCAATCGGTATCTGCCATATCCTACAAAATTGGTGAATCATCCAAGACACAAATAGAAGAACGACTAGGTGTAGAAGCACTGGCGGCAGTGATAATGAATCTTGATAATGAAGGCATTGAAGAATATATGTCATTAGTTGCTGCCCTTGATCGTGGTAATGTCCGGTTTAAACTGAAGAAATATGAGCTAGACATGAAGAATCGCGAGTCTCCACCCGCTAAACCATCCATTGAGGAGGCTCCAAAGCTAGAACTAAAAGCTCTCCCACCTCATCTAAGGTATGAATTCTTAGGAACCGGTGACACATTACCGGTAATCATTGCATCAGATCTAAATGAACAACAAGTTGAGAGTCTGGTCAAAGTGCTAAAAAGGTTCAAAAGAGCTATTGGGTGGACCATTGCGGACATTATTGGGATCCATCCTGGTATTTGTTCTCATAAAATCCAACTCATGCCCGATCATAAGCCAAGTATTGAGCACCAGAGACGCTTAAACCCACCTATGCAAGAGGTCGTGAAGAAGGAAATCATAAAGTGGTTAGATGCAGGGGTAATTTATCCAATCGCCGATAGTAGTTGGGTATGTCCTGTTCAGTGTGTACCTAAGAAAGGGGGAATGACTGTGGTCCCCAATGAAAAAAATGAACTGGTTCCAATGAGGCCGGTGACTGGATGGAGGGTGTGTATGGATTATCGGAAATTAAATGCATGGACCGAAAAGGACCATTTTCCCATGCCCTTCATGGATCAGATGTTGGATAGACTCGCCGGAAAAGGGGGGTACTGTTTTCTTGATGGTTATTCAGGGTATAATCAGATCTCTATTGCACCAGAAGATCAAGAGAAGACCACTTTTACCTGTCCATATGGGACCTTTGCGTTCAAGAGAATGCCGTTTGGGTTGTGCAATGCACCCGCCACATTTCAGAGATGTATGATGTCTATATTCTCCGACATGGTGGAAGATACTATTGAGGTCTTTATGGATGATTTTTCAGTGGTTGGTGAAACTTTCGAGCAATGTTTGGGCCATTTGTCTGAGGTTCTTAAGAGATGTGAAGATTGCAATTTAGTTCTCAATTGGGAAAAATACCACTTCATGGTCAAAGAAGGTATTGTTTTGGGCCATCGTATTTCAGAAAAGGGCATAGAAGTTGATCGAGCCAAAGTCGAGGTGATAGAGAAACTTCCTCCACCTATCTCCGTAAAAGGTGTGAGAAGCTTTCTTGGGCATGCAGGTTTTTACAGGAGATTCATCAAAGATTTCTCGAAAATTGCACATCCATTGTGCAAACTGTTGGAGAAAGATTGTAGGTTTTCTTTTGATGAATCCTGTCTGAAAGCATTCGGCGATCTCAAAGAAAAACTGGTATCTGCACCTATCATTATTTCTCCGGATTGGAACAGTCCATTTGAGGTAATGTGTGATGCGAGTGGGGTTGCCCTTGGTGTGGTATTGGGACGAAGAAGGGACAAAATCCTTCATCCCATTTACTATGCTAGTAAAGCCCTCAATGAAGCTCAGAAGAACTATACAGTCACTGAACAAGAGCTCCTTGCTGTAGTATTTGCTTTTGAAAAATTTCGCTCCTATTTGCTAGGCACTAGAGTCATAGTGCATACTGACCATTCAGCCCTGAGATATTTGATGGCGAAGAAGGACGCAAAACCAAGGTTAATTCGTTGGGTATTACTACTGCAAGAATTTGACTTTGAGGTAAGGGATAGAAAAGGGACCGAAAATCAAGTTGCTGATCACTTGTCCCGTTTAGAAGATGAAGCTATGAGAGAGTTGGGGGATAAGACTGATATTGATGACACGTTTCCCGATGAGCATGTCTTGGCTGCCTCACAAGACCTACCTAGCTAGTGATCTTGTTCCATCGGACTTGTCTTTTCATCAAAGGAAAAAGTTCATGTACGATGTGAATAAATTCTTTTGGGATGAACCATACTTATACAGGAGTTGTGCTGACGGGCTTATTCGGCGTTGTGTGCCAGAAGTCGAGATGTTGAGTATTTTAGAGGCATGCCATTCCTCACCCTTTGGTGGACATCATAGTGGTGTCCGGACTGCTCACAAGATCTTCCAAAGTGGTTACTATTGGCCAACTATTCATCAAGATGCTCATGAGTTTGCCAAAGCATGTGATAGATGTCAAAGAGATGGCGGCATTTCAAGAAAGCAAGAGCTCCCTCTAAATCCCATTCTTGTAATTGAGTTATTTGATGTTTGGGGTATTGACTTTATGGGTCCGTTTGTGAGTTCTCATGGAATGAAGTATATTTTAGTAGCAGTGGATTATGTATCCAAGTGGGTGGAAGCTATCGCCCTCGCAAACAATGAAGGGAAGAGTGTCACTGCATTCTTGAAAAAGAATGTATTTTCTCGATTTGGTACCCCACGGGCAATTATTAGTGATGGGGGATCCCACTTTTGCAACAAATTGTTCAAGGGATTATTGGAGAAATATGGGGTTCGCCATAATGTGGCCACTCCTTACCATCCTCAAACTAGTGGGCAAGTTGAAGTATCAAATAGGGAAATCAAACAGATTTTGTCGAAAACAGTGAACGCTAGTAGAACAGATTGGTCAAGGAGGCTTGATGATGCTCTTTGGGCTTACCGGACAGCATATAAGACTCCCATAGGTATGTCCCCATACCAACTAGTATATGGGAAAGCATGTCATCTTCCGGTTGAATTAGAGCATAAAGCCATGTGGGCTATGAAGAAGCTAAAAATGGACTGGAACGAAGCTGCAGAACAACGATTAAATGGGTTAAATGAACTCGATGAATTTCGCCTTAAGGCTTATGAAAGCTCAGCCCTCTACAAAGAGAAGATGAAGAAGTACCATGACCTAAAAATCGAGAAACGAGAGTTTATGATTGGGGATTCGGTGCTTTTATTCAACTCTAGATTGCGCTTGTTTTCGGGCAAGCTAAAGTCTAAATGGACTGGACCGTACTTGATCACCAAATTATTCCCTCATGGAGCCGTTGAGTTGGAAAACAAGGAAGGTGTGCGGTTTAAGGTGAACGGACAACGTCTCAAAATCTATATTGGTCATGCGGAATCGGCGAATGAGGTGGTTGAGGCATATTATCTTGATGAAGTCTGAGTAATCAAGTGTCCTCAGTCGTGCCGCGACGTTAAATCAGGCGCTGGTTGGGAGGCAACCCAATAGTTATCATCTAATCACGTTTATAGTTTTTGTGTTTTTCTCTTTCTAGTAACAGTAGCATTTTCTATTTATGGGTTGTAAATTTTCAGGTAGCACATCTACAGGAAGTACTGCAGACAAGTTACTCTACATCAGTCACTGACGGATACATCGACGGACCGTCACTCCTGTGACGGACCGTCGCATGCCTCCGTCGTGCCAGGTACGCTCTCTTGTAATTTTGAAAAACTAGGGCACAGGCGACGGACCATGTGACGGACCGTCACAACTGCGACGAACCGTCATCGGGGTTTCGTCACGCCATTACCCGGCTACCCGACCCGACCCGGCTTCAGAATTTTAAAAGTTTAAAACGTTTTAAACCCCCCCCCCCCTTCATTATCAGTTTTCACTTAATCTTCCCTCCATTTTCTCCCCTTCCAACTTCACTCTCTTCCCAAATTCCCCATCTTCTCCCATTTTTCATCCCAAAATTTTCCCTCTTGGTCGGAATTTGTTGCAGTGATTCTTAGCCTTCTAACTTGAGTGCCATCATTTGTGCATTATTGTCTCCTCTTCCAAGGTATGTATTCCTGAAACTCTACCCTTTACTATTTTTTTTGGTTGTTTTACTGTTTTTCCCTATTGATTGCATATGGGTTTCTGCTTTTGCCTAGATATTATCTAACTTAGGTCTGTAATTCCACAAACTGCCTGGACAATACTAGAGAAATTAGGGCTTTAAAACTTACCAATTTGGGTTGTCATTCTGACTCACATGGGGTAAAACTTGGCACCCCTCAGTTCTGTCTCTGTTTCACAGCACGACAACCCGATGACGGACCGTCATACCCATGACGGTCCGTCCTGCACAACCGTCGTGACGGTCAGAGACCCCTGTCCTAGGGGTCTCAACACTTTTTCCAAGTGTCCACTGACGGACACATGTGACGGACCGTCATGTCCATGACGGTCCGTCCTGCACAACCGATGTGACGGTCAGAGACCCCTGTCCTAGGGGTCTCAACACTTTTTCCAAGTGTCCACTGACGGACACATGTGACGGACCGTCATATCCATGACGGTCCGTCCTGCACAACCGTCGTGACGGTCAGAGACCCTTGTCCTAGGGGTCTCAACACTTTTTCCAAGTGTCCTCTGACGGACACTTGCGACGGACCGTCATACCCGTGACGGTCCGTCCTGCTTAACCGTCGTATCGGTCTGAGACTTTCCCTCTGATATTTTATGTTGCCAAGTATTACATGACGGACTGCATGACGGTCCGTCATACGCACTACGGTCCGTCACCAGGTCCGTCGTGACCTACTGCTACTTCAGAGCTGTTATCACTGGTTTGAGTGTCTGAGTATTATTGTCTCAAATGTTTATTTCTTTTGTGTCATGCTTCATCCTTCAAGTACTAATGATGATTCGTTACAGGTACTACCTATCATGGCACCTAAACAAGATCGCGTTTACGCACGTGGGCGTTCAAAATCTGTCGCCCCGTCTGCCCGATTGGTGATAGGCTCTGATGATGAGCATGATCCAGAATACGTGCCCCCTACTGCTACTCCAGCACGAGCTCCACGTGTACCGCGAGTCACGCCCAAGAAGGTGGCGCCCGGCGTAGTCACTGCCTCCCAGTCTGATGAGGAGCGCACACTGACCGGCACTCCTTCTGGGTCAACTGCCCAAGACGAAGGAGCATCTGGCTCCTTAAGAGTTTCGTGGTCAGAGGAAGCCTCTGGGTCTGCAGACGCCTCTGCTCCTGCCACAGCTACACAGTCTGCTTCAGATGATGAGGCTGACAGCACCGACTCCACCCCTGGCTCACCAACGGGAGTCCCTGCCCCGGTTGCCGATCAGCCCAACCGGTGGTGTGTTGACGGGCAATACAAGGTATACTTAGACGCCAAGGTTCTCAATGACAAAGGCGTCATGACACGGACTCTTACACTGGAGAGGCGGGTCCTCACGGGAAGTCTCCCCACCATGCCAGATATTCACACCCTCTTCACCAGACACCGGCTAGAGTGGACGGCTCGTTCTTTGGGTCGCTACAGTGAGGAGCTAGTTCGCGAGTTCTATGCCTCTTATGTGGCTACTCTTCGCTCGCAGATCGATAGGCGGTATGCCCCCGCCAAACAGGCCCCACTTGAGCACGTCCGAGTACGAGGCATCCAGGTTGACATCTCCCTACCAGCCATCCGCCGATATCTGTACGGCACGGATTCTGACTCCACCAGTACACCTCTCACCGCCGAGTTTGATTACCGGTGGCAAATTGTTAAAGAGGGCCGGTTCTTACGTGAGCCTTCACTGAGAGAGACCACCAAGAGGTGGATGGCACTGCACCTATCTATTGATGGAGAGGCTGCGGATTGGGTGATGGAGCCGAAGGGGGCCATCAGGAAGGCCAACTTGACCTTTACGGCCAAGTTTCTCTGGTTGATCGTCCGCCATTGTCTCTCCCCCACTGCTGCGGATAACATAGTCACCTGGGATCGTGCAGTGCTGATGGCTGCTATGATGGCAGGGTTCGAGGTCGATTTCGCTTGGCTTCTCCAAGCGGTCATGCACGAGAGGGCCTTCAAGGTCACCACAACTTACCCTTTCCCTTGCATGATTTTCTCTTTGTGCAGATCAGCAGGTGTGCCCATTTGGCACATTGACCAGCTCAAGACCCCGCCAGGAAATGTTGACATCGGCCTCATCAGGGATGAGGCCAATGAGTTGGCCCCACGCAGAGGGCCCCGTCCAGAGGTGGCCCCATTTGGTGAGAACCTGGCCGACACCGTAGAGCATGCTCATGATGCTTCCCGTGCTGCTTCTGCACACACTGACACTACTCCGGTCGAGTCTATCCCGGGTAGTAGCACTGCCCCGAGCTCCTCTCGCTGGGCTCCTTCTGCCACTCTGGTCCCACTAGCTCGGGTTCAGAAACTTGAGGCACAGATGGCTACTCTTCTGCATCACATTCAGCCGTGGATGCAGAAGACTATTGCTGAGGCAGAGGAGCGCATGGAGCGCAAGATGATACAGCACACAGAGAGGCAGATCGCCGGGGTACACCAGCGCTTAGACGCATTTGAATTACGAGTACTAGCCCGACCAGCCCCTCCGGTGGACATGTCGACTCTCCAGGCTGCGGTTGAGAGTCTGCGGGCGGATCTTGATATGATTTTAGAGGCGAGGGTGCCTGAGTCTGAGGCCCCTTCTGCGGAGCCTGCCGATGACACCGTGATGGCCGCCCTGTTTACCACTTCTGATGTTCCACCACCTCCCCCACAAGAGCATGTCAAGAGACGCAGGGGTCGAGAGGAGGATGAGGCTAGGGCAAGGAAGAAGGAGCGCCGTGAGATGGAATCTGCGAGGAGAGCCTCGATTGCCGATGAGGAGGCCCGTAGGTTGAGGGCTGTAGAAGTAGCTGCCGGGGCGTCTAGCTCCAAAATTGTAGATTCTGTGGGAGGCGCTACTGATGGTGCTGTGGATGCTGCGGACATTACTGAGGATGTCCAGACTACGCAGGGAGCAGGTTCCGGGGAACCGGACCCACCAGCTTGCTGATCACCGGCGCTTAGCGCCTCAGGTTTGCTTCACTTACCCTTTTACGTAGTTTAACTTTTCTATGCATTGGGGACAATTGCATATTTTTTTTGTAGGGGGTGGGGTAAATGGAAAGTGAACACTTGGGTGAATTCTGAGTAGCCCAAGTTCACGATCCTCTTTTGGGGTTTTCTTGCCTGTGTTCTTTTTCCCCAAAAGACTGATTACTTTTACTGTTGAACCGGCATGTCATATCTTATGTACACAGTATAAATCTGAAGCATGATGGCTAATATAAATATGATATCTCGATAATCATTTGCATGACTAGGCATAGTAAGTGATAATTGTGTGGTTTGAAACATGAAACAAGGATACACTTCTGCATGATCCTGAATCTAAGATTTGAACTAGGTGTCTAATACTCTGGGAATGCAAGGAATGTCATGTGAGTGTGAGGTAAAGTCGAATGACCACCATTAATACTGAGCTAGAACTTGCCTGGTTAGTCCTACTGAAAGTGAGTCAAAACAATCACTTAGGAAAGGATCATAGGCCCTTGTTCGAAATAGTCAATCTTGAGCCTAAAAATAACAGAAAACCAAATGAAGTTAATCCCTTTTTGATCCAAATGAATTGAGCCTAAACTAGATTTTTTTTTTTACCCCAAATGATCTTCTCTGGGAGCAATGTGTTGGCCCTGGTCCCTCCTAGGACATGTGTACCTCAGCTTATGCCAAAAGCATAAGTTGAGGGTGGCTAATGCAGAAAGCAACCTTGTTTTGGCCCTGACCCAACCATGGGTATTGTGAACCTTGACTCATGGCAAAATCATGAGTTGAGGGTGGCTGCTATAAGGAAAACCACGGAAAGTGGGGTTGAAAGAATGAAGAGAAAGAAAGAATAAAACAGAAGTGACTAAAAAAAAAAAAAAAAAGTTAATAATAACCAAAAGCAAAATAAACACAAGAAAAGAGAAAAGTCACTTACACATAAGGATAAGAAAGGGAAAACAGCAAAGTGAAAAGAAAATTGAGTAATAGGGCGAAATAAGAATGATATGTCAAGGAGGGCAACAAGTCACTAAAGTATATCTAAATACACCCTACCTGACCCTGAGCCTATGTTACAATCTAAAAAAAGTCCTATTGTGATCCTAAGTGCGTATGAGGAATTTGAAGTAGTGAAAATAAGGGCAAGCCTATGGCAATATGTATAAATGAGTGGTGAATTTGTTCTGAGAGTGAGTGTCGAAACGTGATCCTTATACTCAAACTAAAATCATTGTGTGAAAAATGAGGATGTTATTTGAAGTAAGGACAGGAGTTGTAATACCAGAAATATTAGCATCTCGGTGAGAAATTGAAGAGGATAGGCATCATTGCGTAGTAAATCTGGGTTATGGTTTGATTCTACACAAATCAATGCCTAATAGTGAGACCATGCATGAACATAATGAGAATAATCGAGGTTGATAGCCAAATGATTGCGGAAATTAAAATATGGATACTTTTGTACAAAGAATTTGTAGTGAGTCATAGTGCGTCGCTTGAGGACAAACAACGAATTTAAGTTGAGGGTGTTGATGTACCGTGGTTTCACGGTATTTCTAATACTTTTTCCTTAAGTTTAGTGTGTGTCGAGAGCCTTTTTGTGTTGATTTTGATATAAGTTTATCTTTGTTTGCAGAAAATCTGTCTAAGGAAGAACGCGGGAGTTTTTGAGAAAGAATTGCAGAAGAGACCACCTACGGAGCCTATGATGGTCCGTCGCGGCTGTGACGGTCCGTAGGTGGCATCGTAGTGAAGGAAGAAGTTGCTGAAGGAAATTTGGGGAAGTCTGACCAAGTGTGGGATTACGGAAGTTCGTGACGGACCGTCACAGATACGACGGTCCGTCCTGCATGTTCGTCGTAATTATCAGAGAGTAATCCCAGTACCCAAAATTCCAAAGTTCAAGTGTATTGGAACGAAGACCCTCGACGGGCCGTCATGCTCGCGACGGTCCGTCATACCTGTCCGTCGGGGGGAATGAAGAAAGCAACGTGAGAAGATGTGAAGTATGGGACGACGGAGGCTATGACGGTCCGTCGTGTCCATGACGGTCCGTCACGTGGTCCGTCGACCCAGACGCGTTTGGACAGATTTTTAGTAAATAGAATCCTTATTTGATTAGGTTTTTATTTTTCTTATAAATAGTTGGAAAAACCTCGTTTTTGAGGTTAGACTTTCTGGATAATTTTTAGTTTATAGTTCTTCGATTATATTAGTAAACTCTTGATTTTGGAAATTAAGATTTTTTCCGGGAATTGATTGTTGTGGATTTCGGTGATTAATCAAGTTGAATTCTGGGAAATTATTCGTTTTCATAAAAGTAAGTGCATGAACTCTTCCATTAACGATATGAATTGTGTAATTACGAAAATGGGTAACTAAACCTCATAGCTAGGGTTGTGGGAACCATGGGTGAATAACAAGGTAGAAATCTAACTTCAATAACAATTTCTAGAGTGGTGTCTTGCATGTATTGATAATTCTTTCGTTTAGAATTCTTTTTAACGGTGGCCAACGTTAGAACTCGCCTTAATGCTACTTGCCGGACCAAGGAGGTAGATAATAGGAAAAGAATTATCAACATAGATTTAGTGTAGACTATCTAATAGACTAGTATTGGTTGGTACGAGTTAATAGCTTAGTCAAATACCGAATACGATGTTTAATATGAGGTAAAGATAAGGGTTAGTATAGCAACACACGTAGCCGGACCAAGGTGCGGAGTGAAATTCTCTAGATGCCGGACCAAGGATTTAGAGATACATAACTTATCACTTTACATGCAAGATATCAGGATAGAGATGTTATAGTTAGATTTACCAAGTTAGGAACCTGTGGGGAACACTAAAACCCTAGTTACTTTTATAATTTGATTAAACTCTGAAAGTTAAAATTGTTAGTTGTTCATTCTTATTTAGTTAATTATTTTCATTAATTTAGAAATAAAACCCCCCTTTTTGTCATTCAGTGACAGAACTGAGAAGCCACAATCATCCCCTGAGATTCCAAACGAAAGACTCGATATTAACCCACATATTTCTAACCCAAATACCCAGCAAACTAGCAATGCTAAAGCATCAATTTCTCAAGTTTTAACATGTCAATTCGGTGGACTATCAACCTAGGTCAGAACAAGTTTCCAAAACATCTTCCCCTTCTTTGATTCGGTTAACCCACTCCCCACAGCAATTTTATTTATAAGGCGGGACTTTAAGGCATGTCATGAGGTCTTTAGCATACAAAAGGGGTCAAAAATCAAAGACCCAATAAACGGAAACAGTCCAGTAGTAATTAAAAACATTAATGCAATGTAAATGGGTAGAGACCAGAAGCACATACCTGAGACTTGGAGAAGAGGAAAAACAACCAGGTGAGGCACACAACTAGGTAGATCAGCAGAATAGCAGAAGACTCCGACCAGCAAATACTTGGAAGAGGCAGGGAGATTGGGGGGAGAATTAGATTGTGGGAATTTGGGAAGGGATGGTGGATCAAGGGATTGGGAAGAGAGTGAGAGTGGAAGGGAGTTGAAAAGAGAGTAAATGGGAGAAATGATGGAAAAGAAACGGTTAAAATGAAGGGGTGGGAAGTTTAAAGGTTTAAAACTTTTAATATTCGCCGGTCGGGTCGGGTCGAGTTGCTGGGTATTGATGCGACGAGTCTCCGACGACGGTCCATCACAGGTATGACGGTCCGTCGTGGGTTCCGTCGCGGGTGCCCTAATTTTAAAAAAAATAGACAAACTTACCTGGCACGACGGATTCCTGTGACGGTCCGTCGCAAGCGTGATGGTCCGTCGATGGATCCGTCACTGATTGTTTCAGACCAATTTCTGCAGATTTTTCTGGTGATGTGCTACCTGCAAAGTTAACACCCATTAAGCTATTATCTATGTGTTTGACTGGAGACTTAGTGGACACGGACCCTAAACTACGCTCTAGCCAACACTTCTAACAAAACGAAAAACAAAGAAAATGCGACTATTACTAGAAAAATAACTATAGTTGGCTTAGAGGATACATATTGGGTTGCCTCCCAGCCAGCGCTTGATTTAACGTTGCGGCACGACGGAGGATACTCGATTACTTAGACTTCATCAAGATGGTATGCCTCGATCACTTCATTCGCCGATTCAGCATGCCCCAAATAGATTTTGATTCGTTGTTCGTTCACCTTAAACCGCACACCCTCCTTGTTTTCCAACTCAACCGCTCCGTGAGGGAATAGTTGGGTGATCAAGTAAGGGCCAGTCCATTTGGACTTGAGCTTGCCCGGAAACAAACGCAATCTAGAATTGAATAAAAGCACCAAATCCCCAACTATAAAATCGTGTTTCTCAATCTTTTGGTCATGGTATTTCTTCATCTTTTCTTTGTAGAGGGCTGAACTTTCATAAGCTTTTAGGCAAAATTCATCGAGTTCATTCAACCCATTTAACATCTGTTCTACAGCTTCATTCCAATCTATTTTCAACTTCTTCGTAGCCCACATGGCTTTACGCTCTAATTCAACCGGTAGGTGACAAGCTTTCCCATATACAAGTTGGTATGGGGACATACCTATGGGAGTCTTATATGCTGTCCGGTAGGCCCAAAGAGCATCATCAAGCCTCCTTGACCAGTCCGTTATACTAGCGTTTACTGTTTTCGACAAAATCTGCTTGATCTCCCAATTTGACACCTCGACTTGCCCACTAGTTTGAGGATGGTAAGGAGTGGCCACATTATGGCGAACCCCATATTTCTCCATAATCCCTTAAACAACTTGTTGCAGAAGTGGGATCCCCCATCACTAATAATTGCCCTTGGGGTACCAAATCGAGAAAATATATTCTTTTTCAAGAATGCGGTGACACTCTTCCCTTCATTATTTGCGAGGGCGACAACTTCCACCCATTTAGACACATAATCAACCGCTACTAGAATGTACTTCATCCCATGAGAACTCACAAAAGGACCCATAAAGTCAATACCCAAACATCAAATAACTCAATCACAAGAATGGGATTTAAAGGGAGCTCTTGCTTTCTTGAAATGCCGCCATCTCGTTGGCATCTATCACATGCTTTGGCAAACACATGAGCATCTTGATGAATAGTTGGCCAATAGTAGCCACATTGTAAGATCTTATGAGCGGTTCGGATACCACTATGATGTCCACCTACGGGTGAAGAATGACATGCCTCCAAGACACTCAACATCTCAACTTCTGGCACACAACGCCGAATAAGCCCATTGGCACAAATCCTATATAAGTATGGTTCATCCCAAAAGAACTTCTTCACATCGTACATGAACTTTTTCCTTTGATGAAAGGACAAGTCCGGTAGAACAATATCGCTAGCCACATAATTCGCAAAATCTGCGAACCATGGAATCAAGTCTTGAGAGGCAGCCAATACATGCTCATCGGGGAAGGTATCATCAATCTCAGTCTTATCCCCCAACTCTCTCATTGCTTCATGTTCTAAACGGGACAAGTGATCAGCAACTTGATTCTCGGTCCCTTTTCTATCTCTCACCTCAAAGTCAAATTCTTGCAATAGTAATACCCAACGAATCAACCTCGGTTTCGCATCCTTCTTTACCATCAAGTATCTCAAAGCAGAATGGTCAGTATGCACTATAACTCTAGTACCTAGCAAATAGGAGCAAAATTTTTCAAAAGCAAAGACTACTGCAAGGAGCTCTTGCTCAGTCACTGTGTAGTTCTTCTGGGCTTCATTGAGGGCTTTACTAGCATAGTAAATGGGATGAAGGATTTTCTCCCTTCTTTGTCCCAATACCACACCTAGAGCAACCCCACTAGCATCACACATCACCTCAAATGGACTGCTCCAATCTGGAGAAATAATGATAGGTGCAGACACCAACTTTTCTTTTAACTCACCGAATGCCTTAAAACAGGATTCATCAAAATAAAATTTACACTCTTTCTCCAGCAGTTTGCACAAGGGATGCACAATTTTTGAAATGTCTTTGATGAACCTCCGGTAAAAACCTGCATGCCCTAGAAAGCTTCTCACACCTTTTACAGGGATAGGTGGGGGAAGTTTCTCTATTACCTCGACTTTAGCTCGATCAACTTTTATACCCTTCGCTGAAATGCGATGACCCAAAACAATACCTTCTTTCACCATGAAGTGGCATTTTTCCCAATTTAGTACTAAATTGTAGTCTTCACACCTCTTAAGAACCTCAGATAAATGACTCAAACACCTCTCGAATGAGTCACCAACCACAGAAAAATCATCTATGAACACCTCAATAGTATCCTCCACCATATCGGAGAATATCGACATCATACATCTCTGAAAAGTGGCGGGTGCATTGCACAACCCAAACGGCATTCTCTTGAACGCAAAGGTCCATATGGACAAGTAAAGGTGGTTTTCTCTTGGTCTTCTGGTGCAATAGAAATCTGATTATACCCCGAATAACCATCAAGAAAACAGTACCACCCTTTTCCGGCAAGTCTATCCAACATCTGATCCATGAAGGGCATAGGAAAATTGTCTTTTTTGGTCCATGCATTTAATTTCTGGTAATCCATACACACCCTTCATCCAGTCACCGGTCTCATTGGAACAAGTTCATTTTTCTCATTGGGGACCACAGTCAATCCCCCTTTCTTAGGTACACACTGAACAGGGCATACCCAACTACTATCGGCGATCGGATATATTACTCCGGCATCCAACCACTTAATGATTTCCTTCTTCACGACCTCTTGCATAGGTGGATTTAAGCGTCTCTGGTACTCAATACTTGGCTTATGATCGGGCATGAGTTGGATTTTATGAGAATAAATACCAGGAGGTATCCCAATAATGTCCGCAATAGTCCACCCAATAGCTCTTTTGAACCTTTTTAACACTTTCACCAAACTCTCAACTTCTTGTACATTCAGGTCTGATGCAATGATTACTGGCAAAGTGTCATCATTACCTAAGCATTCATACCTCATATGAGGCGGTAGAGTTTTTAGTTCTAACTTTGGAGCCTCCTCTATAGATGGTTTTGCGGGTGGAGACTCGCGATTCTTCATATCTAACTCGTATTTCTTCGGTTTAAACCGAACATCACCTCGATCAAGAGCCGCGACCAATGACCCATACTCTTCAATGCAATCGCTATCAAAATTCATTATCACTGCCGCTAGTGCTTCTATACTTAGACGTTCTTCTGTTTGTACCTCAGATGACTTTTTCACTTTGTAGGATATGGCAGATACCGATTGGAGCTCACCACTCTGCCTCATGGACCTACAAATGTTGAAGGTCACTTCTTCACTGTTCAACCGAAATTTCATCTGCCCCTTTTCCATATCAACTAAGGCTCTACCCGTAGCAAGGAATGGCCTTCCAAGAATAATAGGCACCTCAAAATCGACTTCACAATCAAGAATAACAAAATCGGCCGGAAATATGAACGACTCCACTTTTACTAGCACATCGTGGAGTATACCAATAGGCCTTTTTACTGTTCGATCGGCCATCAGTAGCCGCATCGCAGTGGGCTTTGGGTCACCCAAACCCAATTTCTTGTAAATCGAGAGGGGCATGAGATTTATGCTTGCCCCAAGATCACATAATGCTTTCGCAAAATGTAATAACCCGATTGTACAAGGAATAGTAAAAGCACCCGGATCTTCTTTCTTTTGCACTAGAGATCTTGTAGCAATAGCACTACAATGATGCATTCTATCATCATCCTCAAAAGTGACCGATCTTTTCTTCGTAACCAGATCTTTCATAAACTTGGCGTAACCTGGCATTTGTCCAGAGCTTCTACCAAAGGGACATTGATGGAAAGCTGTTTCAACATCGTTATAAAACGCCGATATTTACCATCCTCGGTCTTTTTCACTAATCTTTGAGGGAAGGGGGGGGTCTAGGCATGGGTGTCACCTTTTTGGGCACTTCAACATCTTTTCCTGTTTTATCTTCTAACTCATCACTAACCTCCACCACTTTATCATTATCTCTTGTCACCTTTTCCACATCAGATAGCATAGGTGGGTCAATGGTTTGCTTACCACCCCGAGTAGTGATTGCCATACAATGTTCATCATTTTTCGGATTTTGGACAGTGTTGCTAGGGAGAGTGCCCGATTGATGTGTGTTCACAGTCGCAGATAATTGGGCCATTTGCAACTCAAGCTGCTTAATCGATATTGCATGTGTATCAACTTTCTGCCCAATACCCGCTAAATCACTCCTTAACTCTTTAGTGTGCTCATCACTAGCATCGAACCTCCTCCTCATTTTATGCAACATATCCTTAACTCGCGCCATACTACCTTCACCATTCCTAGAAGCAACTATACGATTTTGAGGAGGAACATAGGGCCCATTCCTATCATTCTGTTACCATAGTTACCCCTGTTGAAGTTGTTGTCGCGGTTGTAATTTTCATCTCGGACATAATGACCCTCGCGGTTATAATTACCATAGTTCCGACCTTGGTTTCCTTGACCTTGGCGCCAATTCTCCTGATTGGAGCCTTGGGCATTCGGTCGGAAACCCCTCGTCTACTCATTCACTGGATAGGTGTCCTCCTCATAATAATATTCATCATTTGGTGGTGGTGGTTTAGACAAATAATTCACTGCATTTATCTTTTCTGCACCCCCAGTGACATGTTTTAATACCAACCCAAGCTCAGTTCTCATCTGAGTCATCTCTTCACGAATCTCGTCTGTGGCTGGATTGTGTGCGGATTGCACTGCAAAAGTGTTTCTTCCAGTATCTGACTTCCTAGTACTCCAAGCTTTATTATTCCGGGAGATTTTGTCTAACTTTTTAGCAATCTCGGCATAAGAACACTCCCCATAAGAACCACCCGCTATAGTATCCAATACCGTTTTATTATTATCATCCTGTCCCCGATAGAAGTATTCTTTCAGTGACTCATCATCAATGCGGTGATTGGGGACACTTCTCAAAAATAAAGTGAACCTATCTCAAGAACTGCTAACTGACTCTCCTGGTAGTGCCACAAAGTTGTTCACTCTGTCTTTGTGATTTAGTTTCTTAGAGACCGGGTAGTAACGTGCTATGAAGGCGTCTCTTAGTTGATTCCAAGTGAAAATGGAGTTATAAGGGAGCTCAGTAAACCAAATAGCAGCCTCTCCCGTCAGTGAGAAAGGAAATACCCTTAGCCCTATTACATCCATATTTAAATCGGGCCTCCCTACACAACTTTTGCACACTACCCTTACTTTAGCAATGTGGGCATGTGGATCCTCATATGGTAGCCCTGAAAACAAACCTCTAGAAGTGAGCATTTGCATTAGACTACTAGTTACCACAAAGGTGTGACCATGTGGTAGAGGGGGCAAGACAAGTGGCCCATCAGAATCTGCGATGTTATCATAGCCTCTGTAGTACTCTTGAGGACGTGGGGCAGGGTTTTGTCCCCTTTGTTCATCTTCACCACGATTTTCGGGTAATAATAGACCATGAGCATCAACTGGAGCAGGGATGTTCTGGTTGGGATCATCATCATTAATACCTAAATTTCGATTCATATTTCATAATGTACGCTCTAATTCGTGGTCGTAGGGAAACAAAGGTTCTCTTCCTCTCCGCGTATTTGGCATACAAGGAAGTTAGTTCTGCAAGAGACAAAAATAACAAATAAAGTAAAATTAGGAAAATAATGACTAAACTTTAGTAATAAGTTTTAAGTTAATCTCAAAGCCAATTTCCCCGGCAGCGGCGCCAAAATTTGATACGCTCAAACTTACTTCTCGAATAAGAAGTAAAACCGGTCGTATCAAGTAGAGAACCCAACTAATGAGGTTAGGGTCGATCCCACGAGGAAAATGGTTCAGACTTAACTTTATTCGATTATTACTACTATTTAGTCAACTATTTTCCGAGAAAATAAATAGCAGAAAGGGTTTTTTTTTTTAATTAATAAAAACGATTAACTAA
Organism: Solanum sitiens; assembly: GCA_016801875.1. NCBI lineage: Eukaryota > Viridiplantae > Streptophyta > Magnoliopsida > Solanales > Solanaceae > Solanum > Solanum sitiens. The sequence continues at coordinate 935,367 of JABWTJ010000264.1, read as the reverse complement.
ATTGAAATAAACAATTAACAGATTCAAATTTTGAAGTTTAATCAGATGATAAAAGTAACTAGGGCTTAAGTGTTCCCCATAGGTTCCTAACTTGGTGATTCTAACTATAACAATTCTTTCCTAGTATCTTGCATGTAAAGCGACAAGTTATGTATCTCTAAATCCTTGGTACTGCATCTAGAAAATGTCACTCCGCACCTTGGTCCGACTACGTGTGTTGCTATACTAACCCTTATCTTTACCTCATATTCAGCATCATAATTTATATTTGACTCAGTTATTACCTCGTACCAACCAATACTAGCCTATTAGATAGTATACACTAAATCTATGTTGATAATTCTTTTCCTATTATCTACCTCCTTGGTCCGGCAAGTAGCATTAAGGCGAGTTCTAACGTTAGCCATCCGTTAAAAAGACTTGTACACGAAAGAATTATCAATACATGCAAGACACCATTCTAGAATTGTTATTTTAGTTAGATTTTCCCTTGTTATTTACCCATGGTTCCCACAACCCTAGTTATGGAGTTTAGTTACCCATGGTCATAGTCACACAATTCATATTTATGATGTAAGAATTCATGCACTTACTTCAATGAAAATGAATAAAATCCAGAAATTCACTTGATTAATCAACAAAAACACCAACAATCGATTCCGGAAAAAGTGTATCAATTACCAAAATCAATTCTTCAATACTTAAACAAGAGAACTAAAAATTATCAAAAAGTCTAACCCCAAAAACGAGGTTTTTTGAACTATTTATAATAAAAAACAAAACCTAATAAAAGAAGAATTCTAATTAATGAAAATCTGTCCAAACGCGTCTGAGTCTACGGACCTCGTGATGGACCGTCGTGGGCACGACGGATCGTCATGGCCTCCGTCGTCCCATACTTCACAAATTCTTCTGGTGCTTTCTTCATTACCCTCGACGGACAGGTCTGACGAACCGTTGCAAGCACGACGGTCCGTCGAGGGGCTTCGTTCCACAACACTTAAACTTTTTGGAATTTGGGTACTGGACTACTCTCTAATAATTATGACGAACAAGCAGGACGGACCGTCGTGGCTATGACGGTCCGTCATGAACTTCCGTAGTCCCACACTTGGTCAGACTTCCCCATCTTCCTTCAGCAGCTACTCTTCTTACTACGATGCCACCTACGGACCGTCACAGTCGCGACGGACCATCGTGAACTCCGTAGGTGGTCTCTTCTGCAATTCTTGCTCAAAAACTCCCGCGTTCACCTTTGGACAGATTTCCTACAAATAAAGAGAAACCTACATAAAAAATCAATACAAAAAGGCTTTAGACACACACTAAACTTAAGGAAAAAGCATTAAAAGTACCGTGAAACCACGGTACATCAATACACAATTACATTTTACAAAGCAAAATGTCATATCAAGAAAATGAATTGCAACTATTGTTATTCACACACTGACAAGATGATTTATATTCTTTCATGCGTCTTGTTCAAAAACTCAAAGGAGAAAAAACAGAGAGGAATAGTTCAAAAATGAGTCTCACAAGGTGAGACAATGACACGAAGCTAGCTCATTTACATCATTGATGAACTTTTACTGCCTTTGCTGAATATACACAATTACATTTTACAAAGCAAAATGCCAAAAGTATTTTATCTTCTTGTCCACATCCATCACCGAACATTGGCTATGAAAATCTTGTCCCATACTAACCCGATGCTCTTAATCTTTCCTGTTATACTCCTTCCATCAATGTGCAAGTAAACTTAACCACTTGTAATTTGTGAACACAAACTTACTTGTCCATAGTATCATCATAATAAAATGCAGTATAATTACTTACATCAACTACAGCAAATTATGGGACTACACTATTCTCTAGACGACAGTAAAGGCTTTTCTTACTTCTTCTGAAGAAGGAAATGAAAGGAATAGAAAGTAGATATAGAACAGGCTTGTATCATCATAAATGCTAAATCAGCATGATTGTTAGTCTCTACTCTCTCCATACTCTCTTTGAGATCCTTACCTCCAAAAAAGCACTAAAGCAATCCACTGAAGAAGCACTAGAGTACATCAAGATCTATATCCATTTCTCTAAACCAAGTCATCAACTACAATAATATGAATTGCTTTATCCCCCAAAAAACAAGGTTATATGAAACAACTAAGCTTAATTCCAAACTTGAATTAAAAATTCTTTAAAAGGATAATCAGCAGGAAATGAAAGAGAGATCTTGTTTGTTCCTTCAGAAAGTGTATCTTTGCTACCAGTTATTGTCCCTTTACAGCAGAAAATGTTGTCTTCTTAAGGGCATGCAGATATTCCAGAGTCACCACTCATCTAAAACATAATAAAAACAACTTTAAAGTTGAAGAAAATTTCTCACAAAAATGAAAAGTATAGAGATTTCTATGATTCCTTAATACAACCAAACAAAAATTATAATACAACCAACCAAAAATATCAGATTACGCTTAAAAACTTACACATAGCAAACAAACGTGTAAATATATATAATTTGAAACTCATATAGAAATGATCTTGCATACCCATATGAGAAAACACCTAAAATTTCATCATTTTGAGAAATATCATAATAATCAAATCGAATATCTACAACCCTAACAAAACCATCTCAAGAAACCCAAAACCCAAGATTTCAATAAAAGACTTGAATGATCCTATCCACAAACAGATCAAAACCCATATCAAGAAAATGAAATTCAAAACCCCCCAAAAAAATCAAATTACAAACACACCCAAGAACCATAAACATCAAAATTCAAAGATTTGAGTAAAAAAGAAGACACCTTTTAAGAAAAGACTGAGTATCAACACTCTTTGCAGTAGTCTGTGTCTGATTTGATGGAGCAGCAGTTGAAGTATTGTTGTTGTTTCCATTGTTCATTTTTGCCATCAAGATTTGATTTTTGAAGATAAAAAAAACAAGGAAATGAGAGGAATTTTGAAGTACACCGTTTATTCTTCTTTGGTTTTTACAAAAGAGAGAAGGGTTGAGAGAGATTTTGATAACGAAAATGAAGAGATTGTGACAACAACACTATATAGAAAAATTTCCCTTTTTTGAACGTTATATAGGTGTTGCGGCGCAAATAGGGTGAAGAACATTCTAACGGCTAGTTATAATCTTGGTAATGAATTATTTTTAAAAAATTTAGATTGTTTAGGATTTCAAATTATATGGTGATATTGCGAATGTTATGTTTATTTGGGAAGGGGCATGAATGAATATACGTATACTGTATTTTTCCTAACTAAGATGCATAAACAAAAAGTGTTTTATTTTCTCATTTAAATCAAAATGAATAAGTAGTTTGGACTTTAAGCAATTTGTCTTAATTTATAACGAATTGTCAAATGATTGTTTATTCATTTAAATTAGGCTTAAATCATCTACGATCCCTTAAAGTTATCCTCAAAATTCATTTAGATCATGAATTTGTGGATAGCTTTAAGAGTTGTCGATAACTTAAGCCTTTAAATAATTTTATAAAAATTGCTAGTCTTTAAGCGATGTATTTTAAAATTTATTTATTTTACTGAGTTTGTTGCTAGAGCTTGAGCGACTTGCCTTTATTATTTTATTTGTTGTTTAAACAAGTCCCTTTGAAGTAATAAAAAAACTTTATCCAATTTTCTTTACTTTTAGGGTATGGTTGTTACGGAGGAAAATATTTTTTTCCAATTTTCTCATGTTAGGAAAATGTTTTTCAAATTAACTTATTTTCCTTAAATTTAAGCAAAATGACTTTCCTTCCAATATTAAGGAAAATATTTTCCAGAACTCTACTAAAAATAAGATGTAATTAGTTCTTAACACTATGAGATTTGTGTTTTAAACTAGATATCAGGTGTCCGCGCTAGCGCAGGCCCAACGTATGTTGATTTTTTTTCTTCCAATTTATGTGACACAAATGAAATTTGAAAAGTGAACTAAATTTTTTATATGTGTTTTTTTAAAATATTTTAAAGTTAATTTATGTACCTTTTGTGTCATTTTCGAATAATATATGTTACTACATCTGTTTTATTTTATGTGATACAAGTGATTTAGGAAAGTCAATGAAATTTCTTATATGAGTCTCACATATTTTTAGACTGTGATTCATAATACTTTTTAGTTCTTACTTTATTTTCATACAATATATGCAACTTTTTTTGTTTCAATAAAAATAAGGGTGTCAATCAAATTTCATTATATTTTTAACTAAAAATATCTTAAATTGTTACATTGCGTTTTTAAGCTTTTTTTAATGTAATTTTCAAATATGTAAGAAATTAGAAATTAAAACGAAGAATTAAAGTTTTCAAATTATTATATTTCTATATTAAAATATTCAAATCTTTAAAACTTCACATATATGCACAAATTAATAGAAGGAAGTCAAACGATTTTTTTAAAATAATATATATGAAATTTTATTTTAATAATAACACATATATATTTCATTTTTAATATATGAATTCATCCTTTTCGAACTATATGAACTTTTTTTTTATTTCAAAAAGAAAATAACTTCTGAATTTTAATTATTTTATATAGCATATTTAAGATCACAAAATTAAAAAGTATTTCAATACACAAAATTTAAATAAATATAAATTTTAATTTAATTTTGGTTGATTCCACCTAATATTATACTTGATATATAATTATTAAGAGCTAAGCGTAATCATTATTTATTTACTTTCATATAATAAATAGATTGATATCACAATAACTTATAAAAAATGAAGAAATAACAAAAATGAGGTAATACTGATAATAATACCTAAATATGTTTCTAGAACTATTTAATTTTCTTGTTATCGTTCGTGGTAGATTTTTGCTTGCATGAAATTACATTTTTACTTTTGATCATCATTCACTTCATGTATAGAAAGATATTTCTCGAATTATTCTTGATAGATTTTTGTTAGAATGAAATTACATTTTTATATTTAGTCGTCTTTAATACAAATATATCATCCGATTCATTTTATTTGTAAAGTTACTTTTTAACATTTTTTTTAATTTCAATATAATATATTTTATTAATTTTATCACACTTATTTATTTTCAAGTATATTAATTTAGAGCCACAATAAAGATGAAAATAATTAATTCATGATAATTTTTATATAAAAAGTAGGCATTTTTTATAAGCATAATGAATAGAAAAAAATATTAAGTATTAAATTAAAGTAATAGTAAAATAGAGTAATAATAAAATAGGTATCAATAACTCACAAAAGAAAGAAAGTGAAGTAATAACAAAATAAGTTAATGGTAATAACAATAACTTAACATGTTTCTAGAACTATTTAATTTTTTTGTTATCATTCTTGATAGATTTTTGTTAGCGTGAATTATATTTTTGCCCTTGATCATTATTCACTTAATATATAGAAGATGTTTCTAGAATTATTATTTATCTTTCTTAATAGGTTTTTGTTAGCGCAAAATTACATTTTTGTCATTGGTCGTCCTCTCACTTCACTCTTCTATATAATAGATATATTAACAATTGTCATAAATTATATGAAGATAGAGTCTATTGATCCAACTATAGATCAATTCTGAATACATTTAAAAGTTGTTTGATAGGTGTTTAACAAAAAATAATAACCTACTTTTAAAATATAATTTTAAAATATTGAAACTTAATTTAACTAATTTTTTAATTTCAATTTAATATATATTATTAATTTATGATCACACTATTTTCTTTCAATGTATATTAATTAGAGCAAAAATAAAATTGACAATAATTAATTGTTTTTAAAATAATGAATTTTTATATTAAAGTAGATAATTTTAGTAAGTATAGTGTATAGAAAAATATTAAGAATTAGATTAAAGTAATAGTAAAATAGAGTAATAATGAATAGATACACAATAACTCATAGAAAAGGTGAAGTAATAACAAAATGATGTTTTTAGAACTATTTAGCTTTCTTGTTATCATTCTTTTAGATTTTTGTTTGCGTGAAGTTACGTTTTTACCTTCGATCATCATTCACTTCATAGATAGAAAGATATTTCTAGAATTATTTGTTTTTTTTGCTATCTCTCTTAATATATTTTTGTTAGAATGAAATTATATAATTATTCTTGATCGTCTTAAATGCAAATATATCATTCTATTCATTTGTTTTTGTAAAGTTACTTTTAACATCATTTTCTTTAATTTCAATCTAATATATATTATTAATTTTATCAAACTATTTCTTTTCAAGTATATTAATTAGAGTCAAAATAAAGATGAAAATAATTAATTCATAATAAATTTATATATTCAAAGTAGGCATTTTTATAATACAATGAATATAAAAAATATTAAGAACTAAATCAAAGTAAGTAAAATAGAGTAATAAATATATATCACAATAATTCACAAAAGAAAAGAAAAGAAAAGAAAAGAAAGTGAAGTAATAACATAATAAGTTAACAGTAATAACAATAATTAAAGATATTTCTAAAAATATTTAATTTTTTTGTTATTATTCTTGGTAAATTTTTGTTAACGTATTACTTTATTACCCTTGATCATTATTTGCTTCATATATAGAAAGATGTTTCTAGTATTAGTTACTATCTTTCTTAATAGATTTTTGTTAGAATGAAATTACATTTTTAACCTTTATCGTTCTACTACTTCACTCTTTTATATAATAGAAATTCATATATAGAAAGATGTTTCTAGTATTAGTTACTATCTTTCTTAATAGATTTTTGTTAGAATGAAATTACATTTTTAACCTTGGTCATCCTACTACTTTACTCTTCTATATAATAGATATCTATCATTTAATTTTAAAAATTGTAATTCCCTACGTTATATTAAATTAATTTGATATATATATAAAACTTATTCATTTTGATTTTGAAAAAGCAAAATATCGTCATCACTAATAAATACACCAAAGTGACAAATTGCTTTGACCAAGTATGAATAAGTTTGAAAAGTCAAACAAAGCCGGTAAACAAATATTCACACGTCCAGCATCCGAAGCTTCTATTTTTTCTGTGCAGTGAACGAGCATGATTGGGAATTGAAATTTATTACTCCCTCCGTTTCACAAAAAATGACCTAGTTTGACTTAGCACGGAGTTTAAGAGTATAAAAAAGACTTTTGAATTTTGTGATCCTAAATTAAAGTTAGGTCAAATGTACAAAATTACCCTTTGATCTTGTGGTCTTAAACATGCCACGTGGAAAGCTGTTACCAAAAAAAGAAAGTGGTCATTCTTTTTGAAACATACTAAAAAGGAAAGGAGGTTATTTTTTTTTAAACGGAGAGAGTAAATTTTTTCATTTATTTTATATAAGCTTATTTAAGATAAAGATTAACTAACGAGTGTAAATATTTTATCATAATAATAATAACAAAATCAATTCATTATATGATTTTAAAAAAAATAAGTAACTAGTATAAAGAGTAAACTATGAAAAAGAAAATTCTCTTAATATGCTAAAGTAACAAATAAAAGTAAAAATTGATTTAATATAAGTTTTAAAGTTTGAAAAAGTGATTTGAAAAAATACGTATATTAATATAAAGGATAAAATATGAAAAAATAAATTCTCTTAATGTGCTTAAGTAACAAGTAAAAGTAAAAAGATATTTTATTATAACAGAAAAGTAAAAGTGAAAAAATATATTTTTAGTATAATAAATATATATTTTTATTATAATAGATAAGTAAAAGTGAAAAAAACATATTTTTAGTAATGAACGAGTTAAAAAAAAAGAGCACGTTTTTAGAATTTTGGTCTGAATTTTTGGATTTCAAATGTAAGATTTTCTTGTTGGATTTTTAATTTGTAATTTCAGATTTTTGGATATTAGGAATTACTTTCCGCCCAATTGAAATGATCCATTGACCAGCAATTGAGTTCAAAAAATATATATACTACATTTACCTCATTTATTTTGTTGTTTTTTTTTTCTTTTCAAAAAGACTTTTAAATTATTTAATATTAATATAAATGATTGTAATCGGACTAATTTCCCTTCTAATGTATGTTTCATTTAATTCAATTTTATAAATAAAAGATATCAAAATACAAAGTAAGTTATCAAAGATATAAAAGGTCTGAAATATATCTGAATTTGATCCGAAAATATTGTAATGATACCAAACTTTGAAAAGATATTTAACCGTTGCACTATTTAAAGGTATATATGTGTCCGTGTGGACATAAGAAATACTACATAATTATAAATAGTAATGTCGTGTCTATGAGTTACATATATACCTTTAAAATATACTATTAAATAGTACATGAATAAAAGGTCATACATAAAATTTGGTATCATAACAATAATTTCGAACAAAATTGAACTATTATTCAGATCCTTTTCCCCTTTTAAAAAAGAAAAAATAAATAAAAATTTGAATTGATATGTGTTTAAAAGAGAAAAAAAATTAACTGACAATAACATTCATGAAAATATGTATATATATTTTATAAGTATTTTAGGAATGTCTTTAGCTCTAAATTTTTGCTCCAACTCACATCTTTATTCTTCTTGAAGTTCATGTGTAACATTATCAAGATATTTTATCAATTTCAATTATATCGATTTATATTTTTGTTTGATCAAATAACAAAAATGAAAAATGACTGCTATTTTCTTTTACACATATAATTACTGTTTTAATCGATAAATTCAAAAGAAAACATTGTTTCTCATTTATTTCGTCACAAATAATGGTATATCATCATACCATACTATCTTTTTAGGTTTCAATGTAAATTATTATTTTTTTCAAAAAAAAATAAAATAAATATAAATATCTCAAAAAAGATGAAACCTACCCCTTAATTCTCATCGAAGGTTCATTAGGATTTGAAGAAAAACCATTTTGGCTTATAGACAGTACACGCGTCCACCGTCCCCACGACTTTTTTACAGCTGTATCTCACACGCAGAATTTTTCTATAAACAGCAGTTGAAATCCAGCTTATCAAGATTTTTGTTTTGCTTCTTTCTTTATTGAATTCTCAAGAAAGTCCTAGAATCTTGTTCTTTACACAAAAAGATCGAATCTTTACACACACCCATCAAAGAATAACTAAGTATTTTTCAGTTTTCATCGCTCAATTTCCAGTTTTTTGTTTTGATTTTGCTAAAAAAAAATGGGAGCTGAAGCTGAGGTTATGGTTCAACTTCAACATACAATCCCTGTGTTGGATGTACCCTGTTGTTCTGATTTGGTAAGTCTTTTTTCCCCAGTAGCTTGTTATTTTTTTATTTTATTTTTTTGTTTATTAGTTGCCCTTTCTTTGAAGAAAGGTTTGGGATTGAGATGTAGTTGATTGTTTGATTGAATTGTTTTATGGGGTTGTGTTTGTTTTTATGGATCTTGATGTTTTGTGTTTTAGTATCTTCAGGCCCCTTCTTGTCTTTGGAAGATTAAGAATTGATGTATTTGTTCAATGGTGTGTTGGATCTTGATTTCATTTCTGAGCTCAAAAGGATGATACCCTTTAAAAACTTTAGTATATTAGCTTATGTTGTATGATGTTATATCTTTTTGCCATAATCTAATCAACCAAAGATATGAATTTTAGGGTTTCAACAACTTATATAAGCTTATTTTGCTGCATCACAATGGATGTTATAATGGACTGATGTTCTAAGCATGACCTCTTGAGTGTATTTTCTTATGACTTGTGTTTGTTTGAAGCTATGGGTGTTATCAAATTTTGAGTCTCGACGATTATGATGAACTGTATGAGTTCATAAGTATTGGACAAGTATCATTACATGCGCAGAAAAGGTTTTAGGTGTCTGAAGAGAGAACTAGTATGTATAAGGAAAAATTTTGCGAGTGCTTTTTGTTGAGCTTGAGAGTTTTATGGTAATCAGAATAGGTGCCATGATGGGCATCCATTTAAAGGAAGCGGTTTAAGGTCCTTTTATTTACCTCGTATTTTTCTTGACATAAACGGGTTCAAGAAAATGAGATAAGCTCGAGGGTTTTATAGTTAACGGCTATTGCTAAGTATAGATAGTAATGTAAGCATGATCCCATTTACACACAGTGTAAAATCATCTCTTGGTGGTCAGAGAAAATGCATCCACTTTCACATTTACAATGACACTCTAGTTGCATATGGTTAGCCAAGCCACATCGGAAGTGTTTAGTGTGTGTTGGAAAAAGACACCGACCAATGTAAAGTTGGAAATACAGAGCTTAATTGACTCTCAGAAAGTACGGATAAGGGATAATAACTTTTAGTTGCTGAGGTGGATTGAGAACTAGCTGAACCCTCCGAACTAAATAAACTAACTGTGTTTCTTGTCTGATGCGGGTTGTGCTCAAGTGTAGCTTGATTTAGCTGGCATGTGTCTTATCTCCTTCCACAACAAATTCCTTTAAGCTGTTAAGTTTCTTATGTTAAGGTTGATGGGTTTATAGTTAACGGCTATTGCTAATTTTAGCGGATAATGTAATCATGATGCTCAGGCAAAAATATTCCACATGAAAATTCTGAAGGATCCCATCACACCAACTGTGTAAAGCATCTCTTGGTGGTCAATGTAGATGCATCCACTTTTATATTTAGAATTAGAATGAATCGGTAGGTGCATATGTGTAATCAGACATGTTGAAATTGTTTACTGATGGAAAATGATCATTGACCAATGTGGACTGGAAATGCAGAGCTTAATTGGCTTTTTCAATATACTATTTATAGCATTTGCTAAGGTAGTCTGAATAGTTGAGAATTAGTCGAGTGCTCCCAACTAAATAAACCAACTCTTCTTCTTGTCTAATGCGAGTTGTGATAACTTGGTAGCTTGATTTATCTGTCATGTGGCTGTTTGAATAAAGAGGATGACAGAGGAGTTTGGAAGGCGGAGCAAGGAGGAGGACAGATTCTTCTGAGCAAGGAGAAGGACAGATTCTTCTTTCTCTTTTGGTTGGGGGTGAGGGACTGGGGAATTAATGAGTTACATAACTTCACTGTTCTCCTTCGAAGAATAAAGCTGAATAAGCTGTTAATAGTAAGTCTGTAACCAAGCTAACTAATGGGAAATGATGTTCCAATTATGTTTTCTTAGTAATTGTACTACTTTAATCCATTAAAATCATCTATAACTTCAGAAATAACTATTAATTTAATCGAAGATACTTTATGTAGATGAATGATCTTAATAAGCCTACCTTAGGAAATGACGTCGCATACCAAGCTAAGAAGGGACATCCAAATTTGTTCCGTTTCCATGAATCGAAAAGTTATCAATGATTAAGTAGATACTTTAAGTATATAGATGAATGGTCTTAATAAGCCTACCATAGCAAATGACGTAGCATACCAAGCTAAGCAGGGACATCCAAATTTGTTCCGTTTTCACGAACAGGAAAGTTATCAATAATTATGGCAATTAGAGGTGATGGTTGTAAACAGATTAGGAAACTTAATGAAAAAAAAAGGTGTTTAAGTAATAAAGTTAACTAAGAGAAAATGAGATTCCAATTATGTTTTCTTAGTAATTATAGTACTTTAATCCATGAAAATTATCTATAACTTGAGATTATACTATTAATTTAATCAAAGATACTTTTAAGTACATAGATGAATGATCTTAATAATCCTACCTTACCAAATGACATAGCATACCAACCTAAGCAGGGACATCCAAATTTGTTCCGTTTCCACAAACCGAAAGGTTATCCATGATTAAGTCACACCACCTGGATAGTGACAATTAGAGCTGATGGTTGTAAACAAATCAGAGAACTTCATGAGAAATGAGGTGTTTTCTTAAATTTGTAACCTTTTAACTTTGAAGTTCCTTTTTGATGTTTGGTTAATGCTCATGCTAAGACATTCTAAGTTTCTGTCTAGATTGACAAATTGGTGTACACTTAAAAGAGTTTGAGAATTCAGATGTTTGGGATGAAACGTATTATTGAATTGTTATCAGTAGAAGTAGTTAACCTGATAAATCATGCTAGATAATTGTTCAGTCACCTCTCACTTGTGTTGACTGTCTTTTATCTAATTTACTAACTTTTAAACGTGAAAAATTCATGTACAAACCCCTTCCTTCATTTGGGGATTTCTTTTTTTCTAAAATTGAGTATATTCAGCCAATGTGCTTTTGCTCAATATAACTCTCCCCTGCCAAAATGATTAATTCTAGTTAGTATCAGTTTTTCTTTTTCTTGGTTGTGCGTAAGATTAGTCTGACAGACCTTTTTTTTCAGGATGTCAAATCCCCAGAGTCGACAATATTGCAATTCATTCCAAGCATTCGCTCAGGTAGCTTTGCTGATACTGGCCCACGTAGGTTCATGGAAGATGAACATATAAGGATAGATGATCTATCTGAACATCTTGGCTCACTCATGAAGTTTCCAAAGCCCAGTGCTTTCTATGGGGTAACTGCTAGTTATTTGCATGTGTCTTATTCGTCCCTGTGCATTTTCAAAGGCAGAGCTTGTCTAACATTTAATTTTATAGGTATTTGATGGTCATGGAGGACCGGAAGCTGCAGCTCATGTGAGAAAAAATGTACTCAGATTATTATTTTCAGACACCAATTTTCCAGAGACTTCGGAAGTTGATGATGCATTTCTAGAAGGGGTGGAGAGTTCTCTTAGGAAGGGGTTTCTTCTGGCTGACCTCGCTTTAGCCGATGACTGCAATGTTAGCAGTTCTTCTGGAACCACTGCACTGACAGCTCTTGTGTTGGGAAGGTAAGATCGTGATTCATTGTGATGCACCTATTAACAAGTAACGACTTCTCCGTCCTGTAGAAAAAGGGTTATGGTGTACTTACACGCATTGCTATGTTGCATCCAAGTACATCTTACTTACGCCTTACCTAAGGATGCTGCTTGATATATGAGAGAGAGTAAATGGTCCGTATATATGTATTCGCTAAACTTTGTTTCACCAAGTTTTGTACCATAAATATTGATTTTACAACGAAGTTGCAGAGAGGGGTGAGCATTAGAGTTGTCCTGGTTGTTCAATGGAACAATTGCTTAGCCTTGTGCATGTATTTGTATTCTTGTTATCTAAATGTTACTCTATTGTGTTTTTAGGCTATTAATGGTGGCAAATGCAGGGGACTGCCGAGCAGTCCTTTGCCGTAACGGAGAGGCAATTGACATGTCTCAAGATCATAGACCAAATTATCCATCAGAGAGGAGGCGTGTTGAAGAGTTAGGTGGATTTATTGATGATGGCTATCTGAATGGTATACTATCAGTGACCAGGGCCTTGGGGGACTGGGACATGAAGCTGCCTCGTGGCTCTGCCTCTCCTCTGATTGCTGAGCCAGAATTTCGACAGATAGTTCTGACAGAGGAGGATGAATTCCTTATTATTGCTTGTGATGGAATCTGGGATGTCTTGTCTAGTCAACAAGCAGTTAGTCTAGTGCGTCGAGGTCTACGACGGCATGATGATCCTGAACAGTGTGCCAAGGACCTTGTCATGGAGGCCTTGCGGCTCAATACATTTGACAATCTCACAGTAATTGTTGTATGCTTTACTTCCCCTGATCATCAAGAGCTGTCACCAATGCGTCAAAGGAGATTAAGGAGCTGCAGCTTCTCTGCAGAAGCGTTGTATAGCTTGCAGAGCTGGTTAGACAACAAAGGGAGCCATTGATGGCTGCGCAAGCTGTTTGCAGCTGCCTCATTTAGTTTTGGTAGTAACATCTTTTTTTCTTGCTTTTGTATTTGGGTGGATGTATGTACATACCATTCGTTGGTGAGTTGGGAGCTACACTGACTTTTAGTTTATTATTATGGCTGTGAGCGTATGGCCGTGTTTATGTAACTCATTCTATTAGTTGTACATAATGAAAAACTTGGTACTTTTTGCTCCGTTTAATAACTTGGTACAAAGAGGGCGAGGGTTAGCCTCATCCCCTCTCCTCCTTATTAATACTCCCTCCGTTTCAAAAAGAATGTCTCTTATTTTCTTTTTAGTTTGTTTAAAAAAGATTGACTCTTTTTTTTTTGCAACACTTTAACTTTTCACGTGGCATGTTTAAGATCACAATATTAAAGGACATTTCGGTATATTTGACATAACTTTAATTTAGAATCACAAGATTAAAAAATTTCTTTTTTTTCTTAAAATTCGTTTTAAGTTAAATTAGGTTATTTTTTTTGAAACGGAGGGAGTAGTAGTATTTACTACTTAGTATACCATGTAGCTTCTTATAATTCCTTATTATCATTTGTTTCATTTATTTTGTATCTTTTTATTTGCTATTATCTTTTAAGCTGATGGTATACCTTTTTCGAATTCCTCTCATAGAACTATATTATATTTATTATTTTTATTATTGTTGTTGTAATGTCCCGTGCTAAGAAATTCATTAAATTTAAATGATCTCAATTTTAACAATTCTTTCGTGGTCTGATCTATATTTTGACTTTGGTGTATCTTCTTTAACATTATAGAAATGCTTGTTTGGAGACAAATTTCCTCTTAACTTATTATAAAAATAAAGATAGTATTGAATTAATACGGTAAGAATATTTTGTTAATTAGTTTAGTTTGAACTAATAGCTTATTTTGAGTTATTTAATTTATAATTAGATTAATTATTTTATTTTGCTAAGATTAAAACACTCGTGTTATTTAAATCTTAGGTAAATTCATTAATTAACTCATTTTTTATAATGCAATTAACCATTTAAAAAGGGAAACTTTCACATATAGCCACTTAAAATAGTCCAATTACTTTCCATAGCTATATTTTGATAATTACAATTCGTAGCTACATGTTATATGGAGGAGAGAGGCGAGCGAGACTGGGAGAGAGAGGAGAGAGGAGGGAGAGAGGGGGAAAAGAAAGGAAGAAAGGTGAATTGTATATGTATATCGGTTAGATAATTGTATATTATACATATGCATTCGTATATATGGCAAAGGAGAGTGGGAGAGGGAGGAGAGAGGCGAGCGAGACTGGGAGAGGAAGGAGAGAGACGAGCGAGATTGGGAGAGGGAGGAGAAAGGCGAGCGAGAGAGGGCAGAGAGTGGGAGAGAGGTGAATTGTATATGTATATAATTGTATATTATACATATACATGTGTATATAAAGCAAGCGAGATAGGGAGAGGGAGGAGAGAGGCGAGCTAGAGAGGGCAGAGAGTGGGAGAGAGGTGAATTGGATATGTATATAGGTTGTATATTATACATATGTATTTGTATATTCTGGCGAATTATATATATACAAACGTGACTATTTATACAAACTCGAAGTCAACATACGTAATTCATGTATAATGTTAGTCGCGAGTGGTAATTATAGCACACTATAGCTATGATGAGTAATTAAATAGTATAAGTTTGCTTTGTTGCATAATTTTTCCTTTAAAAAATAAGATAAGATTGCAAAAAATCAAAAGACCGATGTCTTCTTTCTAACCCTAACGAACTGATTCTGTTTTTTCTCGTCCGACGCGTGAATTCCAACAACAAGAGGAATTCAAATTTCCACATGTTAGATATATACTCAATTGACTCAGTTTCTTTACTCATTTTTCAGTTTCTTTGTTAATATCCTTCTTTTCTTTGTCCTCTTTAACACTACAACTTTGAAAACTTGAATTTCTTGAACAATTAACATGGTCTTCTATTATTGTTAACTTACTTATAACAAAAAAATTAACTTTAAATTACTCAGTTCTTAAGGGATTGTAGTATAGAACAACAACCATCAAGATCTGATTGCTTCACAGACTAATTATGCATAATTATAGTATATGGTTATTATGTGATGACTCATAATTACTAAAAGATTGGGATTAGATTCCAAGTTAAAGAATTAGTTTTATTAAATTTCTCCTTCATTACTTAAACAAGGTTGCTTACTTCCTTCGGGATAGGGGGGCCTCGAGATCCGAGGGCATGGGAGGAAACGGCGCCTCGAGGTCCGGGGGTGGGGGACTCGACAACTTACTCACTAATCTTTCAATGTGTTGATCCCTTTGTATTTAAGATCGCTAAGAGAATGAAAGGAAAAACAATAGAGCTTTATAAGAAGGTTTTGTATTGTTTGAAAGATTGCTTACAACTTGAGTGATGATTTTACAAATGGGAAGCCCTCTATTTATACTACTTCCTAGGAGCCTTTGTGTGAATATTCGAGAATTCTCTACATGTTCTAGGGAATTTTGTAGTGTTCTTGGAAATATATATGTGGTTCTAGAGTTTTCCATAAGCCTCTCCACAACTCTAGAATCTTCCTCTCCTATTTGAATGCAAAATTCGACTGACAAAGTGATAGAATATGACAAGTAGCTTTATTGCATAAAGATGGTCTATCTTATTCTTTTAGATAGAAAATGAAAGTACTATTGTTGTTTACAAAAATTAAAAAACAAACCTTTAAGAAATATTTAATAAGGAGAATGTTTATCCTACAGTAATAGTGATGCTGAAATAAAGAGAAAAATAAGACACTCTTAACAACAACATATTCTATTTATTGAGATTCTTTGGTTTATGTTCCTCCGGCCAAAGTTGATTGTCGACACTAGTTAAAATATATAAAAACCATATAATAATTATGCATATTATATATTTATATTTAATGATTACTGAGTTGAGTTTGTTGTATATGACTTGTCCAGTATGGTTATATCTATTGTGTGGTTTACAGGCTATTACATAATGAGGATTTTTTCAATGCTCGCAAGGTTCTCACCAAAGGATAGAAATTGTAGCAAAGATTATAGTAGTTACGGGCATTTCTGAATTTATATATTTTATAAAATAGATCAGATATATTGAACTATAATTATATCTTTATTTTCATTAATAGTGATATTACATCCATTTTCAATATTAATTTCACAAGCTAGATCGTAACAGCCGTACATTATCTTAAATTTATATATTTTTTATAAAACAGATTAACCAAAAATGTTGAACTATTATTATCTCTTTATTTTCATCAAAAGTGATATAAAATCATTTGGGGGCTGATTTTTCGAGAACCTGGGGGCGGGGAGAGGCCTTGGGGCACGGCGCTTTGAGGTCTAGGGGTTGTGGGTAGGGCCTCTGGGAACGACGCCTCAAGGTTCGGGGAATGGGGATGGGTCCTTGGGGAACGGCGCCTCGAAGTTTGGGGTGGGATAGGGCCTCCAGGCACGACGCATCGAGGTCTAGGGGTGGGGTTGAGGAGGAAGGCCTCGAGGTCCGGAAGGTGGGGTAAGGCCTCCGGGCATGACGTCTCAAGATCCTAGGGAGGGGGTGTGGGTGGGGCCTGGGGCATGGCTCCTCGAGGTCCGAGGGTGGGGGGAGGGCCTCAGGGCACGGCGCCGGGGTGGGGGAAGGACCTCAGGGCACGGCGCCTCGAGGTCTAGGAAGTGAGAAAAGGGCCTTAAAAGCACGACTCTTTGAGGTCTGGGGTGGGGAGGGTCTTGGGGCACATTGCCTCAAGGTCTAGGGGGTGGGGGAGGGACTGGAGGCAGTCCTCGGGGCATGGCGCCTCGAGGTCTGAGGGTGGGGGATAAAAGGCCTCGGGGCATGGCGCCTCGAGGTCCCAGTGGTGGGGGTGGACCTTGAGGCACAACACCTCGAGGTCCGGGAGTGGGGGGATGGGCCTCGGGGTACGGCGCCTTGAGGTCCAAGCAGGTGGGGGTAGGGCCTAGGAGCACGGCGCCTCGAGGTCTAGAAGGTGGGGCCTCGGGGCACGACGCCTCAAGGTCTGGGGGTAGGGGTGGGGCCTCGTGGCACGGTGTTTCGAGGTTTAGAGATGCTGATGATGATGATGTCTTCCTCATCAGGTATGTACCCTTAACAATTTATATGTAAGATTGTCGTATTCAAAATCCTGATATTATGTTATAAAGTATTTAATCTTTTAAAGACAAATATTCAGTAGATTACAAAATTGTGTCTAATGATTTTCTATATATATAAACTAGGTAGAAGAAGACAAACTTTTAATTTTAAAATATCGAATTACATGAGAGATTAATCTTTTACCCAGATGATCTTGAGTAACACTTAAATTTGTAGGATTTGATTAATCAATAATTATCTTCATGATTGTTGGGGGTCTCTGGAAGTTGTTATTAGTATACTGACTTCTTCCCTCTCGGATGCGTCAATTAGAGCTCCATTAAAAATTTATTGCTTCCTTCGTTCACTTTTATTTGTCATCATTCCTAAAATAGATTTTAATCTTTACTCTATCCGTCCAATAATATTTGTCCACTATACTAAAAATAGATGTCCAACAATATTTTTTCACTTTATGGAACCCATGAATAATTTTACACTTAGTTTCTAATTTACTCTTATGATTAATTATAGTTACTTCTCTATTACATTTTTCAAGACATTGTATTTATTATATTCAAAGGATGATATAGTAAAATTACTCTTATATTTAGTTTTAAAGGGGTGTGTCAACTCAATAATAGACAAACATGGTTGGACAAAGGGTGTACTAGTCACTTTTGACATATAAAAAAATAATATTTTTTTTTGTGTTTTATCGTCAACATTAAATGCTTATTTTCAAAATCATTTTCAAAACATCATTTAATAGAGGATAGTGTGGTATAATACTTTATTTTTTTAATGGGGTCCGAAATCAAACTGCGACAGTGAAGGGAGGGAGTAATTGATAGAATTTTAAAATGAGATAATTGTATAGAATGACAAACTAATAATACAAAATAAATATAATAGCTATCCTTTGATTTATTTGTGTTACATAGCAAACTGTTTGTCAGTCTCTCTTTCCTCATATTCTCGCTCGCCACTCTCCTTCTCTCGCTCGCTTCCTGTCGCTCGCCTCTCTCGCTTTATACAATAAAATTGTATAAATTGTGTTTCTAATTGTATAAAGCGAGAGAAAATTGTATAAACGCATGCAAATACATATATCTTCTTCCTATACACTTATAATTATACAATATAAATATTTTCCTGCCCAAGTCTCTTTTGCCTTTCTCGTTTTATACAAATTCAAATTGTATATAATTTCTCTCTTTCTCGTTTTATACAATTCGATTCAATTGTATATTCCCTACACAAGTCTCTTTTTGCCTTTCTCTCTTTTTCGTTTTATACAAATTCAAATTGTATATAATTTCTCTCTTTCTCATTTTATACAATTCAATTATGTCTTTCTCGCTTTCTCGCTTTCTCGTTTTATACAATTCAAATTGTATATAATTTCTCTCTTTCTCGTTTTATACAATTCGTTTTATGCAATTCACTTCAATTGTATATGTATAACGAATTTTACATATATAAGTTTGTCATGGAGCGCAATTATGCAAATTTTGCTATAACATACAAATATGAATTTTATGTTTGTTGTATGAGAAAGTTGTACTTTTAAAATTAATTTACTCATTGAAAAGGTTCTATCTTTTTCTAAAGCGTTAACTTTCAAAATAAATTGAGGTTATAATAGATTTTTAAAAAAATAATTATTTATTTATCAAGAAAAACAAGTAAAAAGGGACAAGTTAAACGTCAAAATTGGACAAGTATAAGAAGAAAGAGGTAGCAAAAAAATGAATGAGATGAGTGAGATAACTTCAATTCTTGAGTTTTTGTTGCATAATTTTTATGGTGATTAGTAAAACAAGTTTTTCAGCACTTTTTAACACATCTTGATTACTCGAATGATACAGTTGTAATTTTCATGTTCATATAATAACGAAACCAAAACTTCCATTGATGAGCATAATGCTATGTAAAGGTAGAAGCACAGTCGAAGTTGCCCAATCAAAGAAAATACTGGTGTCTCTTTCTCGATGTGAGGAAGAGTTTTTTCAACTACCGATTGAGTTCAGTGCACTGCGATACGATATGAATGGGGAGCAATCAAGACTCGAAGTCTACAATTATACTCGACCGATACACAGTGAACGACCATGCAGCTAGATGATCTGTAAGACCATGATAAGAATTAAGACTGCTTGCTCCTAGCTGACAAGCCATAGATTGCAGCCAGATGACTATTGCATGATATAGGACCAATGAATGTTACTGGCATGAATTTAGTTTATACATCATTTAGGTGTGTCAACTGAGTAACTCTTAGCAAAGGTTGCAAAGCGTTCCAACCCTTGTGTCAGCAGGTTTTCAGTAAATGGTTTCAATGCCCGGATAATATTTGATAGGTGAAAAAATATATTATAAAGTGAAGCTTGAAAATTTAGAGTCTCTGCTATCATAATAAATCTGCAATCTCATTGTTTGAAAAGATTTCATGCCTAAGATTTTAAAACAAATGTGAATTACAGTTTTCTAATATAGGAGTTAAGAGTGCTTACTGATGCCACTGGAACCAATAGTTGAGGCACTTCATATGAAAATGTTAGCTGAAAAAAAGGAGAAGCACTAGTCAATTTTGAGCCGTCAAAGACCAAAAGGATATAGCAATTTCTGTCGACACATTCTCAATTTTATGGTTGCCTATAAGTAACTACGAGAAGAAAAGGTGCAAACATTTTTTACCCCTTCCTGGATAGGATCTTCCAAGATTATCCCATCCATAAGTATTTGTTGTAACAATAGTTGATGTCTAAAGGAAAAAGACAAAGTTATGTTTCAAGTAAAATTCTCACTTCTATGATGCAGGATGATGGGCCTTTGGGGAAAAATCGCACAGCTCCCCTGCAATTTGAATAAGGAATTCATCATAAAACTGATGAATTGTTCCAATATACTGAGAATAAATCTTATCTTTTGTTCATAGGATTGATCAGAACACATTATGTTTCAAGCTATTTTGTTGTTGCCAACTGTCTTACTGAGATTTAGACCAGAAATATTCTGCCACCAGTACCAAAGCAACATGGTTTTATTATCTATGGCCTATTTTTCTGGTGGAAAAAAAAACTCTTTATGACTTCCAGTACAACGATACAGTCCACAGTTATATGTTTTGTTTAGTATTAACCAAAAAGAAACTAGGATGTACACTAATTTTGACTCATTTCACTTAATTTTAGACTTCAACCTCTAGAGTTTTAACACTTCCATTTATTACTCTTAATATTTTCTTTCTCGACTACTAGTTTGCTACCGGTACTTCAATTTTGCATCCAGCCAAACAAGGTCATACAAAATGAGCAATGGAGTAATACGGAAATGCATCAATCAAGAAAAACAGCCAATAACACCATATTTAAACCAACAGTCTTGCAGTCTTAATAGTTTAATTGCAAAGAGAAGGTAATAAAATTGAGTACATATGAAATGACTCTTCGACTAAGCTCAAATGCAGAGATAACATGGCATTGCATACCTTTACAGTTGAAATAAAAGGCATCCATTCAGGAATGGCCTCACGATCAGAATAACACTTATAAGCAACTGAAATGGGCACATCTACTTCCTTTTTGATCCTGAGTTCATCATAAATCGAAATTTCTCACAGTTAGATTGCAAATAGACCAAAATAGAACCCAACCACCACATATTTAGCAAGTAAATCACAAGTCAAACCAAAATCTTAGCTCTAAACAAGTAATTAGATATAAAAGAAGAAGCTAACTTACGTGCAATCTTGCCATTCCATGACAAGAGAGAGCGGTCTGATCCTGATGGGAGAAGGATAAGAGATCCTTCTGGAGGATCTAGAGATGCTGCAGTTGAGTCGGTACGCGCCGATGAAAGAGGAGGAGGATGCACTAATTGACTTTCTTCTGCCATTTAGCGAAACAATGAGCTGATGATTGTGATTCAGATTGAGTCCGTGGGAGGCAGAAGTTGCAGCGGCGGACATGGTAACTGAAGAAGGTACGACGGCGGCTGCAGACATTTGGAGGAGAGTGGAGGACGAAAAGATAGGCATGCCATATGGCAATTAGGCCACTGGATTACCATGGATTCAACGTTTTTTATTTTCTAGTCTTGTTATTTACTTTTTTATCAAAGAACTGAATAAAAAGATAGCTTGTCTCTAATGATTATTGTAGAAGCACTTTAAAAATAAAAAAATATTTGAAAAACAATATTATCAATTCCCTTGCTTCCGAAGGGAATCTAACAATAAATTCCATATCTCTGAAGAGTAACTGCCAGCGCGCAAACGGCTACGGAGCGGCGCACGCAACCTCGGTCATCTCTGCCTGCTCTCTCCTTCTTCGGCACTTCTCAGCCCTTCCCACCATACCTGGACATCGACTAAATCAAGTGAAAAGGTTAGGTATAATGCACCAGGAAGTAGTCTGCTTTGATATAACCTGGACTTTGCCTAGCTACCACGGAAAGCAGGAACAGCAGAAGAATTCAAAGCGCTAAATAGGAAATTGAAAAAGGCCTGATGGGAAATCTGTTAAGATCCGCCCATGATTCATGGAACCATTCTTTCGCCAATACGCTATCATGTGGCTTCAAAGTTTGAGTAGCATATGGCCGTGCTTATGTTACTCATTTTATTAAATGTACATAAACATTTGGTACTTTTTGCTCCTTGTAATAACTAATTGCAACAGGCCTATTCCTTGTTGATGGTGCTAGCTAAATGGATTTTAACTAGGACGATGCACTGCAGAATACAATATGTAACAATTTACATTGACAATGTAACCTTCGTCTTTGAGCTCATGAGTTATTATGCCCTACATCTTTGCACATCGCTTGACTATAAGCATGCTAGTAGTTGAATCAACTGAAATAGGTGCAAATGTTGCAAAGCGTTCCTAGCCATAGATTGCAGCCAGAAGATTATTGCACGCTATACAACCAATGAATGTTAATGGCATGAATTTAGTTTATACATCATTTAGGTATGTCAGCTGAGTAGCTCCTAGCAAATGTTGCAAAGCGTTCCAATCCTTGCGACAGCAGGTTTTGAAGAAATGGTTTCAATGCCTGGACAACAGATGAAAAAAGTGAATGTATTATAAAGTGAACCTTGAAAATTATACTCTGCTATCATAATAAAACTGCAATCTCATTATTTGAGATGATTTTATACCCAAGCAAGGTTGAGAGGAATGCATATACTTAAAAACTAATGTGAACTACAGTTTCTAATATAGGGGTTACGAGTGCTTACTGATGCCACTGGAACCAAAAGTTGAGGCACTTCATACGAAACCGTTAGCTGAAAAAAGGAGAAGCACTAGTCAATTTTGAGCAGTCAAAGACCAAAACAATGTAGCAATTTGTGTCAAAAGGTGCAAAACATTTTTCTGCCTCTTCGGCTCTTCCTGTATATGGATATCCCATAAGTATTTGTTGTAGAAATTAATGCTTAATAAAGATCAGTTGAAGTCTAAAGGAAAAGGACCAAGTTATGCTTCAAGTAAAGTTCTCACTTCTATGATACAGGATGATGGGCCTTTGGGGAAAAATCGCACAGCTCCCCTGCAATTTGAATAAGGAATTCATCATAAAACTGATGACTTGTTCCAATATACTGAGAATAAATGTATCTTTTTCTTCATAGGATTGATCAGAAAACATTATAATTCAAAAAACTGTTTAATACTTACAGTTATATGTTCTGTTTAGAATCAACCAAAAATAAACTAATATGCACATTACCTGTTAGGGAGTCCCTCCAGAGATCTCCAGTGGATCTTCTGGTTTGGCGTAGGCTGTAAAACATTAATAAAAACTGAGTAACTGATGTTTAGGAACAAAGGAACATAACCAGGGAAGAGCTTACTGAAGGGAGATTTTACCTGCATATTTCGAGCAAGCCATGAATATTCAATATTCTGCCCGAAAGCATTATACTTCAGCGACCATCTTGATAGGTCAGGCTTATCCTCCAAAATCTGGCAAGAGAGTCTAACATCAAGTTCCCTTAGAATGAAATTCAGAAGGTGAGCTGAGCTGTGTAATGGATGTTTGAAATAATCAAGAACTAGATCTTAGACCCTTAATTCTCAATACATCTGCATTCGACTTCAATTGTTTTTGGTGAGTGCTTTCTTCATATTCAAAGTGCAAATCAAAAATCCACCAATGATACTCATTAAGTGAAGCATGGAATGAGACTGATGAGTAGATAGCCAAGAAGTAATTAAGGATGCACGGTAACAGTACACTACCCAGCAATATGGCAAAAATACTTGATAACATCCTGGGAAGAAATTGTAAAGAGAAACGGTAGTATTTCCTCCGTTCAATCTGTGACACTCTTCCCATTTTAAAAGTCCCCAAAATGTGTAACATCATTCCCCTAATAATATTCAAGAATGTCAATTCATTTGTTTTAGACTTAAAAAGAGTTTTGTCTAGCAGACTCATTTCTAACTGTATACTTCAACACTTCCGATCATTAGTTAAACTTTTTCTTCCCCGACAACTAGTTTACTAGTGGTACTTTGCATCCAGTCAAACAAGATCATGTAAAATGAGCCATGGAGTAATACTGAGATGCGTTATTCCGAAAAAGCAGTCAATCAGACCATTCAAACAGTTGTGCAATCTTAACAATTTATTTGCAAAGAGAAGGTAATACTTATAATTGAGAACATTTGAAAGCTTAAAAGCTCAAACGCACAGATAACATGTCATTGCGTACCTTTACAGTGGAAATAAACGGCATCCATTCAGGAATGGCCTCACGATCAGAATAGCAATTATAAGCAACTGAAATGGGCACATCTACTTCCATTTTGACTCTGAATTCATCAAAAACCGAAAATTCTCACAATTAGATTACACATAGCACTCAATAACCACATAATTGGCAAGTAAATCACAAAATCGAAAAAAAAATCTCAGCGGTAAACAAGTAATTGGATATAAAAGAAGATGCTAACGTACGTGACATCTTGCCATTCCATGACAGGAGAGAGCGGTCTAATCCTGGTGGAAGAAGGATAAGAGATCCTCCGGGAGGATCGAGAAATGCTGGAGTTGAATCGGTATGTGCTGAAGAAGGAGGAGGAGGATGCACTAATTGACTTTCTTCTGCCATGAAGCGAAACAATGAGCTGCTTGTGATTGAGTCTGAGTATGTGAGCGGAGGAGGAGGAGGAAGCGGAAGCAGAAGTTGCAGCGGCGGACATGGTAGTTGAAGCAGGAATACCGGTGGTTGCAGACATTTGGCGGAGAGCGAAGGACGAAAAGATAGGCAGCCACGCCACTGGATGTGTGATTTGGACCGCCACGGATTCAATTTTTTTATTTAATCAATTATTTTTAGTCAATCGGATATTTTCTTCTTTCGTTTCACAAAATGTGAGCTTATTTTCTGTTTGGAAGTATAATACTAAAAGCTTATATTGTCTACACAATTTTCATAGTTTAGTTATAATAGAGCAATTAATTCTACCTTTTCGCTTGGATACCTTTGTATCGATATTTTCAATCGAAAGAGAACGTTAGAGAAGGTGGAGATAGATCGAAAAAGTTTGGAAGAGATGTGATTTAATAAGACATAATTTATTTGTAAATTATAAAGACATAGGCCTGAAAAAAAAATATGATAATAAAAAATCACAATACAAAATTAGTAAGTCAAACTTTGTCTAGTTTCATTTTTAGTATAATTTATTATTATTTATATTATTTGAGGTTTCATTTGCAACAATTATGGTACTTCTTTTGGCTGTTATCATTTGTTTTCTTCTTCATTATTTGAAGATTCACTTTGCATATTTACTTTTTATTTATAGGTTGATCGAAAATAATGTATTTATCTTCATCCTCCGCAGCTTGAAATGATATACTCCTATATAGTAGTCCTAAAAAATTTCGTTACTCTTCTTTTTCTTCTTCTTTTTAATTAATATTTCATTCGTTTCAAAAAGAATAGTTTAGTTTGATTTGAAACGAAGTTTAAGGGAAAAAAAGACTTTTTGATCTTGTGATTCTAAATTAAAGTTATTTTAAATGTACCAAAATACTCTTTAATTTTGTGGTCTAAAATATTTCACGTGGAAAGTTAAAATTTTGTCAAAAATGAAAATGAATTATTTTTTTTTAAATAGACTAAAAAAAAGAAAGTCAATCTTTTTTAAATAGAACTAGTAGTAACAAGTTAAATTTCATATTGTTATTTTTAAAAAATTAAGTATCTGACAGTAATATTTGGAAAGGCAGGTTTACAAAGATACACTTAATTATATTAGAATCACCGAACACTAATTATTGTTCATCACAAATATCTAACAAGAAATATATGCACTAGGTTTTTATTTCTTAGAAAAATTAAATCTCAACTAATCAAATTTTCTATGTGTATTAACTTTACATTTTAAAACTAAATTCATAAAAATAATATAAAAAATTTGCTTAAGTTGCTAAATTTCCGTGCACTAATTATAGATTTTTTACACTGTTAGAAATTAAGTTGACATGATCTAATAAGTTCCAACTTCCAACCATGATAACTTTTCAACTTTTCATAACAAGTATTATAAGGTATAACTTTGAAATATAGAGGGATAATCATAATCATAACATATTATAAGTGACGTAACTTTTCATATTAACTAAAACTTTTAAATATGAAGTGACAAAACTGCTACGTCTAGTTAACTTGCATTAATATCGTTAAACTTTCTTACACTATCAATATATACATAAAAAAAAAATTAGTAGTAAATTAAATTTGAGAGTATCGCCCAAGTAATAAAATTTGAGAACGTCCCGAAATTGCCCCTCTGAAACAGCTATAAGTAGACAGAGTTGATAGCTGTTTATACTCACTCGATCAGTCACACACTCTTCTCCACTACTCCCTCTGTACATTTTTCTTGCAGAGCAAGCTTTTCTCAAAAATGGTTCTGCAAATCTCTCTCGTCAACCTGAAGAAGGAAAACAGGAGAAGAGGAAAGGACTTCAAGTACAATGAATCAAGGTGGATTTACGATCCATACAATGTGTACGTCGATGAACATCGTATCCTCACTGTTGTCACCGGAAACAACAAGACGGTGGCCAAATGGATTAAGGAGGTTCAGAATACGGCTCCCAATAGCAAACATGGTTTTATTTTCGTCACTATCTGTGTTGAGCGCGATCCCGATATGAGTGGGCAGCACTGGGAGATTAAAGATAGCGAGGACTATCCCTACGACCTCCTTCAGGTTTGCACAGGCTCTCACTGCTTACTCTACCGTCTTCCTTTCCCTAAGTACGACGATGATCCTATTCCCAAGGCTATGAAAGACTTCTTCGCTGATCCTAAGGTTATGGTTATTGGAATGAAAATGCGTCGTATTATGCACAGGCTTGATGCTGACTTTGATATCAAGTTTACTAACCCTGTGGACATCAATATTTTAGCTGAGCTAGGTTTGCAGAGGCATGATTTGGATCTACGCCATTATGACCTTAATCGTCTATCCATGACTGTTCTGGGAAAATACTGGGACGTGATCAGGCCTGAAAAGCCGATAGCGTGGTTCCCCCAGGAGGCTCGTTGGTGGAGAGATCCTATGAATCCTGAGAAGATAAAATATGCTACTGTGGATCCGTATCTGTGTTTTATGGTTAGTTCTAAAATTCTGGATGGGATGGATGATACGTGGTACCCTGAAGATTTTGATGATTTCCTGGATAAGAAAAAGAAGAAGAAAAGCAAGAGCAAGAATAAGCGGAAGAAGAAATTCTGATTGCATTGCAGAGAAGAATATGGCCGTAAATCCAGGACTCAGAACTTGCAACCTACCTAATTCTCCTAGTTACTACTTGTTTCATTCCCTAATATTTCTGTCTAGTTTAATTTCTGTTGTTCATCTTAAAAAATCTGATTAGTAGTTCGTCTCTAGTGCTAATGCATTCTCATCAATGTAGATGTAGTGTTACTGTTTCTGCCATTCAACTTGCTTTCTGTTTTCTGTTAATGATGAAGACTTAAGTGGAAATACAAAGGTAGCTTTGATTCAGCTGCTGGTTTTTCATCAGTATTTTGCTTTGTTTATCGTTATTATTATGCTTGGATGCATTAAAAGTTGAAGTTAAGTCACTGGAGCATTGCTAATGGAGGATGGAAGTGGGAAGAAGAGAGGTTGAGGGTCCGCCATTAACATTAGCTTGAGAGAGTATGAATTTGTTGCGTATGTTTAACGTGAACGTAGTAGCGCGTGGGCGGGAGAAACTTTTTGGTAATGGTGCGTACATATACGGTTCAGTTTGTTATGATTCTTGGCTGCAGGCTATGAGTGATACGGCACGTGTCAGTCCTTATCGTTTTACCTTATTCGCTGTTATAGCTTTTGGAGAAAAAATGACTTACACCCTTTACCACAGTGTACCAATTCCCGTAATTACATTAGCTGGTAAAATAGGGACAGCGTCTCTTCTTTTTTGTCTTTGGGGAGGTAGCAAATAATTCCATTTTCTAGGTAACTGATTAAATCAATTGGCTAAACTAAACTTGTAAGCTAAGAGAAAATTTCTATCGAACTACTTTTCACTTCTCAGTGTGAAATTTAACTCACTAGATTAATGGAGACAAATTTTGAATAGTTCTCAAGAAATGACTATAATAGCACGATTGGCCCTTAAATACGACTTTGTATTTCTACTGTGCCTTTGCTATGAAATGAGTTTTGAGGTGTGAGCTACACTATATACATATTTGCAATTGCATTGTTAATCCCTATTTGTCTTAGGAAATTTTATGTATAACTAGTAAATATACTTGTGCTTCATACAGTAATTTATGAATAAATATTCTTTTTAATATCTAAATATTTGAAGAATTGTGAATATTTATCAATTACAAATTTTCAAATTTTCAAGTCATAAAAATAGTTTTTTACAGAAATATAAGATAGATCACATGCAATAAACTCTTGTGATTCATCCCTTTTCCGAATTTAGCATATAGAGGAAGTTTAATACACCAAAAAGAACCCTTTTAAACATATTCAAATCCCCTCTTGCGATTCATTAATATTTAAGATGGAACACCTTTCTTAGTAGTAAAAATTTCAAATTTATCAATTTTTTTATATCAAGAAATTGCATATTTTTCTTTTTCCTGTAGCTCCTCCGTAAATGCCATGATATATAAGTTCTTTAAAGAATTTTATTGATACATATGATCTAATAAAGTAAAACTCATAATTTATGAACCTACAATTTTTAATGAATTTCTGAAGATAGTTGAGATTAACTTAAGAATTTACAATGATGATAAAAGTGTGAAACATTAAATAGATGATTGATACTTCAATATTTGCATTTTGCACCAAGAAAGTCATTCTATAAAACTTCACGCTCCGTGGAGATCAAAAATATTATTATTAGTCAAAATGACATATCAATAAATCACCAAAACAATAATTAAAAATAGAATTAATTACATTCAAGTAACAATGGTTTTTATCCAAAGAAATTACAAATATATAAAGTCTTCTACGGCATCAAAATTGTATTTTAGATTACCTATTCACCCGTTATTAACTTTTGTCTTCATTCTTCACTTTGAAGAACTCTTTTCATCTTTTTCTAAAGTTAAAACAACTAAATATCTCCATCAAAATATGATAAAAATGCAGATAAGCAAAATGAATATAAAAAGACTCAACCACAATAAATGGGTTATAAATAAAAAAATAATTAAAAGAAATATGTATATTTAGGAGCTATAATGGAATCAATATTCATCGAATCAATTGTAATTAAATAACGGGCAAAAGTCTATTGAAAGCGGGAAAAAAAAGGACCAAAAAGCAAAACGTAAAATGTGCAATAAGGAAAATTTAAAATGGAGTACTAATAATTGTGTCATTCATCGTCACATTAACACATAATCAAAGAAAAAAGAAAATAAATATAATTTTGGCCAAAGAAATTTCATATCATCTATGAATTCATATCTAGCTTTATATAGCACTCATTATTTTTTATGTCTTATATAAGTATTTATATATATTGATTATTCATATCATAGTATTTTTTAAAAAAAAAATTGACAAATAATAGCAAAAAAAGTCTTTAAAAGATTAATTAAATAGCATAAGAAAATTATTTAGCAAAAATGTATTAGTAGAAATTAAATGAAAACATACTCCAAAAGAAAAAAGTAAATCAAGAATGATATTTTAAATAAATTATATGTGTTTCCATGCTCAAAAGATATATAATTTTATATATATTAGTAGAGTTTTTTCGTACTTACCTTTTGAATTGAAGCAAAAAAAAAAGCCCCAAAAAGAATAGAATTAACTTTTCAAAGAGAAAAAAAGGGCAAATAACAGAATGTTCACTATGGCGTGGACGCTGAATCCCGACATTCTAATTGTGTAATATTTCTTGTAGTAAAGCACGCTGTGAACGTTCTTGAAAGCAACATATACACACTTCTGTTTGGTGTTAAGGAAATTTCATAAATTCTTATGGACCCTTTTCTCCATCTGATTTCTATGGTGTCACATTATTATTCATAACAATTAGTTTAGGAGAGAGAGGGCTGGGTCTATTTGACGTAAAATTCACTTGATCCTAAATTAAATTAGCCACAGCAAAATGAGGGGAATCTAAGTAAGCATAAATTCACGAAAAAATTAAAAAGCATTTCGAGTTGCTTAGCCTGCATATTTCTTTTTTAAAACCAACACAAACATTTTGATAATTGATAAAGAAGTTCTACCATACACATGCAAATGTGGAAATTGATCCACAAAAAGAATGCCATTGGGGTTTGGAGTCTAGCACTAATAACGCCATAAAATAGTTTTCCATGTCCACCACAACTTTTTTATCTACCAACAGGCCTAATAGTCTCCTGATAAAATCTATTCAGGTACTAGTAGATTACCGTAATTACACGGAAACATATGACAATGCACAAGGATAGACCATCTATGTTTTGTGTGGCTTGCTTAGTGAATCGATAACCTCCTACAATCCAAACCAATATTACCATCCATCTTTAGTCTAATATCAGTTGAAATAGAACTGAAAGTATAAAACTTGACAAGAAATCTGAAAGTCATTTTTTTCTCTGTTCAATTTGTAATTAATGATCATGAGAAACTTTAATCCGTGGGAGATGCAAATAGAGTCAGTGCACGCTACAAGAGTATACTGTGGAACTCAAAAATTACACATTCAAATCTCACATGATTGACACACAGCCTTTATGATAGTCTCTTCGCAACTTTTATTGGTTGTGTGAGATATAAATAAAAGTTGAATCTCTACTTCATTCTGCTTTCAGATCAGAACTAGTTTAATTGGTTGGTTGCTAGGTGATTCTCAGATATTGCAATTATTGAAAAATTGACACAAAACAAAACCCTGAAACAATGCATATGGTCAGGCAACACAACTTAAACTTTGCAGGCACCAAGGTCAGTTTGGTGGTAAGCAAAATCGAATCTTCATAATACAAGTCAAGCATAACCT
Organism: Solanum sitiens; assembly: GCA_016801875.1. Classification (NCBI taxonomy): domain Eukaryota; kingdom Viridiplantae; phylum Streptophyta; class Magnoliopsida; order Solanales; family Solanaceae; genus Solanum; species Solanum sitiens. Next base: position 904,069 of record JABWTJ010000264.1, on the reverse strand, counting down.
AATAGGCATCACTCTCCATGTCAAATAAGATCTCTAAGCCATAAACTGAGCATAGAATCGTAACAGCAATTGTTTGCAGGCATACAAAAAGTGAGCTCAAGCGATACAACCACAGCAAGACATTATTAGTCTATAATGTTATGAAATCTGCTCTAGACATCGCAAATGAGACTAACTTCATTGGAAGTTTAAAAAGAACAGTTTGTAACAATATAACTGGCAATTAAAGGGAACTAACAGTTGGAAAAAATCAGCTAATCCCAAACAATCCAACAAAATGGTTCAAATCTTTCTATTTTAAGTGGCTATAATCAGCTAACACAATACAATCCAACACAATGGTTCAAATCTTTCTATTTTATGTGGCTATAATCAGCTAACACAAAGGGAATATGTAGAAACTGGCAAAAATTGTAACCAGAAATACATGTACCCCTCATCTAACATACATGGTTACCAAACAAAAATAACAAGAGAATCATATAGGCACCTGCTGCATTTGTATGGCAATAACCATATACATGCAATCTATGCTACAGAATTTACTAAATGTAGCACAACCTAACAGGCAGTCGCTTCCCAGTTCCCTCAATTTATGTCTCCCAAATTAATGAAATACACAGCAGAGTGTTCAAATTAGAGATAAAATGAGAGCATCCAAGAAGTGCCAAAAGTTTCAGCATGAGGAAGCAAGGAGACAAATAAATAACACTGTAGAAACATAGCACAGGCTGAAATTCGTCTCAACAGACAAATAGCACCTAACGTTATTGCTAAAATTTACTATTTTTTTCCTATATTATACATTATACTCAACCCCATGAACATAATAAAGACTGTAAACTCTCAAATTCCTGAGAAGCATATTTATCCAAACCTGATAGTTCCATAATCCGCCAAATTGCTAATATGTAGAACATCTTGATATAAAACTAAGATTGATATCGAAAATAGACGAGAACAATAAGCAAAAACTCTTAGTTTTGAAATAAATCAACAATCCCGAGGGTTGTCACATACATAAAAAACGAAAATCCATGTAGCAAAAAAAAACTCTAAATTACCGAGAAATCTGATAAAACATTGCTAAACATAAAAATCAATCGCCTCCAGCCTTGTTGTAAACGTAGGTGAGCCCACACTTACCACAGTAGTGACGGTCAAAATGGTTAGCCATAAAAGTTCCAGCACCGCACTCAGCATTAGGGCACTCCTTACGAAGCCTCTGAACCTTTCCAGTATCATCCACCTTATAGAACTGCAACACAGCGAGCTTAACCTTCTTCTTCTTGTGCTTGATCTTCTTTGGCTTGGTGTAGGTCTTCTTCTTCCTCTTCTTAGCACCACCACGGAGACGGAGCACGAGATGGAGGGTGGACTCCTTCTGAATGTTGTAGTCGGCAAGAGTACGACCATCCTCAAGCTGCTTTCCGGCGAAAATCAAACGCTGCTGGTCTGGGGGAATCCCTTCCTTGTCCTGGATCTTGGCTTTGACATTGTCGATGGTGTCGGAAGACTCGACCTCTAGGGTGATCGTCTTCCCCGTTAGGGTTTTCACGAAGATCTGCATCTTCGCCTGGAGGAGAGAAATCAGTGGCGCTGCGGCTTTTAGGGTTTCTTTGTTGATGGAATGAGAGTGTAAGCTCTGCCAGTGCCACTTTATTAGGGTTTTACAAGCCCTTTTCTTCGTAATTGGGCCTGCCATCTTCTGCCATTTGGGCCTTTGGAGATGAAAATGTATATTGGGCTTATGTTGACTTGAAGGGTTTAGGATTAAATTGCTTTTCTTTACATCAGTTTTCAGTAATCAGTATTAGGTTTTTATAGAAAAAATTACGTGGTTAAGCAAATTTATACTATTTAATTATTCATCGTAGATATAGTTTTCTATAATTACCACTCGCGACTAACATTATACATTAATTATGTGGGCAGACTTCGAGTTTGTATAGTTAGTCGCGTATATGTATAATTCGCCAGAATATACAATTGTCTAACCGATATACATATACAATTAATCTGTCTCCCACTTTTTTCCCTCTCTTCTCCCTCTCTCAATCTCTCTCGCCTCTCTTCTCTCTCTCCAAATCTCGCTTGTCATATATACAAGTGCATATGTATAATATACAATTATCTAACATATATACATATACAATTCACCTCTCTTCCACTCTCTGACCTCTCTTGCTCGCCTCTCTTCCAATCTCGATTTCCTCTCTGCTCCCTCTCTCCATCCCTCTTTCCATATATACAAATACATATGTATAATATACAATTATCTAACCAATATAGATATACAATTCACCTCTATCCCACTATTTGCCCCCTCTCTCTCGCCTCTCGCCTCTCTCTCCTAGTCTCGCTCGCCTCTCTCATCTCTATAACATGTAGCTACAAATTGTAATTATCAAACTATAGTTATGGAGAGTAATTAGGTTATTTTTGAGTGGCTATATGTTAAAGTTCCCATTTTTATATGTATTGGTGCGTCGGATGCATGTATTAGTCGCATAACTCGCATCCAAATACATGTATTTGATATACATTTTAGTTTGACACAATACGAAACATGTCCCTTAACTTGACTTCAATAGACAACTTTTCCCTCCAACTTTGAGTGTGCATAAATGAGCACTTAAATTTGTATAAAATTAAACAAATAGACACATGTGTCGCACATGACATAATTTACACGTCAGACGTCACGTATAACACAAAATAGTCATGTAGGATGTCAGGTATGACGAATGTGTCTGTTTGTTCAATTGTGCACACACAAAGTTAACAGTCGTAATTGTCCGTTGCCAAGTTAAGGATCAGGTTTATATATTATGCTTTAAGTTTAGATACAATATAAAATGTATGTTTAATTAAAGGATTATAACTATAATACTTAAACTCAAGGAAAAAAAATACTCTTTTTAACAAGTTTTGAGTATATCTAGTCTAACAATTTCAAAAAAATAATCTAATTTCTTTCATTTATTTCAAGCAGTAACAAAGTGAACAATTTTTTCTAAAAATTCAAATTTGTTTCTCTAAAATTTGAGATTTTTTTCTCAATTTTTCATGTTAGAAAAAACAATGTAGATTTCACACTCTAGTTGGTTGTTATTTTGTTGAATATTCTGATAAAAGTATATTATTATTTTTTGAAGTAGATAAAAACTTTCATTTAAAATATTTACATAATAGTATTTGAAATTTGTTACATACCTGAAATATGTATATAATTGTTCGATATTAATCTTCAATAAAATTTAAATCGATAAATGTGTGCTTCGACTTTGATTGGTCTTCATTATCGCTAATAGTGCCCGCGATGAATTTACGATTGTCATAATTTCATAAAAGTGTCATCTACAACAATCTCATTGAAGTATAACCGGCTACATGACAGAACTATCTCATTTGTACTAAAAGAAACATATTATATCATGACAAAAGATATCATATATATATATATATATAATAATATGCTTAGACATATGACATAAAAATTATATATATTTAATAGAAAATACATATTATATGACACAATTACCATTGTGAACCACCATCACCTCTATCGTCACAATCACCACCGTTCCTAACTGCTACCATCGCACTTATTTTCTTTATCATTATAACTATATCAATTATAGTCGCTACCCCCATATTTGTAGATGACGCCACCTTCACCACAACTATCAACCATTACCACTACTACAATCTAATTCTACAACAAATTTCGTTATCACAATTAGCGTTGATGTCATACCACTATACATTATTCGATCACCATCGCTAACTTCACCATTTCTATCTATTATTACTACGATTGTGATCAATCTCTAATCTCTACGATCAACCACCTCTATCATCATAATAAACACCATCATCAACTATCACAAAACACATCGTTAACAACTACACATTTTTCGACCATCATCCTCAAAACCATCAAGTACTGACATCAACTAACTTCATCATTACAATCATTAACACCACTATAAATCGTCATTACTCTAATGTCACCACAACACCATCAACCTCCACCGTCATAAACTATCACCATCATCGTTACTAATCATTAACAACAATTATTATAATCACATTCATCACATATTATTTAAGATATGCTTTTCAAACTTATATGTGTTTTTTTACCCCTTAATAATTTAGGCGAACTTCAAAAACCCTAAATTATTTTGATGTGTTTTTGACAATTCACACCCTAAGTCACATTGTTTAATTTAATCAAATTAGAGTTAAAAAGTAAGCTTATATTCTCCATTTTTAATTTACCTATTTCGGTAAATCTACAATAAATCTAGTGTGGCAGCAGGGTTTAAACCGAGCAGGACGGAAATGGCGGCACGCTGCAACTTCTGGCTTCCCAAGAAGAAGAGATTTTGCTCAAACGTCCTTCTCCGAGATTCACAGTCAGTCAGTCCCTTTGGTTAACTCTCCTTAACTCCCTAAAGTTTCTATTTGCCATCATTTCAATGGAAACTTTTTTTTGATTTCAATTCTTCAGGTTCTGCGGAAACCATACTCAAAGATCTGATGGGCAATGGGTTCCTTGCCCTATACATTCTTCTCAGTAATTCCCCTTTCTTCTCATCCTTGTATACATATCATATTTACTATGTTCTATAGTTTAATTTTTATTATTTGCCTATTTATAATAGCTCTGTGCTGGAAGAGAATCTGCAGAGTCATCTAAAGCGATGCCCATTTTTCAAACAAGCTCAATCTTTGTCGATTCAGCCTTTTTACCAGGAGGGTATTAATGCTGGCAATGAAGAAGAAGAAGGGGGGCAGAATTTTAGTTCAGAGATGAAGAGGAATGCAGTTCACGGGATGACCCTTTTTGAATTCTCCCAATTGATTAACAAAATCAAGTCTATTCATGCTTCCATATGTAGTGACATTGGTGATTCTTTCAAGATTCCTCAAGCTTGTGATATTTGGACTAATCGACAAGTGGACCGGTGTTCTTCTATCGTACTCTTTCGTATGTGTTGTGTGCATTTTATGTTCCCCTTAATGCATTCTTATCTCATTTTCAAACCACATTGTGTTGTTCTGTTTGCAGGGGTTTACCATTTCAAGAGAAACATGTAATGCAGCAGGCCTCTATTCTAGGGAATCTAGAAGAATTTGGGGTTCTGAAAAGTTGTGGGGATGATGTTGTATCAGGGCCAGATAAGTTAGAAGCATCTGGGGACGACGATGATGTTCCCGCAGTTGTTGAATTTGGAGCAGGAAGAGGGTACTTGACGCAAGTTCTGGCTGACTGTTACAGAATTAAGAAGATTTTATTAGTTGAACGCAAATCATACAAGCTCAAGGTTAGGCTAAAATCTGAAATGCTAGAGAAGCATCAAGATCATGCCTTTTCCAGCTTTTATTAATCTCTTTTGTTTTCCCCCACTTTGGTTTGTTATTAGAAGACACCCTGGTGTTTATGATTCATGTATTATGTACAGGCTGATCGAAGTTTGCGACAGAAAGAGAGTGTTACACTGGAGCGATTGAGAATTGACAGTAAGGGCTTTATTAACCTTTCACTTTAACTAATAAAAAGGTTTATCTTTTTCTTTGTTCGTGTATTTAATCCCCTGCAATTTTAGTTGTTCTGTTTAGGGTTGGGATGGTTTCCTAGGATACATATGTGAAGAGAATTATCTTTCTTTTAGAAAACGACGTTAATTACGGTTTCATATGATAGCCAACTGAATAACTCTTGCACTACTTGAATGAATTAAATATTTTCCTTCTAATTTATTGACTGTTGAGACTTGATATGCTAGAGGGTGCAAAAAAGTTCAACAGATAGATAAATAGTCTATGAACCACTTATCACCCCTTGGAATTTAGTGTACTTGTTTGTTACCCATTTACTCATCTTGCAACCTTCACGTGATCATTCCTATATGTCTATGCAATAACAGTATATTGGATCCACAATAGTGATAGATTTTGGAGTCCCAAATGAAACCCATGGAGCTGAGAAGATGTTGAATTTTTTTTTTTCCATAAATGAAGCATGTTTCGAGCATCATTTACCCACATGAAAACAAGAATTAGTTCAAAGATGCATTCCCTGGATGCCTACTAAAATAATATCTTAACTTTACCTGATCAAGAAAAAATAAATGAAAACAAGAATTAGGTATTTTAAGAATAAGAAAAACTGCCAACATCATTGTTAAGCACTAGCAAATAGCAATCAGCATACAAGGATGTAAAGAGGCTTAAACGAATCATGCTGCTCGACTCATTTGATGATGGAATGGAGAAGGTTAGACCAAGTTACCTGATGTATTCAGCATTATTGTAAGTGGCTATTAATAAATTCAAAGACAATAACTCGTATTCCATCAGACTTGGGTAAAAAATCACTTCTATACAGAACCTTGAAAATAGTTGAATGGCCACACATCAAAAGAAAATAATATACTGGTGAGGTTGTTGATGGGGATGAGAAAAATGTAATGATAGAGTTGTGTTGACCATAAAATCACTGAAACATTTCAGGTGATTGTGGAATTTTAGCTGTTCTGTAGCTTTGCGTATATACTTTGATAGTCTTCAAATCTAGGGTTGATTCATTAAGTTAGCCGTGGTAGTTTGCAGCTGGATCCAGAATTAGAAGAAGTTTTATATTGGATACATTTCTTTTGGACAGGATAACGTTCCAATTTCTTAATATTTGTCCAGTCTGATTTTTGACATTGGATGCATTTCTTTTGGGTAGGATAAAGTTCCAATTTCTTAATATGTGAGTCCAGTCAAATCAGATACCTAGTTTGAGATGGCAAAAGTCTTGATCTTTTTCTTTGGGGGGAGGGGGGGACACGATGGAGGAAGTTCTAAAAGGTTGGAAGGATGTTGAAATCCTTGATGCGAAAGCCTTCTTAGTTTCCAGTTTGGTGAATTGTTCATTCTAGCGGTTACTAGGCTTATAGTCCAAAGCAAATCTATATTATTCTTTAAACATGTGAGCACATTAATTACCCTTCAGACCAAATATAAAAACAGCAAGTATATAGGTTATAAAACACGGGCACAATAACATACAAAACAACATTTCACCCAAATCATGGGTAGAATGACCTTTTTCCAAGTTCTTCATGTCACTACTATGTACTCCGACTGTGTTTTGACAGAACAACAGTATCATAAGTGTTTCCTGTGAAATAGACTGAAAACTCTTAGAATGTTGCTAGTAATATGAGTTCAAATATTGAGAGACTGACAAAATGATGGACGAGAAATTAGAAGGCATTTCAAGTTTTTTTTGTGTGTAATGTAGTTCTGTGGAAAATACTTGACTATTGTTTGATCAAAAGGTGTCTTCTTCCTCTTTCTGCACAACATTTCATGGTTTCTCTACTTCATCACTTTGAATAAGCTGTTTTAACCATTTGCAGTTGAGGACCTAAAGTTGAATGCTGTTGAGAGTTTACAGGGAGTTCCTTATCTAGCAATTGGCAAACATCTTTGTGGGCCTGCTACAGGTACTTCTTTTCCTTCTGCTTTCAGAAGAACATGGACTGTGTGTTTACCAGTGCATTCAATTCTTCTTGAGGCCACTGTTACTTGACAAGCTAATACAGTTGCAATTTGATGCAGATATGACTCTAAGATGTTGCATCAGCAAACAATGCAATCAACATAATGATGCTCCTTCTGATTCGACTTGCCGCCTGATTGGCCTAGCTATAGCTACTTGCTGCCATCATCTTTGTCAGTGGAAGCATTACATAAGTAATCCACCTTCTGCTCTCATGCTACTTGCTATTGAACATATCAGTTTTGACCCTGTTTTAGTTTATGTTCAAAAATGCTCTATTATTAACATTACTATGGACTTGCTGAAATTCATGAATGATGCCTTCCTCAGATAAGCGCTATATGTTGGATTTGGGAATCACTAAGGATGATTTCAATGCCATGACATGGCTTACCAGCTGGGCCGTTGATGCAGATCATGGTTCAGATCTTTGTGGCACTGGGTCATTTGATCTACAAATCAGGTAATCTTTCTATCTAAATTTTTAAGAGGTATGGTCTTTCTATCTCAGGGTCCGCACCGATGGAGCACATCAAACTAATGAAGACCCCCCCCCCCCCCCACACACAACTAAAAGAAGAGATTCTTCACTAGTTCAGTGTCTCATCGACGCCTGTCCTTGAGATGTGTATCATCCAAGGGACATTAGCATGGTGTACTCTTGTTCGAATTGCCATATTTTCTTTTCTTGCTCCTAAAATGGTTGTCTCTTATGGTTCACAGGGAAAACGAGCATGCAGAATCAGATCCAAACACATATGACGTCAAAAACATGGTGAAGAATATGAAGGCTGTGGATAGAGCTGTTGTAGGATTGATGTGCAAGGATATAATAGATGTTGGAAGGTTTATGTGGCTCAAGGAACATGGACTTGAATGTGAGCTTGTCAAGTATGTCCCGTCAAATATCTCTCCAGAAAACCGATTGTTGGTTGCTAGACAGAAAAGTTGAGTGTTAACGTGCTGCTGAACACCATATTTGTATTCTCATATATTTAGCTTTCTCAGACCTGTAGCTCTAATTCACAATTTGATACTGTATACTGGATATTAGCTCCTCTTTCAGTAGATGTTTCTTAAGAGGCTCATATTGTTTTGATGTTTTCTCCCAGTTTACGCTAAAATATTTTATATTTTTAATGTAACGTGATTCTTTGTTGATCCCGTAGTCTCTTATTCTTCAATTGTTTTATTACTATCAGCATATCAAAACTTGGTAATCTTCAACGTTGCCATACCATTTGGTCTACAAAAATGACCCAAATTTGGTTCCAAAGCTCATTTAATCTCTCTTGTTTTGTTTTTTAACTGGAGAAAGTTATTTTGCTTTTCAATTCAATGGATTAGAAGATAACTTACCTCCAATTATGAGCTCGTTTTTCGTCTCTTCGTTTGCAAAAGAATGTAACTTGAGAGATAGGGAAATTCAATTGTTTCCTTGAACTTACTGCAACCTTTGTATTCTTTATTCTTCTCAATGGAGGTTTACAATATAGCCATTTTACTATAACCTTGTCACCCAACAATCACAACATCAAGTCTGAAATCCAATAGATTTAACATTTGAATTTCATTCATGAATTCAATTGACAGATATACATATCTCTGTGCAAGAATTTACAGGATAAACAACCATGCATGCCAGACATGTAATCCAGATACCATATAAATATTTCAGTTTACAATGTACACTTTCTAAGAGTGACCACCAAAGGTTTTCTCACTGCTGTAGCACATGTAGAGGAACCCATCTTTATCCTTGGAAGATTCATACACGGTCTCAATCAAGCTTGCTGCAACAACAAAAAATCCATATGAGATCAGTGATGGAGAAACTTATTCTTGTAATGTCATTATTACAGATGCATCTTATGAACAAGGACTAGGCATTTTACTTGTTTGAGGCAAGGTGTTATTCACAAACACGAAGAGAGCTTTTCCAGGAGCCAGATGCAGCCTGCCACTCAGAATGTGGATAAATTGTCCAACAGACATATCACGAGGTACCAGGTATCTGCAGCCAAGAAAGGATAGAAGAATTAAAAAAGAAAATAAAAGAGGAACTACATGAACCACAAGAGTTCTTTTTTTTAGGGGGTTGAGTTGGGGATGGGGGGACCAGTGGGTTTTCCAATCTCTGTTTGCTCGTACATACAACATTGAATCAAACTACTACCTCTCCAAGAAACCGAAATCAAATTCCAAAACAGAACCTACGGAGAAGAAGTGAATACAAGGCAAAGCTTTCATTGCAATCTGACGCCCTAAAATACCATTTAAAGTAGGGGATGGTAGAAGAATCATTTTTATGCAGGATGCCTGGTTAATACATTCTCCACTAGAAGAGAAGTTCCTAGACTTTTTCCGGTGTGTTATGCATAGTTGTTACTAGAGGCCATAGCTCAAGGTAGATGGCAGAGCGTGCGTGAAGCAAGCTTCCTTATTTCAAGTTGTAAAGTTTCCTCATTTCAAGATATAAACCAACACTTGACCAAAAAATAAAGATAAGATTCGCTATATCTTCAAATTTTCCAAAAATAAAAAATTGACAACATTTTAGTGATGGAATAACAAGGTACTAAAAGAATATCTTCGAACTAAAAGCAAGAAGTTGTAAAAGGAAAAAAACAAAATACTGAAAGGAAATGAACCTAACCAGAACTTGAACTAAATACTCATCAAGAGACAAATCAAAGTTTTAGTTTAAACAAGACAGAAAGAAAAGCCTCAACAAGAATGTGACTGATATAAAATAAAGAGAAGAGATTATTTTTTTGGATCAAGAATACCGGTATCCATCAGAAGAAATATTTTAAAATCCAACTTTAGTTAAACGACCAAGAGAGAATTACTGCATTTTTTATTCTCTGTCCATTAACCAGTCCAATTTTCATAACAAAAAGAAAAAGAATTCAATCCAGAGATGATCTGACTAACCACAAAAGGCTAGGACAATTAGAGGAACATAGTTGTATTAACTAATGTGAGACATTCAGGGATCTTTGCCTAAAGAATATGTGAAAACACAACTGTGCACGTGTCAAACTAGTAGTTCAACCAGATCGAAAATTAAGCTCAGTTAGGGGAATCATTCCTCAAGAAGAAAGTAGAGAATAAATGTGATCTACTCCTTGAGAGAGATTTATCATTCTAAAACAGAAACAAAAAAGAGCAAAAGAGAAATGTGAGAATTAAGATCTACTCCTTAAGAGAGATTAATCATTCTGAAACAGAAACCAAAAAAAGCTAAAGAGAGTCTAAGCATCATATCATGTTATAAGTGGAAAATCACACTCGAATGTTGATAGACTTAAGTGCCCTTAAAATGTTGATGGACGTTAATACCCCTTTATTACTCCTTCAACCAACATACAAAACATATAATGCATGCACATCATAATGAATTATTAATGTTTGATAATGTTGGTATGTCTTTTCTACTATTAATTTAATTTGAGTAATGTATTTGGATTCATGGAAAGGTAATACTTTTTATATTCCCACACAATCCATTGAATGTTTGCTTTGGTAACATTGCAGATGGCAAGTTGAATGGTTATGTTAGAATATAAACATATTGTTTTATAAATAGACGGAGATTGAATTCAATTATCCACCAACCCTCCCCTTGTTTGTTGAAGAAGACAAAAATCGTCAGTACCTAAAGATTACTTGCCAATAAAGAACATATCTAGCAAGCTCTCGGAGATGTGGTGCCTTTGGACACTCAGTCGTCATGTATCAAATTAAAAGAACCTGTGCCAGTGAGGGTTTAATAGTCTGATACAACTATCGATTAGAGGAACCTATGCATCTATTTTTGGTTTGTGTTCAGACAAATAATTTTCTGGTACGAAAAGTTCATTTATTTCCATTCTTCCACGACAATGCATCAATTGATTATTTATAGATGTGCAACTAATGCAAATATTGTCTTCCATACTTCCTATCATTGTTTGTAAAATCAAATTAGTTGGATTTACTTCCATCTATCCTATTCAGATTCCCAAGGTAATCGCACAATAAGTTCCCATGGAAAATATTTATGTACTAAAATTCGTATATCATATGGAGTGAGCTGGAAAATATGGGTGTGGGGAGGATTTAAGCTTCCAGTTTACTAAAAGTGGGATGGAGGCAAGTAAGGTGTACGCACAACTCAACCTATCCTGCCAGTTGTGTTTTGATCTTGATAGAATATTGGCATGATTGTAATGTTTCTATCTTAATTGTTTATCTAATATTCTCCTTCTTTTCTTATGTCTTGCAATATAGTTTTTAGTTTTTCCAGTGCTAAACAAAATGTCGCCATCTAGCAAGTAGCTCGTGACTCATTCATCTGCACTAAGCCTTTTGGTTCATTCCAACAATTATTAGGCTGAAGAGTTGTCGTAATTAAAGCAAACAGAACTTATTCAAGGAAAGATTTAATCCGTGAATAGAATACAATTTCAGTTGAAGACAAAATTTGTGTATGTAGTCCAAGGTGTATTTTAGGTTTTATCTACTTAATACTACTGTATATTCAACAAGGTAACTTATATGTCATTCTATACTGGAATTGTTTTAGCTGTTCTTTAAACAAACTTGAATTAACAACCTACAAGACTGAAAAGCTCATGTCTCACTTTATGTATTTTGTCTCAAGAAGCTGATTTACTTGGTCGTATATCTCTCTATACATTGTGTCTCAAGTTGCTGATTTCCTTGATCATCTCTCTCTTAATTAGGCACTTTAAAAGTATTACAACTAAGAAATATTACAGTCGTTTATCAGAAGAAGGTATATGACTATTACACTTTTAAAGTTAAATTTCTTTCTTAAATATTTATGCACAAATATGTAAATTATAAGTTAGTCTTGAATTTTTTTTTAAAATTTAAAAAATCCATTCAAAAAAAGTATGGGTCATACATCTAAAATCTTCACATTTTTTAACATCAATCCTTTAAGATTGCCATAAACATGTATATCACTACATAGATAGTGGTTCATAACAACTATAATTAAGTTTCCATTTTTTCTCTCTCTTCAAAAACAAATCACCAACTCTTCAAAACCATCTCACATAATGCATTTTGCAAGTTGTAAAACAGTAAAAGAGAAAACATTGTTCCACTTTCTTAGAACTATACAGGCTTGCAACATAAGGACAGTTGTGAATGACGTGAATACAAGTCAATATGTTACACTATTCTATCTAAAGCAAAGACGTAACCTGTATATCCAAGTCATGATAGGCATTCAAGAATTTTTCTAGGACAGTTTCTTTCTTTACTGAGTTAACTAAATAGTATATATAAAAGAAGTCAAGAACCCTTACTTCTTTTCTTCAATTTTTATTTTACAACTCAAACACAAAATTTAACAATGGTATTTATGTAATTTTTAAAATTTGTACTCATATGGGGTACAAGCGCCGCGAGGTGCGTGCCTAAAGACTAGTTCTTTTAAGATCCTCTCCTTATTAAAAGATATTTCCCTCTTCTAAATTTACAGTTCAATTATAGTTTGACATGAAATAATAAGCGCATCCAGAACTGAGGAGCTGAGAGAGATTCACATTTGCAGAATCTGCCATCTATAAGCATTAGATATTTCTATGGGTACGAATTCAAGAGGAATTTCATTAACATCACATTTATGAGTAATACAAGAAAGCACATCACTTTAGATTTTTTGCCAGGAAACATGACACCAACATGATAGTTGCTTACTTCTTCTTTTCCATCTCAGGGAGGTCAGTTTTTGAATATCTTTCAGCCACCACCTGCAAAATCAAAAATAACTGCATGAGATGATGACAAGTATGCACTATGCATGGAGGACCATCCAATAACAACCAACGGGTGAAACGTGATGGTAAGTCGGAACTATTTGTTGTTAGTATGTTTCTTTCTGAAAAACAAACATCCAAATACTGAAGGATAGGAAAAATAATAGCAAACTGTATATAACATTCTCAAAAGGTTAATTTTTAAGCAAACGATTGCAACCGAACTCCAGAGTTACTCAACACAAGTTGTGACCAACAGGTAACTATTGCTTCGACTCCTAATGTTTGATAAGATAGGACTTTGACCTTTGATTCGAGATGTTAACATGGACTACATATAAAAAGATTTAAATTTTGGGACAAGTCAAACTTTTAAAGAAAGCATCCGAGGGGGATGTTACTTACATAGAAGTAACTATACCAGGATCCAAAACCTATATGCTAAGCCCACAATCCGTCATAATCACACAGACACCCATCTTACATAGGATTACTGGTGAACAAAGTATTGTGCACTTCCATATATGGTAATATTCCATTTCCAAATCAATATCTTAATCATCTTCTCCTATAGTTCTCTCACAGGTCTTCCTTTAATTTCCAATTGATGTGATCAAGTCCGTCCTTCATCATCCGAACCTTCACTCGTAGAAATTCTAGAAAAGCCTTAATTTTCTGACATTATGTATCCAGCATCCAACCTCTATGTGTACTATCTTCAATCACTCTACAATTTTATTTGGCATTAAATCTCTTTAACCTTCCTCATTCCCTTGAACTTAATGGAATTATCCTATCCAATATTTGTCCAATTTTGTGAAAGAGAAAGAAGAAGTAAGAACCACAAGATCAAGCATCAATGTTGTCCTCAAAATTTAAGTAGACAGTTTCCTCTTAATGGTTGGAACACATCAGTCACAGTTTGCTTTGGAAAAACCGTAAAAGCTGATCACCAAGTAGGCTGTGATTTTGTGAAAGAGAAAGAAGTAAGAACCACAGTAAACTTTCTGACTAAGAATTTGCCACAATGATGGCAAATCATAAAAGCTACGAAACCACAGAGATACTAAGCATGGTTTCAGACAGAGAAATGCACTAGAGTACATACGTCTATCATGCACCCAAATTCAGGATAGTCCGAACTACCAAGGTGACTCAACAATAATGCATTTGATATCAAAAATCATATTACTAATAAGTTAAAATTAAAGCTTTGGGGAAACTTAAGGGCTAAAAGTTGGAGATAGTGTGGATTAGGCTAGGGAGGTGTTTGAATCAAATGAGAAAGGAATGCTAATTGTTACAAAAAGCTAACTTTAGGTCTTCATGTGCCTTAAATAGAGTTTCAACTCTAAAGTTTAAACCCATTGATTATCTATTAAACCATGACAAATCCATCCAACTAACCAATGCTTAACTTAATAATTGCAATGATCATCTAATAAATTACAAAAAATACAGAACATACCGGCACTCGATCAGGATATTTGGCAATTATATCCTGTGATTCTGTGAGTCTTTCATCTGCAGTTTAATCAACGGAAACGAAACAAATTGTAAGGTTCATGAGAAAGCAAAATAAAGGAAAGGGAGATTTTGATACAGAATCGGACATCATTACCATATGAATATTCATCTTTGAAGGTCTTCCCCATCTCTTTGCTTCACAATCGTGGCTGCCGACCATGGATGATTTCCGTCTTTTAAAGATAAGGAACAGGAGACGTGAAAACCACGGCTATTTTTAATAATTATTTCCATTGATCTTGTTGTTATGTTGCGTTTTTTTAAAATTAATTTAATTAATTTTTAAATTTAAATTAAATTATATTAATTTAATACTTTTTTTAATAAAAAATTAAATTTTTTAAAATTATATGAAAAATACTATAAATTATAATTTTTTTATATATTCATATCATGAAAAAAAAATATCTTAAAATATTACTCTAAAAATATAAATTATGGTAAATAATATCGAACGGAGGGAGTTTACTAATATAAATTTTTAAGATATACTTAATCGACAAGCGGGGATAGCTCAGTTGGGAGAGCGTCAGACTGAAGATCTGAAGGTCACGTGTTCGATCCACGTTCACCGCAATTTTATTTTTCTATTTTTTTTTCAAACGAATTAATTCTAATTATATTTTTTTTGAAACATAACTTTATATTATTATATTAGTACCCTTTCTTAACACTATTTAATCCTTTTAGCTCTTTTATGCAAACGAACGAATTAATTATAATTATCTCTTTTTCCGAAACATAACTTAAAGTTATTATATTAGTAAATCATATAGTTTGAATGTATGAAACATAACTTCATATTATTATTAGTAAATTATATAGTTTGAATGTATGAGTTATTTTGTTCAAATAACTAGAAATATATAAAAGCAATATGATCCAACATGCTTAAAAATTTACAAATGTCTTGACACGTCACTTCTATATCTTATGAGGTAGTCATTTGTTTCGAAATTAAATCAATAATATTTTTAGTGTCAAATGAAATCTTCATTCTCTCCCTTACAAACATTCAAAAAATTTACTAATGATTAATGAGTCATTTCATTTTGAACCTCTAACATAAATGTTATGTAATGGTTCCTCTAATATTCGTTTTGTCTTTATTTTATATGTATAGAGAAATCAACTAATATTCAATGAGAATGGATAATAAAATTACACAATCAACTTATTTTAAGAAATGTTATTAAGTATTTTAATATGATATTTATATTTAAATAAAAATAACAAAAAAAATACTATAAGTTAAAATTGAACTTCAAATTAATTATATGAATTTTGTTTAGGATTTTTACTTTGACTTACAAAAAGAAAAAAAGAAAAAGTAAGGACTCTTTTATCACTTATCTTCATTGTCTTCAATATCATTAAAGCAATTAGATATGACAACTTTTTTCTCATTATCTTTTTACTTTCTTTTAGAATCTAGACTACTTAAATAAAGATGTTTTACTATTAGTTTACTAAGAGTAAAGATTCATATATTTTAGACAAAAGTTGCATGCCCCTCATCACCTCCTCCTCCTCGTAAGTGCAGCGGCAAGTTGAAACAAAGTAATGAAACGGGTAAAATTTATTGGCATTGAGTGTTTACATTAAGTTAATATATGTATGTCATTTGTTAAATTTATAGTTTATTTTATTTAATGAAATTACACAATAATGAAAATTGCATTAATTTGATATAAACACCCGATGCGAATAAGCTTTTTCCGAAAAACTATTAAACCATCATTTATGTGATTTTTACTTAATTTTTGTCATTCGCTTCATATGACTCTTATGAATTGATTGATTGGACGAGAAATAATTTTTTTTTATGTATGTTCTGATTGAAAAAGAAATAAAAAATAAATTACTAGGTTCGTAATCGAGTTTAAAATGGAGAAAATTATGTGAAATGACAAATATCTAGGATATATTATGTAATATAACTAAAGTTTCGATTATTTTAATTTGTGGCTACAGTTTTGCAAAATTTTGTTATTCGTTTCCTAATTGCATAAATTCATAAATTGTATATATTGATCCCTGATTGTATAAATTTAAAATTTTATATAATTTGGTTCCTGACCGTACAAATCCAGAATTTTCATATGTTTATCCTAACTATTTGTATATGATTTATGGAAAAATCATAATAAATTACTTTGTTTTTATATTGGCAAGAGAAATATACAAACTGAGTTCTGAAAAATTCCTATATATATAAATACAAAATTTGTATATATTTACTTTGTTCGTTTATTCGCAAGCAAAATATATGCATGAGGAATATACAAATCACAACCTCCATTTGAATATATCTATCATGTTTATATGTTTTCATACGAAATATACAAAATGCAATCTCCATAACAAATGAAATTATAGCTATAGAATACAATTAAGGAACTATAGATATAGAACCTTATTATATGGATTATGTTGGCTATTTTTGAAACTTCAATTTTTTATTTATTGGTCATTACCTAAATAGGACTCCCAAAAGTGGCTATACGTGACACTTTTCAAAAATACTACTAGCCCACTGACCATTAGCATTTGAACACTGCCGCAGGGAAGCATTGGCGACTGCTAGACTAGTAGTGCGACGCAGCAGCGACCATGGCGGAGCAAAGCCGTTGTAGCCTCCAGAGAGGGCAGTACCTTGGCGAAATCTCTGCCCTCTGCTTTCTACACCTTCCGCCGGACTTCTCTTCACTTCCTTTTTTACTAGCTGGTTCGTTCTCTTTACTTCCCGCACTTGGTTTATTTCCTTGTTCCGAAATCAGACATGTGCTTTTGTGATTGACATTGCAAAATGCAGAAATTTGTTATTCTTTGATACTATCTTTCTACTGAATTGGTTGTAAGTATATAATTAATGTCTCCACAGGAACTGGTTCACAAATTCTCGTTTATGATTTGATGATTGGGAAATTGATAAGATCATTTGATGTATTCGATGGAATTCGTGTGCATGGAGTTTCGTTGGAGGCATTTAATGAACACTTATCGGATACACATATTACTTTTAAGATTGCAGTCTATGGTGAGAGGAGAGTTAAACTTTTCAGCTTGCAAATTCAAAGGGTTTCTAATTCTCAAACTGAGCAACAAACATGTTTTGAGTTAAAGTTAAGTCTCGTGTTCTTGCTGCCTAAGTTTAACCACTGGGTTTTGGATGTTAGCTTTCTGAAGGTAATTTTTCCTTAATTATGAAATAGGTGCCTCCTGTGATGTTATCTTAATTTTTTTGTGGGATTTATGCTTATCATGATACTTAACATGTGGTGGTAGTGGGATGGTGCTACTTCTTCAAACAATGGTAGTGATTGTCTTGCTATAGGATGCAGTGACAATTCTGTACATATCTGGGATATGTTGAGGTGTTCTCTGCTTTCCACAGTAAGATGCTCAGGTTTGTTTGTCAATTCGTCTTTTCAGTTTCAATTTTTGTTTATTTTTTGAGCACTAAATGGTTGTTGCAGATAAAGCAATGTATACCAGAGATAGTGCTAGCTTTTCTATTGTTAATTAGGAGACTTAATTTAACCATAGATGCCAGGGTTCATGCTTTTAACTTCTCCTCTTCATCTCATTTTTAGAGAAGTGTTTGTTGTACTCCATGAGGATTTGGGGCGACGATGTTGGATCTCTCCGCGTGGCATCTGGTACAATCTTAAATGAGGTACCAGTATTTAGTTATATCTTTTCCCCACTCTCTATCTTATCATATTGCACTTGTTCCAGTATTTTGCCCAAACTTAGGAGTATCTTGATACATTGCATATATGTTCATTTGTGTCAAAGAAATTTTTCCATCACCTTTTGATAATTTTTAACCCTAATTCTATCTATAAATAAATTAAAAAATATAATCAAAATAGTGTCAGATGCTAAAGTAGTTGGGATGGGCAAGATGAATTATTTGTCCAATTAGGCCTAATTTGTTCCAACTTCAAATTATTTGTCTTTAAAGGCGAGTAAGGGATTCTCTAAAACTAGATTTTCTCTAAATCAAACTTACTCCCACACAAACATACAAGAATAAAAGAACTCTCAACAAATACCCGACATAATGTTAGCATAACAACTACAACAAATTCTTTACTAGTTGACGTCATTTATGTATATCCTTTACTTCTATTGTATTATGTCCATATAAATATACACATATACATACATATATATATATATATATATATATATATATATATTTTTTTTTTTTTTTTTTTTCTAATATGAAAATTTAGGAGATTATAGGTCTTTCGAGATAATTTCCCCACAAGTGATTTGATGTTTACCTACTTGCACCTAATATTTCCTTCTGCAAACCTGGAGACTGATTGAAACTCAGTAGAGACAAACAACATTCCTTGATTTTTTTTCAATTTTCCTAGCGTTTCTGGTCAAAGTTACTCGCTATCCATGTTGGTGGGAGGTTGCAAGTACTTGGTAGTATAGTCAAGGTGCATGCAAACTTGCCTGGATACTGCCGTTATTCAAAAAATTGAAAAAGTGATTTGAGGTTAATCTCATCTCCTTTTGTCACTCATCTGACAATTGATCCTACAGACCAATGCATATGAAGGCCTTACGTGGGATATTTCTAAGTAATTTCAGGCGACCCGTTCTCATTTAGTCCTTATGCATGCTATTGCACCACTTCTGTTTTTATCACCTACAATAATCTTAATATCATACTTATGGGTCGATCGGTGCATATGGAAATTTACTTAGAGATGGCCATAGCACTATTTGCACCCTCAATTTGTTGTGATCATTTGCTAATCTTGACCAATCTTGTATGACCATGCTTTTATCTTTACATTTTTAATCCCATGACATTCATCTCGTGGATATATTGGGCCTTACCAATCAAATATTCTCTCTTATATAATATAACATCGTTGATCTCACATCTATACTATGAAATTGCATTTACTTTTTTAGGTATCATTTTAGGCCATATCACTGCATCACATTTTTAATTACATAACATTCATCTTGTGGATATATTGGGCCTTACCAATCAAACGTTCTCTCTTATATAACATGGTTGATCTCACATCTATACTATGAAATTGCATTTTACTTTCTTAGGTATCATTTTATGCCATATCACTGCCATAACCCTCCTCTAATTCAACAATTTTGTCCTAATTCTGTTTAGCACATTTTCATATATCATGCCATCCGCCTAGAAGAAAAGCCTTGATATTTGAATTGTTGGCATTTAGGCACCACAGTTCTGTAATATTTCATTTGTCTTGTCTCCACTTGTTCACTTCACTTGAATGTATATTTTTTGTCTACATGTTATTATCCTAAAATCTTTTCTTAGTACATTTCCACGATTCCAGTTTTTTGACTTATTCCCTCACTCATAAGACACACGGTTAAAATTGTTTTGGTCTCAGAAAAGTTGAACACACTGATTAGATTTTTATTTTTTTGATGATTGATAAATCAGTCTTGGGCTAACTTTAGGACCAACTGCTACCCTTTGAGACTCGGTGATAATGGGTCGTCCCTCTACTCTTCTCCACTTAAATACTAGGCTTAGTTTGCTGGTGCAGGCTCGAGCCTGTGACTCAAGTCACAAGTCCCTCAACCTTTGCCTCTTGAACAAAGCCATGGGGGCCGCACTCTAGAAGTTTCTGTTGCACTTCTTAGATTATTTGGCTAAAAACTTTCTTTTTGGATATTTTTGCACACTATAAACAGATTTTATGATTTTTTTCTACAGTTTTGGCTTGAACTTGGTTTAATTACTGTAGATATGCTCTATTTTAACTTCTGGTTCTGTGAAAAAATAATCATTCAGCCCTCCTTTTCGTACAGCACATACAAAGAGACCATTTCTTGTATGAGTCTCTTTTGATTACAGTTTCCGTCAGAACAACTTTTTTTATAACCGTGGTGTCCAAACCAACTTTCGAACAACTTGACCAATTCCACGGGATTTCTGCCACCTCCCACCAACATCAGGTACCAGGTAATTCTATCCACCAAGTTAGGGCAGATGCTGTGATTTGAACCCGAGACCTCATGATTCTCAACCCACGTCATTGACCACTAGGCCACACCCTTGGGTGCTCTATTAGGACAAAATGATCACCTAATCATTTTGTAAATTGGCTCTGTTTAATGTGGTAACACCTTTTTTTGTGCTCATTGATATCTGCATATGTCTTCCAACAGGCGCTTATTTTTCTTGATCTTGGTTTGGTAGGTTCTTGTTTGGAAAGTGGGTCGTAAAGCTGGTGCCGATATTATTGGAAATCCTACTTTGAATTTGACCACTTACGAGGGTCTCCAGCTTCCTTATCAGCAATATGAAGCCATAAATATATGTAAACTAATTGGACATGAAGGTTCAATTTTCCGCCTTGCATGGTCAGCTGATGGATTTAAACTAGTATCTGTATCTGATGATCGCAGGTTCATATTTTTGTTATTGACACCTATGTATATATTGAGCCATAGAACCACTTAGTCAGCGATTTAGGTGGTTTATTCTTCTTTTTTGTTAGTGCAGTGCTCGTATCTGGACGCTTGGTGCTGATGGTCCCAACCACGTGGTTGACGACTCAGTTTTATTTGGTCACAGTGCTAGAATTTGGGACTGCTGTATATTTGACTCTGTAAGTTCATGTTCATTAAAGTACTTTGTAATTCACTCACAGTCTCACACATCATAGGGGAATATGCCTGCAGTTGCAGATGTTCAAAGTAACTTTGCAACCTTATAACAAAAGCTGTATAAAATATCCTAAATCATTGTTATGGCTGGGGTTGACAGGACTCAGGAGAATATAGCTAGTCGGCTCAAAAACTTGTCCAGTGTCCCAGTTCCTTTAGAACTGATGGACTTCTCTTCTCAAAATGGGGAATTTATGATGTGGATAGATGGATAAGCTTGTAAAAAGAGAAGAGGATAAGATTGCTCGTGTTTTGATTAAACTTCTTCTCTAAAATGAAATCACATTTTATGCAGCTTGACAAGTCCACAATGCTATGATTGTCTAGAGCTGCTGCATTTTCTGATCTCACAAGAATATCTGTATGAATACAAATACTTCTATATTTCCAATATTCGAATTTGTTGTAATACTTGGGGAATAATCTAACAAGCATGAAATAAACCAAAAGCCTTCCTGTAATCACGTGTAAAGCCCTGTCATTGCAAGCCAAAATCTTCTATTTTCACATCAATGATGAAGACAATGTAACTCGTAGGGTATTTTAGGGAGTCGAGAGCGCAACCACTGATTTTTTTTTTAATGCTAGAAGTAGTTTTCCTTCGTCAGACAGTTTTGGGATATTCATGAGGTGGATCTTTTATGTTTTGATGATTCTATGTGGTAACTTTTTTTTGGTAGAACTGTACCTTGTGATAGTTCATTAAAATTTGTGCATTCTTTCCTTCCAATGTGGGACATGCGAGGATTGCTTCTAAGTATTTGGCTTTGTCTGTCTATATGTGGGACTCTGCTTAGTTAATCATAACTGCTGGCGAGGATTGCACATGTCGTGTATGGGGAATGGATGGCACACAACTTACAAGAATCAAAGAGCATGTGTAAGTGTAAGCAAAGGTTCAGAATGGAAGTGACTTTTTAATTACGTTATAGTACCAATTAAATTATTATTTCTCATTTTTTATTTCATTAAAGTGACTTTATGTTTTATTGTGTTAATGATTTTCTTGCACTGTACCGCTTATAATACACTGGTTTTATGATATAATTACTATTATCATATTTTATTGGTACAGCGGGAGAGGGCTCTGGCGCTGTCTCTATGATCCTGATGCTGCACTCCTTGTGACTGCGGGGTTTGATTCTTCAATAAAAGTACACCGGCTGCAAGCATCATTTTCTAATGGATCAGCAGGAGGTATTGTGGAAGTACAAGACTCAACTGTCAAAAAGGAGGAATTTGCTCTTTATATTCCAAATTTTAGAGAGCATGTTGGCCTCATGAACAGGTATATAGCAACTAGAAACTGAAATGCATCTTGTTTATCCCTAGAGTTGTGTACCTTGTGTGGGAGGGGCAAAAGTTAAGGATTATGTTAAATTACTAAACCTTGAGTTTGTAAAGTTCAAATCCGATTAGAGACCAAAAGTTAGGCGATTTCTTCCAATCTCCTTAAATCATGGTGGGAAGGGTATCTGATTCTTGTTCTGGTGGAAGGAGGCAAATATCCAGTGAAATAGTTGAGGTGCGTGCATGTTGATCGGAAACCATTGTTATAAAAAAAGCTTTTGGCCTGATGTATTATATTTTTTTCAGGGGTACTTATTAAAAAGCAAGTTGTGTTTTCAATTTTCAGGAAATTTCCCTTATATATCTCATGCAAGGCATCCTATCTTAGTTCTGGATAACTTACTTGTTCACACTTATGCATGTGGTGCTTATTCACTGATTTGGGTTTATCAAATTTCATGCAGCAAAAGCGAATATGTAAGATGCTTGCATTTTTCTAGGGAAGATTCTCTTTATGTTGCCACAAACAATGGATATGTGTACCATGCTAAACTATATGATGCCAAGGAGGTGAAATGGACTGAACTTCTTCATATTGGGGAGGAAGGACCAATAGTTTGCATGGACTTGTTGTCACACTGTTCTAATGTTACTAAAGATATTGAAAATTGGGTTGCTGTTGGCAATGGTAAAGGCACTATGATGATCGCCAAAGTTGTTGGTGATGTCTTGAATCCTAGAGTTGAACTTACTTCTACATGGTCAGCTGAACCAGAGAGGCAACTACTTGGAACTTATTGGTGCAAATCTTTGGGACCAATGTAAGTTATGATGATGCCAGAAGTCATAATGATTTGAGGAATGTTCGTGATATTTAAATAGAAAATTGATGAACATTTTATAACTCTATGTTGCCTACTGCATGTTTACTTTTGGCATATAAGCTTGTTCCTTCAAGTACCATTATTATGCTATTGTCTTGGACTCACACACACACGCACCTACAAACACATATTTTAAAATAAAATCTGCATCTATTGCTTGAATAAATCAGGGATAATTTATCAGTTACGTATCTGATCTGGTGAAAGCCATATACTCTGATGACCTTATCCTGTAGGTTCCTCTTCACTTCTGATCCTAGAGGCACATTGAAATTATGGAGGCTGTTCAACCCTTTGCCCTCTGTTTCTGACGATGTCATGAGAAGGTGTTGTGTATCCCTAATAGCGGAATTCCGCTCTTGTTTTGGGATGCGAATAATGTGCTTGGATGCATCAGTAGAGAATGAGGTCAATGCCCTTTATAGTTTATGTATTATGAAATTTAGCCATTTGTTCCTTCTCTCTTTCTCTCTCTATGACTTCAATTGTTTTTTTTTTCTCTACGGCTTCAGACTTCATTTTCCTCTCTATGACTTCTAACGTTTTTTGGGTATTACTCCCTCTTTCGCGAATGCCTATCTTACTTCCCTTGTGGATTTTTCCAAAATATTGTTCATTTTCCTTAAATGAAATATGAAAAGCTTTAATGCATTTTAAATACCACCAGAAGTCTTACAGGACTTCTTCTATTCTTAATACAAAATTTTCCTTTATTCTATATTCTATGTCATGAAGGTCAATGTTTGACCCACAGGTTTCTCAATAAATATTAAAAAAAAATCATATTATCAACTCTTTATCTTAGTATTCCTGCAAAGTAAAAAAAGACTAGCAAATCGGGACAGAGTAAGCTAGGAACTCTGCATATGGCTTCTTTACTGCGTTGCACATGTCTTCGACAATAAATTTGTATTCATAAAGTAGTATATATATATACTGAACAAGGTATATTGTCCCAAATAATTCTTGAATTACTCTGCTATGTGATTCTTAAGATGAAGTTGCTCCATACATATTGAGAGTCCCAGGGTTCCCATATGTTCGTACATAAGAGGGAGTTGCTTCCAATATGTTATATCTCCTTTTCTAGCTTTGCAAGACAATAATATATCTTGACTTTGTCTGTTTCAAGTTTGAACAACGGATCACTATGAAATATCTATTACTCAAGTAAGTTTCAAAATTCTTAATCTATTTCCTTTTTGTAGGTTCTAGTGTGCGGTGACATTCGTGGTAATCTTTTGTTATTTCCATTGCAAAGAGACATTCTATTTAGCATGTCTACAGCTTCAGAAATAAATATAACTCCCCTCAACAACTTCAGAGGAGCTCATGGAATATCAACTGTGTGCAGCATCTCCTTTGCTAGTTTTAGTCCTACACAACTTGAAATTCATTCGGTAAGACCTGAATGGATGCTTATTCAGTTTTACTAGTTATGACATTAATTGAATTGATGCTTGGGTTTGAGGTGATCTATTTTTTCTCTCTTTCTGATTTGTTGAGTTAAGGATCTGTGATATTTCATTTTCAGGCCATTTTTGCTGATTTATATGATAAAGCTTTCAAAAACTAAATCAGAACTTAGTTAAAGACTTAAAGTAATGACAAAAATCTGTACCAAAGCAAAAATATGCAAAAGGTTGACCTTTATTAACCTCAAAAGATATCTTTCACTCGTTACTTTTAAGTGTTACAGAGAGAATTCCTGCGTTATAACATTGGCCAGAAGTACACAGTACACTTGAGAGTCTCTAATTACATATCAGAGAGTATGTTCCCCTGATTAATTTTTTACATGTTAGATTAAGAGATTGAAAAGTTAGCATTAAGTGAGCTCAGTGTTCAGGAAAGCGAGTTAAGCGATGAAGCGAAGTGATGCGAGCCTTCTACGCTTCACAGACTAGAATGAGTATGTGAGCGCTTCATCGCCTAAAGCGTGCAGCGGGGCCTTATCGCTTTTTACCGCTTCACGCTTCCCTGAACACCGAGTGAGCTATCTCCTTGTGCTTCTTCAAAGACTCTTCACACTGCATTTCTAGTAAAATCTAATCTTCTCCTATTCCATGCAAAGATAGATCAGAGAAAAGGTCATGATAAGAAATAATACTATAAAAAAGTATAAACTATTGTCCTCGTGGCTTTTATCTAGTGATAAGAGCAATGTGTGGTTAGGTGCACGTCACAGGTTCAACCCCTGTCACAGAGAAAAGCCTTGTATTTAAGTGGAGAAGGGCCGTTGGGTTGGGGAAGGACTATCATGTACGGAGTTTAGAACTGTGAGTCACTGGCCTCGTGGATTTCTTTGTTGACAAGAAAAAAAGAGCATAAATGATCTTTTCAGACAGATTCTACAATATGCAGATGCATTGCATTTGTTAGTTTACTGCGTAAAAATTAAGAACAATAATTAATTGAAGAAGTTAATTTTGATTAGTCCCTTGATTTTCAAAACAGTATATAATAATTCCTGATTTAAAAAATTAATGATAATGGAATAGTCAAAGTGTGACTAATTATTGAACAGAACTGCCAAAATGTCTAGGACAAATACCAATAAGGTGTCCATAGAGTAACAAAGGCTTTAGGAAGACACCTAACAATGAAAACAATGATATTTTCCAAAATTTTATTGCATATTTGGAAGAAAAATATAATTTTTATTGCATCTATGTACCTTTTGTTCTTTATTTTAGTTGAACGTGGAAAGCCAAAGCCTAAATGTAGGCAATAATATATGATTTAAATTAACATTTAATTCTTGTTTTGTGATATTTTTATTCAGAGTACATTCAAAGAAGAGATACCGGCTAGAAATGAAGAGAACATCAGAAGTTGAAAATTATTCTGTATTTGGTGTCCATATCATTAACCCTAATAAATAATGAAATAAATAGAGAGGAATTGAAAGAAGAAGAAAACAAAAAACATGCTGATAGTTTCCCAAGAAATTTAAGAGTTTTCCATGTCTAATGAAGTTTTAAATGGCATTTTTTCACATGCGCTGAGAAGTATTGTCGAATTCAATTTTTATGGAGTCAAAACATTTAGGAGTGGAGAAGCCTAAGTTTAATTAAAAGATAATGAACAAATAAATGTTTAAAATAAATTTTACAAGTAGTACCAGATGCGTTTTCCATCGGAGTTTGTTTATGTATCCCTTAGAAACTTATTAACATAGTGGTGCGCAAAAATGATGAAAAGAACATATCAAGTTATTCCCTTCTCCAATAAAAGGGAGGAAAAAGAAAAATAATCACGTTATTCCTTGTGATTAATTACTTTATCATCTTTTTGTCCCTTATAAATGTTCAGAATTGCCATCATAGAAGTCTATATTAGATCATAAAAATCTACTTCAACATAAAATAAGGTAGAAAGTAAAGTTGAAGGGGGATAGGCTCAAACAAAAATAAATAAACTCTATGTGGACAAAAGGACACAATCTGTTTCTTGTGATATTTCTGTAATATTATAATTCAATATTTGTCTTGGACTTATCTTTGTCTACCAAAAGAGGAGGAAAAAAGGAAGAAGACTTTTTTTTCTCAGTTTCTAATATGTAAGAGAACATGCATTCAAATTCTTACATATAAATATGCCATTAATATTAGGAATTTCGTGGATTCATGGCCTGAAAGTATTTAAGGCAAGAACATCTGGTTGTGTTGTCCAGTGCATTAACTTTTTCTTTTGTTCTCTATTTTCTTCAGACTGGAGGAGATGGGTGCATATGCTACTTTGAACATGATAAAAGTCATCATAACTTGGAATTCATTGGAATCAAGCAAGTGAAAGAGCTAAGTACAATACGATCTGTCTTCACTAATGCTGACCAACAAGATGATTTACCTAGTGGCAGCTGTGCGATAGGATTTTCTTCATCAGACTTTATCATATGGAATTTAATTTCTGAGACAAAGGTGTTGTCTCTCTTTCCTACTCGGTCAATATTTTGCTCCTTTTCTTCCTCTCTTCCACATCATGAAGATCTTACATATGCTGGAATAGGTTTTGCAAGTAACTTGTGGTGGATGGAGGCGCCCTCATTCTTATTTTCTTGGTGATGTACCAGAGATGAAAAATTGCCTTGCATATGTCAAGGTATAATCTTTTCCAAATCTATCGGTTTCCTGTTCCACGATGGATTTTTAAAGTATATGAAGTGATCATACTGGCAAAAGCAGGTTTAGTCCAGAATGCTTAGGGAAGTAAAAATGCACGACTTGTATAAGTAGTTATAGCTGTCCTCAAAATAATAACTCTTCTAATCAATGGATTGATATCCTGACCACTCTATAGCTCTTTATTTGCAGGATGGAGTCATTTATGTTCATAGACACTGGGTGACCACTAATGAGAGGGTGATGTATCCCAAAAATTTTCATCTGCAATTCCATGGCAGGGAGATACATACCATATGTTTTATCTCTCGAGATTCATGGTGCAGTCTAAATGAAAAGCAGGACACTTTTTCTGAGATGATTTGGGTTGCAACAGGTTGTGAAGATGGAACTGTGAGATTGACAAGGTATGATGCCATTTCTGCTTTTGATACATCTATTTCATCCTGGGCAACAGTTTTTTAAATTTTTTTGTTTAAACTATTCCCCTACCTAGTACCTATCTGGGCTTCCTTCTATTGATCTTGATATCTGCACATTTCTTTGCTTTTGACTGTTAGAAGTTCTATGGCAAATTAGTTATTTTTGCTGATCTCTCAGGTATGCTTCAGAAACTGAAAATTGGTCAACTTCCAAGCTGCTTGGTGAACATGTTGGTGGATCAGCTGTGAGATCTATATTCTTTGTCTCAAGGCTACATAGAATGGTGCTGGATGCAAATGACGTGCATGAGAGTGTTAACAGTGAAAAATGGTTCTTAGAGGACCCAGAGGATTGTTCTTTACTAATATCAGTAGGTGCAAAAAGGGTAGTAACTGCTTGGAAACAAAAAAGTAAGATGCGAATAAGGGAAGAAGGAACCCTTGGCACGGAGTGCAATATTAAAAATGATTTACATTTTCACGGTTCATCATTATCTGCATCTTTCCAGTGGCTTTCTACTGATATGCCAACCAGAGAAAGAAATAATGGAAAACAACAAATCAAAAAAGTTAGTGAAACAGTCGTAAACGGCGGATCATTTTCCTCAGAAGACAAGAGAAGCTATTCAGAATCATGCCTTCCAGATATATTTGAAAATGATTGGAGATATCTCGCAGTTACTGCTTTTCTTGTTCAGGTTGCAGGCATCAGGTCAGTAAATCAGCAGTGATCACTATCATTTTCTGCAAAATTAGGTCAATATGATCAAATTGCCTCCTGTTTATATCATCTGCAGGTGTTCAGTCTGTTTCGTAGTTGTTGCATGTTCAGACGCCACAGTTACACTACGAGCTCTTTTATTACCCTATCGACTCTGGTATTTACGTGCATTATCTCATCATGTCCTAATAACAATGCCTTGTATTCTCGTTATGCAGAGAACGTGCTTGTTCTCTTGTTTCTGACCCGGTTGCTTGTTTTCCAATAACTATTTCAGGTTTGATGTTGCTTTGTTGACTCCTTTGTCATCACCGGTGCTTGCTTTGCGACATATAGTTGTTCGTACATGTCCCCCAGTTCAAGGTTGTTTTATTACGTCGGTTTTGTTGATTATCAACTCTTTTCAATTTTGTCTCTGTATGATCTATAGGTTAAGATTGTTTTTAAGCATAGTAATGTTCCCAAAGGCATTTCAACAACGATCGTAGTCACATTCAAATTCTCCATTAATTAATTCAAACTAGGAAGTTAAATAAAACTTAAAAGCTGCTTATATAATCAAAGCTAGACGTGAGCACAATGGCTTCACTAGCCTTCTTGATCTTCTTCTCAGTGTCTTTTTTTATTATTTATGAAGTGGTATTAATAGATGCATCAAGAAGATGCAAAAATTACAAGATGTGGCATTGTAGCTTCAAAAATTCACTGGCTGACTGTACAAACTATATAAGCTAGAACCACTGAGCTAATAAAGTCCTGAAATTGCTCTGCATTAGAAGTAGGTACAGACTGGACCAACTAAACAGATTGACAAAGCACCTTGCCTTCAGAATACCTAATGAAGTTGACTTCCCATCAAAACATCTTCTATTCATTTCTACAAGATACACCAAAATATACGATCAGGGATCATGATCCAGATCATCTTGATAGCTTTGTCAATTCCCATAGAACCCAACTCTCATAAGCATCGTTAATTGAGAGGGGTGTGGTTCATTTATGACAAAATAGAAAAAAAAAACATGTTCCAAATTTTAGATGAGCTTGGCCTTCACCACCAAAGGCTGGGAGAGTGGCAAACACCCTTGCTCATGATCTATTGAAGTAACTGAATTGGCTAATACTGATTAAGTAAGCACTGTCAACACTGTCAGCTGCCTTTTCCTTCACCTTTTGATGGATGAGAGTTTAGGGTTGTCTATATTTTTGTTTGGGAGAGCTTGTAGAAGCACTGTATACCTACCTTTCTGAAGTAACCCGAATGCACTCGTCAAAGGGGATGCTTTTATGGTCTCCCTCCCTTTAATTCTATGTGAAGGTGACCTTACCATTCTCAAAAAAAAATCAAAAAAATCTATGTGAAGGTGTTAGACTAAGCAAGTTCAAGAAAGAAAGTTCTTAAACATGCCGAGACATTTTAGTGGTGATAAAATCATGTCATTAAGTGTAAGTCTAAAGTTAAATTGTTGCGAGGTATAGTAAATTGTCATTTTCGAACAGACTAGAAAGACGTGTCTCATAAAATGGCACAGAGGGAGTAAGATATAAGATGGGCTGGTATTGTTGATGTAGCTATTTTTCATATCATGCTTCACAAACTATCATACCTTCTATACTTCTATTTATTTATTTTTGTCTTTGTGATGTTTTATTTTAGTTTATCTTCAAACCTTCAACTCTTAGATCAGCGCGCTTTTCCTCTATATTTGATC
The DNA here is from genome assembly GCA_016801875.1 of Solanum sitiens. NCBI lineage: Eukaryota > Viridiplantae > Streptophyta > Magnoliopsida > Solanales > Solanaceae > Solanum > Solanum sitiens. The sequence continues at coordinate 873,352 of JABWTJ010000264.1, read as the reverse complement.
TTTGACTCATCACTCTCAGAGGTAATGAAGCAACTTATATGTAGTACCAGCGAGAAAAGTTTTTTTTTTTTTTTTGGGGGGGGGGGGTCTTTTTCTGGTTTAAAAGAGAGAATAGCTATTACTTTGTGAGTGGGGTTCATCATATATGCATTTGGTCATGGTGGACAAGATAATAGAGCTAAAAAAGATAAGAGAAATAAGGTGTATCACATAATTAGTGTAGATGGGAGTAAAGACATGTACGTGGATCCACATGTGAGACCAAGGCACATGCCATGGGTACCAAGTAAGAAAGAGAGACACCCTCTGTATGAAATGGCTATTTAGAAGACATGCTTAAGTTTTGTGGCGTTTTCTGCTTGAGCACTAGATATAGTGATGAACTTTTCTACCTTTTCATAAAATAACATAGAGAGAGATGCGAGCAGACGACCTAGTAGGTAGGGCCACAGAGGTTTTAAGGCACCAGGAAAAGCAATTTTAACTTCCTTTTGAGCGATCATGACCACAGCTTCTGCAGAAACATGGAAACATATTACACTGTGCATTTAAATACCGATACAGGTTATATTCTCAATATGTTCTACCAAAAGGAGAGGAGAGGAGAGGAAATTTCTCATCTAGAAGTTTGAAAAATAAAAAACATTGGTGCTGTGTGATTTATGTCTGAGAAAAATATGCAATTCAATGTATTCAAAATACAAAGATATTTTCCTGAAATACTAACGCGAATAAACTTATGAAAAAAAATGTGCTTGGAGTTACACTTGCAATATTAAATTAAACATTCTGGTAAAGCAAAAAAGCTGAACTGTTTTTTGTCTTTTCAATTCTGGTGTAGAGAACTATATAGATGATGCAGATCAATGGTAGATTTTTTTGACTCCTTGTAAAAAACAAGGCTCCCTGTAATTTACATGTTTTGGCTTTTGATTACAAGTACCAATTTGGTGCTGATGAGTGGAATACACTGTTACCTTTATTAAAAAACTAAAAAAGCAAAAAAGATCTTTCAATATGGAGTCTTCTCAAAGGAATTGAATTTAAAAATTAGCAACATGAGGAAATTTTGCAAGAGACCAGTAAGTTTTTATGTCAATTCTGTGTTCTTTAGACATAGTAGTATATTGACACTTCAAAGTTGTCAGCCTTCAGGGATTTTGATGAGACCTCTACTGGTATTTTCGGCACAACTGCAACTAATTTTACTTTATGTTGTCAAAAGGAACTGTTGGAATGGTTCTTCTTCTTTATAGGAACAAATTACTTCTTTCTTTATGGGTGACAAAAAAGCTTCTAGTTAGTATTTTCAGGTTGTGGTCTTTATGTTGCTACTTCCTCTGTTCCAATTAAAGTGTCTTACTTTCCTTTTTGGCCTGTCCCCAAACGGTGCCTCTTTCTATATTCAGTTAATTTTTCAATTCCAATATTCTACCTGGCAAGTTAAGACCACAACATTTAAAGTAGTACACACATCTTTAATTCAATACCATAAGATTCAGAAGTCTTCCTTTATTTCTTAAACTCTGTATCCAGTCAAGCCGAGACACTCAAATTGGGACAGAGGGAGTACTACTTAAGGAGTTACAGGTCTTTACTTGGTACTACTAAGAAGTTACAGATGTTTAATTGCATTAATATTCTTGTAGAGAACTCATACAGTTTTTGTTCCTTTTTATGTGATTAGAGGTTGGTGAAAATTTCTCTGTTTCATATATCTTTCTTTCGTGCCATTAATCTGATTGAAATCTTGATTTTGCAGGCAATATTCAGTTTGGAAGTCGGTATATTATTATTAGCGGATCTACTGATGGAAGTATTGCCTTTTGGGATCTTACTGATCATGTTGATAATTTTATGCGGCAATTATCAGCACTTCAGATCGGAAAAGGTCTAGACAGTCAGAAAAGGCCACGTACGGGTAGAGGAAGCCAAGGTGGACGACAATGGAGATTCTTGGGCAGTCAAGTTTCTAATAAAACAATAAGTGATGAACAATTGTCAGAAGTTCCTTTCTCAAGGGGAAAGCCAGATAATGGTTTTTGTACAACAACTGTCACAGGAACTGGCAAAAATGTGCAACATCATGCTTTGCGAGGGATTTCCCATTCGGTAGAAAACACACATGTATTTTCTCCAGATACCCCAACTAGCATTAAGGAAGTATTACAGAAAGCATGTCCCCTGCATGTCTTCAAAGATGTTCACCAATCAGGGGTTAACTGTCTTCATGTTTCAGACATAGAAGGTCCTGAAGTTTCTGATCGGAGGTTTACATTTTATATTCTGAGTGGGGGTGATGACCAGTCACTTAACTGTCTTAGATTAGATTTCTCTCCGACATCAATGAGGCAGAGTTCTGAAAATTCAACTTTGGAGCAAAATAGCACCAGCACATCACAGAATATAGGTGGTGATGTTCATAATTATCAAGTGGGAAATCATGATATTAAATTTATGTTGCATGATAAAATCACCTCAGCTCACAGCTCTGCCGTTAAAGGTATACGTTCAGATTTATTTTTTCATTAAATGTGCATACTTGTCTTTCATCTTCTTTTTGTTTTGGGTCGTGAATTTTCATTGAGTCATTTATCTGCACTAGCTAGCTGTTTATCTTGCACGGTCTAAGTTGCACGTACTCTTCGATTTTGATGCCACACCCATGTCAGATTATACACTACTTTTTAAGAATCCAGCATGTACCCACACTGACATTGTTGAAGAGTCCGAGCAACATAGTTCATGGTAGATAGGTGCTATGGTCCTGAAAAAATTATATAACTATAGAAGAGGGATAGTGTAAACCCAGATTTGGCCTTTATCCTGAAGGTTCGCTAAAAGAATCATGTCCTTAATTCTTGCTTCAATGATTGGGTGTCCAACTTGTACACAAGCTCGCGTTTATTTTTCTATCATATCTTTCCATAGTAGAGTCTGCACCCTGTGTGTCAAATCTGATTTCACACATCTTGCTGCCTTCGGTGTCAAGTTTCTACCAGCTGTTTCCTTTTGAGATTCCTGTGTCATGTTTTAAAACCATTCAAATGTGATCCAACAATTTGGCTTCATTCACCCATTTTGAATTAGTTAATGTTGTATGTTTTAATTGAATTTTTAAAGAGAAAAATATATAGTTTGTAAGCTTATTTGGCTCTATAGAGCCAATAGAAATCTATATTTTATGCTTATACCTATTTAAATGAGTACTGACAAAATTATGTCAATATTTTTCTTAACAAAATGAGTACTCTTATAAAGTATTTTCTGCGTTCTCCAAAGTCCTGTATTTCATTTTTTACCAACATCAATTCTATGAAACAAGAAAGCAGAGATAATGATTTGTAAAAGAGATGTAATTGGGGAAAATACTTGAAGGTCTTTCTGGCCCTATCCAACCTTGTGTACATTTTTCACTTGCTGCTTCCCTTAGGATCATTTGTTGTATCTATCCAAATGTTTGAGCTACTTTACTTCTTTTTTTTTTAAATTATTTAATCAACCTCATTTTGAACTATTGTAATGCACAATTTATTCTTTCCGACCCATCGAAGGCCTACTTTTTTTTGGTTTACTGAAATTCCACCAGCACTTTTCGCTCTCCCATCCATAAAAGAATTAAACCCAGGGTAAAGAGATCCTGCTAAAAAGAAAAATAGAGCAAAGAGGCTGTTGTACCGAGGCTCCTGATAACTATGGCTAAAGATGTGATTGGTGCTAGTAATGAAGACTTTGCACTCTGATTTCGAGCTGGTTATACATGATTTGACTTGAGATGGCAGAGAGCTAAAACTTATGAAGTTGGCGCTAGGCCTAATTTCTGGACATGGAAGATGGTTAGTGATAGTACTGAACTTATAGTAGTTATGGAAATGATGATAGAAATAGCTGCCAAAACGGGGTGAAGGTATTTCAGTGAATTCATCCTTACTAGATCAGCATATACCAAGAAAGGGGTACTGTTTGACAAGCAAAAAAGGGCTCCCTTGACTATGAAGGATAACAATGAGAAAGATCAATTGCAGAAAAATCTGTCATGCAAAAACAGCCCCTCCTAACCTTTTCCATGCCTTACCTCATTCCTTCATAAATTCTGATCCAACTTATCCTTTTGGACCTAATGTAACAAACTACCGGAGTCTCCAAATAAAGACAACACAAATCTGAACCGAATAAAAAAACTTGAAAAGTAAGTTTTGTTTTTGTGGTATTTAACAGAAAGAAAAGTAAGTTTTGTTTTTGTGGTATTTAACAGAATTTTGTGTAAAATGAGAAAGTACTTGTATTTCCAAACCCTGTCTATAGTTATTCTCTCTCCTGTTCGTTATGCATTGCCCACACTCACAAGACACCAATTGTTACAAGGAGTTGCCCTCCAATCATTTTCTCCATCTATATGCTCATTACCCATTGATAACTATCAGAATTTTTATTTTTTTTGGTCAAATGACAAAGATACAATCATCAATTGCACATAGTGGACCTGGAGCTGATGTTAGTCTTGTTCTTTGCAGGTGTTTGGACAGATGGTCGTTGGGTATTTTCTACTGGTCTTGATCAGCGCATCAGGTGTTGGCATCTTGAACAGCGAGGCAAATTAACTGAGCACAAACATATGGTTGTTAGTGTACCAGAGCCTGAGGCATTGGATGCTCGGGTCTGTGGAAGGTGGGCAATCCTTTCTTTCATGCTTGACTGTTGGTTTTCTTATTTAATCTTCCATTTTTCACTTTCTGCAAACCAACCTCCACCTATCTTTCCCCTTGCTTTAAAATAAGATCGCCTGCATGTCTTATTCAGGAACCATTATCAGATTGCAGTCGCTGGGAGGGGAATGCAAATGTTTGATTTTTTCGCACCTGATGACATGAAGGATGGAAACTAAGGTTTTTCCTTATTGTATCACACATTTTGAGGAATACAAAGTGGGCGAGTTTTCTCTGTTTTGAGTAAGAAGTATGAAATACATACAAGTTTTCTCTTGTAGCATATGTTATTATACATACAAGAAATTCTTATTTCTTGTAGACTGTATCATTAATATTTGGTACTACGGCATTCAGAAGGTAAATTATATGGGGTACCAAGGATTACTGCAATACTTGTCACAAGAAAATAATCTTGTATGTTTTAGTTATTAGGTAGCTTTTGCAGGCCAAGAAAACACTAGTGGTTAGTGAGATACCAGAGAATTTGTATAATATCCTGAGGCATCTTAGAAGGTGAAACTTTTGATGTACCTTTCACCATTAGCATTGTAATGGTCGTATTGCTGCTGATGTTCAATTTTCTTCTGCTTGTCATATAATGCTTTCCTTGTCTATGCACATCCAATTATTTTTGATGTTATCAATGTGAAAAAATTCTGTTCTTGTTGTGTAATTATTTTGGATGGATTTGGGTGTTAAAAGATGGTATTTATAGTTCATCCATAAATGATCAAACTGTCTGTTTTAGTGTGTTTTTAGAGACTATCCTATTTTGGTGTTTAAGATTCAAAGTGTTCATTTTGATGCCAGACTAGATGCTATCATATTGTGCGGATATTCTAGAGTTTTTTGTTTCGTTCTATTGGTTTTCTTTTCCATCATCGATTTGATAGGTGGGATTTATCGCGTAGTTTTTGAGCTGAATGTAGTAACTAGTACTCGTGTAGTGTTGTACTTGAAAGTTTTTCATTGTTAATTCACTTCAATATATTTGGATATTCACTTGATTTCTTGTTTTGTTATTTTGAGAAAATGATGGATGGGATTATTTTCGATAGACGTCGTAGAAATGAAATGTACATTGCTCCAGGTTGCATGGCTCGACAATGTAGCTCATGTAGGAATACTGGTCAAAAGAGGAATCGTTGTCCCTATCTCAGTAGTTTTTTTTTACTATTGTTGCAAGCAAATAAAATAATAAATAGTGAATGCTGAAAAAAACTTGAACTTGCTCAATACTACATAAAAACCCAACCAAAAGAGCAGGTGTGACATAGAGCTGAAGAAGATTGAATATAAACACATTATCCTCTTTATGCTTCAGTACTACACAACGAGATTGTTGATTCTTTCAAAGAGGTTGAAGGAAAACAAAAAGTAAGACGACATCGATCACTCGATAACAAAACCAAGAAAATAGAGATATAGTGAATGATGAAAAATCCCTTCATTTTGGTATATGAATTGAATGTCATGTAGTATGCAATGCAGCCAAAATCCATAAACACAAAGATAGGTAGTAGATGAGATAGCTTGATAGAAGAATCCACCTCAATGGTCCTATTCCAAAAACAAAAAAAGAGCAAAACCTAAGTTAAGATTAATCAAGAATATCAAGTGTAAGCATAAGTTTTGAGTGATGAGTGTGGAGACTAACCTGTACAAGCTACAAAAGAAAGCAAGAATAGAAAAGCCACTGGAAGAAAAGCTATTGTAATAGATTTTCTTACTCTAGCACCACTTTTCATTTCCAAAAAAAAGTATTGAGACACAAGGAACTTGAATGTTGTATAAGTGGATAAATGTGGAGTGTGAGTTTGTTAGATGCATAATGATGAATAAAGTTTTTCATTGCATTTATGTACACATGTAAAGAGAGAGAAAAAAAAAAATTGTTGGGTGCGAGTCAGATCCTATATGTTTTGTAGGATCCAACACATGTGTCAATATTTTTTAAGAGTCTAAAAGACGGATATAATATATTGATGATATTTAATGACTATTTTTTTTAGTTTTTGACGGTCAACTTACCACAACCTTCCTTATTTATTTGAATATCTTATTGGTTTCTTGATGTGTGTGAATGCCTTTATATCTTTATTTTAAGTAGTTTTCCACAATTCCCATTACTTAGATTAAGACAGACAGAAACAGTGATGTGGGCAGGACTATTATTAATGGAATCAATGGTAAGACTGGGTACTGAGGGTAATAGAGAATCCAAGATTGTATGCCCATATAAAATTTATATAATAACAAGTTATTTAATGGTGGAAAAGGATAGGCTATTCTTTGTTTTTTTTTGTGGAGTGGCAGGCCAAGGATAATGATATGGCCACATCAACAATTTCCACTAAATCTGCACTGAACAACAAAATTGGACTTATTCTAGATTTAAATATGATATATTTAGCCTTTTTGAGGTTCTTAAAATTTAACTTGTGAATTCAAGATTTAATATATATGTATAAAAAGTTATATTTGATCTAATACACAATATAATTTGTCGTGTTCAGCTGATCATGCTTCAGTATAGTTTAAGTAAATTATGTCCAGTTTTTTTAAAGTGTTTGGTCTTGAATTTTTGTCCCCACTTAATTATATTTCTTTTTAAAGACGATCTTAACTTGAAAAAAACCACTTTGAGATTAAAATAACAACTTACGCCTCGTAGGCAACATTTTACACTGTATCGTTAAATCTTACTTATAACTCTTGCCATAGAAGCAAAATCTTAGCTCAGTGACTTTAACAAAAACTAACTGATGCCCTATAGGCAACAATTTACACACTACTTTCACCAAGTCTAATTTATGGGTATTCTATAACTTTTGTCTTAGAGGCATAACATAGCTTAGGAGTTTTTAAAAAAATTATGCTTCACGGGCAATAGTTTACACTATTTCTCAAGGTCTAATTTATGAGGTACTCAATAACTTGCACCTTATAGGCAAAAGTTAAAACTTATGTCTAATGGACAATATATTTAAGTTTTAATTTTTGCCTATAAGACAAAACTTTTGATCAATTGTATAGGTTCGTTGTCTTGAAATGTCCTGAACGTCCGTCTTATGGGCAAAAATTTGTTATAAGCGGGGCAAAATGGTAACAACACATTTCACTTAGAATCATCATCCTCACAAAGTCACATTTTTATATAAACCATTTTATTGAAATCTTGAGATTGAATTTCTTAACTTCACCCTTTCAAATAAACTAATCTTTAAATTTTTCTTTCCATATGGGATAAAGGAAATATTATTGACTCTATGTTGTGAAGTAGTGGAAAACTTGAAATTTTATTTCAAACCCTTTAAGAGGAATCCTTTTAGATATATCAGCTCATAGGAATCCTTTTTCTTGGAAACTTTGAATGCAATCATCAAACATTTCATTGAGACTCTTTAGAGGAGGCAGTCCCAATTGAGTTATCTTGCTGGTGTCCAAGCTATGTGGGATATCTTCCCCTTGTTGGTTGCCACACCTAGGGGAAAAAAATGAAAGAGTTTAATTTCTAAGTACTGACGTTTAACGTGTAAAAGATACATACACAATCAATACACTTATTAGATTATCACAGAATTGATATCGAGTAAAAATTAAGATTCACTAGTAATTAATGTAAAAGATCTTTACGCAATCAATGTATAACTTAAATTAAAGCAATCAAGGGTGTGACTTAGTGGTCAATGAAGTGAGTAGAGAATCATGAGGTCTGGACTTCAAATTCGACCAGAGCCAAAAACGCTAGGTTATTTCTCCCCATCTATCGTGGAAGGGACCGTGGAATTAGTTGAGGTGTACTTTTAGAAGAAGAAAAACTTAAATTTACATAAAAATTGTTCCACTTACTTGTTCTCATGAGGATAAGATGGATACTTGGTCCTTAACAAGTCATTGATCTGTGACATGTGTTTCACTGAGTTTGAACATATGTATCTACCTGAAGCTTTTTGTTCTTCCATCACTAAAATATGAGCTCCCACAACATCCTCAATGTGAACAAACCCCAACCTCCTGTTTGCATACTCTCCAATCATCCCTAGTCAACAAGAAAAAACAAGGAAAAATAGAAAAATGTTATGCCTTTCATAAAGCGAGACGAGGTAGAACTAAAATAAGTTGTCTCGAAAAACCAACAATCTCTTGAAAGTCATGTTAGAGATTTATATGTCACTAGAAAAGATAGTGATCTTTCAGTACATCTATACTGCATAATATGCAATAGCGTGTTACAAGAAGCATCACGCAGGGTTTAGGAAAGGGCAGCACCCCAAAAGGTTGGTGCTTGGAATGCAGCCCTTTCTCGAACCCCACGTGAAGCATCCAGTTCTAGTATCAGCAAAAGGTACAACCTTTAACCATGCCCAATATGATTTGCAATGTACTCGTAGGCTGAGGAGCAAGCAAAGGACCCACAACAAAGGATGGATTCACAACCACCAAATCAATACCACATTCCTCAGCTACTCTCCAAGCTTCTTTTTCTGCTTTAGTCTTAGCATAAGCATACCATAGCTGCACTTAGCAAGAAAAGAGGTCACAACAACCGTCCTCTATAATAACATTTCATTATAACGGTCAGGTTTTGTTTGGAACCGATTTTCATGTTACGTTATATTATAACAATGTTTCACTATAGCAACTAAACATTATGCAGACAAACATACTTACATTGTATTTTTGGCAATATTGAAGGTCGCTCCAGTGGGATTCATTGAGAGGGGAAATCTGTTGTGCATCTTCTCTGTATCTAATCGAAGAGCAAGAAGAGGTCAACACAAGCCTCTTCAATGTGGATGATTTTTTGCAAGAGTTGAGGACATTCAAGGTACCATTTACACATGGATCAATCAGTGTTTTCTGCAATAACATTGCAAAGTTAAGTTTATTAATTGATGTTTGAGAAGAAGTCTCACTACTCGAAAAATTAAAATTAGAAATGAAGAATTTAAAGAGGTGTGTGGGGCGCGTTGAAAATTGAAAATTGCTGCTTAATTAATGTGAGAAAATCTAACTACACTACATCAAAATTGATCTTTAGCGGCAATTAATTAGCAACTGCCGCTAAATATATACTTTTAGTGGCAATTAACACTCTTTATATATGTCCCTAAAGACTTTAGCGACATTGGATCTAATGGCACTTAACTAATGCCGGTAAAGGCTTTAGAACTCTTTATTCATGTGTCTATTTATTGTGACTAAAAGTTATTTTTGTTGTAGTGCTACTCCATAGCCCACTCTAGTGGTCATTCATTTCTCATGACTCGTAGTCGATACAGTTGGTTAGCAGTTCAAATCTCAGAGGGAGTTGAAAAGAGGCCTTTCAATTTGCTCAAAGTAACCACAGACAAATCTTACAGACAAAAGAAAATGAATAGTAGGCCTATCAACGAACAATTAGTTCATGAGCTGAGAATTGTCTAACAAGTCAATCACTCAACTAATGTGGGACAATCTAACATCCTACATAGCCATGTCAATGCCCAACATTGAGTATAAATAACAAACGAACATTGTGTCTAACTCAACTGAAAAACTAGCTCATGATCGAATTGAGAATTATCGAAGATCATATAAGGAGTCAACAACTCGTTTAATGCAGGACAATCTAAACAAAAATGAAGTAGAAAGGGTTAAGGAGGGTAAAACTGGCCTGAATATTGTCATCATAAGGGACCAAAACAGGTGAAGCAGTATGAAAAACTCCATCAACTCCCTCAATAGCCTCATCAAAGCTACCTTCAACTAATAGATCAGCTTTCATAATCTTGAGCCTCTCTTTAGCACCCTCTAGCTCCCACAAGAACCCCACTTTCTCTGCATTATCTGTAAAACATGAAAATTTGAGTTTTTGAAGTTACAATTTTTCGAATTTGAAGTTGTGTTCAAGCCAATCTAAAGTTTTGTGAGTGCAAGTCCAAAAACTTTGAAAACAACAACTAACAACATACTCAGTGAAATCACACAAGTGGGGGTCTAGGGAGGATAAAATGTAAGCAGACCTTACCGTCTCCATGAGGTAGAGATACTGTTTTCGAAAGACACTAGCTCAAATGCGGGAAGAAAATATAATAAGTCTCACAAGGAAACAGTGCAAAGTCTAGCAACAATAACAACAAAATAGTGTAATAATCGAAACACAATAAAACTTATTATTAAAAACAAAAATAACCAATCATCATATGCAAGACAACACTAAACTTTGGAAACTTGAAAATATTTGAAAATCATGTCGAAATATATATTTTCAAAAATTACTCTTAAAATCTATGATTGAACGCTAGTTTGCTTACCGGGATCACGAACAGTGGTTCTTACAATATGACCCTTTAGGAGGAGGGCTTTAATAAGGTAAGCTGCAATGAACCCTGTACCCCCTGATACACAATATTCTGGCATTTTCTTGGTTTCTTTTTCTTTTCAATTTTCACAGATTTATGGCCATGTTATTTAAAGAGAGCTAGATGGAAAATATAGGTAACTTTTTGGTACACCTTCAAACTTTTGTGGGAGAGAAAGAATTAAAAAATAACTAATTTTAGAACTTCTTTCATTTCAATTTACGTGACATTTTTTCAATTTCACAATTCAAATAAGTGTATTTTTATCGTATATTTTTCACATATCTTATAATAATTTTGAATTATCAATTATTGTGACGTACAATACTTTTTATATAGTTTACTAATATATAAGTTTTATTTCAAAAAAATTGAAAATTCTACGTGCAAATTTCCCGTCAAACGTAAATTATTTGACTTTTGACATACAAACTTTAAGGGCCTAAGACACATATATTTTTTTTAATACTGTCGAGTCATCCCTGGGCAGAGTAACGGTTAGTTCATACTTACCTTTTTTCTGTTTTTTTTTCAAGGAAAAGGAAATTTTATGAGAAAGAAGACATTGGCTTTAATACTGAATACACATTGATGTAGGTGGAACAAGAATGGGGAGGACCAAGTAGGTTACAAGTCACTTTCGTGCCTGCTGTCAACTAAAGTGTTTTAAAAAGCACGGGTGAGGGGCAAGACATTTTATATAATACGGGACATAACATAAATTTTCTGAAATTTTAGAGGGTAAGTCACATATATTTTTAATTTTATTATTAAGAAAATAAACGAGTAAATTGAGATGCCTCGACTAAAAGAGGAAGAAGAGGTATAAGAAAAAGAAAAAGAAAGCAAAGGAGAAAGAGTGCGGGAGAAGACAAAAGTCTAAGATGAATAGAGTATATTTGTGTATTATACTATCACTTCGAGTTAAAGAAACTATTTTCGAAAGATTCTCGATTCAGACCAATGAAAATCGTAATTAAATGTAAAAAATGGTAGTGGAGCGAAACAGATAACTAATAGCATCAACATATTATATCAAATGCCAAATAGCTACCGACTATGTGAATAAGCTAATACTATAATGATACACTGCCCTATACTACCACCGAATCAAATACATGAATAGGCTAGAAATAAGATAATTTTTTACTGGGAAAATTGTATATGTCCTTTAACTTGGTCTCAGTTCACATTTATACCCTTCAACTTTGGGTGTGCAAAAATAGACACTTAAACTTGTATAAAGTTGAACAAGTTGACTATGTGGCACAATACACATAGGACACCAATTGCCATGTAGGATGCCACATAGGGCGTGTGTGTCTATTTGTTCAATTTTATACAAGTTTAAGTGTCTACTTACGCACACTCAAAATTGAATGAGATAAATATAAAATGAGCCAAAGTTAAAAGGCATATTTATGTATTATGCCAATTAACGTCATAACTACCGTTTGATTTAATTGTGCCCCGTAACAAAAGACGTTGTCAGTCGCCTTTCTCCCTTTAACTCTCGCTCGCCACTCTCCCTCTCTCGCTCGCCACTCCCCCCCTCGACTATTTCGTTTTATATAAACAGAAATGTATAAATTGTGTTTTTGTTTGTATAAAATGAGAGAAAATTATATATACACATGCAAATACATAAATTTTCGTCCTATACACTTAATAATTATACAATACAAATATTTTTCTGCCCTGTTTTGTTTTACCTTTCTCTCTTTGTCGCTTTATACAAACCCAAATTATACAAAATACAATGTATAATTTATGTTAGTATAAAGCGAGAGAGAGAACGATCTTTAATATACAAATTTTATTTCGATTCAATTGTATACAAATTCAAATTTATACAGATATACAAACACTAAAATTCAATTGAGAGGATGTCAATGATTTATATATACAAACGAGAGACTCGCAACAATTTATACAAATGGTCTGCCATCGAAATTATACAAATTTGAAGAGGAGCCAGCAAATTATACAATTATTTCTTTTGTATATATGTATAGCGAAATGGCCATTGCCTTTTGTGTGTGTACACAATTATGCAAACAATAGATATATCATATAAATATGAGTTTTGTGTTTGCTATATGTGAAAGTTGCTCATTTTTAATTACCTACTAACCTTGTACTTTTATCTGCGCCCTTCATACGCTTCTATCTTGATTTAAAAAAATCAATTAAATAGATTGAGCAACTTCATAAGTAAAATATAAGTTGATAAGTTGAGTGACTTGATTAGATATTATCTTGTTCATAAAAAATGAGGAAGTGAAGAATTTGTTAATAATGTTCCAAATTAAATATATTATTAGTATTTGATCTAGATAAATAATATTTTGTACGTCTCAAAATAAGTGAAATTTTATAGAGAAAAATTTGTCTCAAAATAATTATCGTGTTAGAAATTCAAGACAAAAAATAATAATTTTTTTCTATTCAATTATGTCCTCGATTCTTAAAAAAAAGTCTAATAAAAATTAAGTTAATAAATTAGATTTTTATATTTATTACTCCTATTATATTTCTTAATAAACACGAAATGAATTAAAACACCACTTACAAAAGAAATATAATTTTCCGCAGAAGAAATTCTCACCGACCATTAATCTCTGGCCCGGGGGACCATTTGCCCTAATCAAATTTGGTTGGTGGCTTTGTTGTTTGTAAAAGGATTTGGTTCTACATGCACTTGGTGGAAAATATGTCATAACAGCATTACTCAAAATATGAATCGTCTAATAAAGCAAAATTCTTGAAATGACACTTAGCCTAAAATAATATTATGTGAATTGTGAATTTTTAATCTTAATTTTTCACATGATATATTTATTATTATAAGATTTAAAAGTATTTTGGAAAATTTCTAAATTTGGAAGCTTTTTTTTTTTCCGTTAACTATGTTAAATCAAAACTAGACAGACAAATTAACACAAAAAAGTATCACAAAAGTAAATAATCACTAATATGATTGTGAATCTCTTTTGTGCATGTCCAAACCATTAATTTCCTACTATAATGTTTTGGTTGTTTTCTAACTGCTTTGATATTGCTATGTTGTGTTGTCATATTATTTTGCAATCTATGTTTTCATAATTGTTCTTCTAAATCAAAAGTCTATCAAAATTAGGGGTGTTAAATGGGAGAGTTGGTTTGAAATTGAAAATATTAAAATGAGTTGCAATGGAAATTGGGTAGGGTCTCGACCCGCCCAAATTACTTTAGGCTCAAATAGGTCACCCCTAATCAAAACAATCTATTTACATTAAAAGTAAGAGTAGCATAAATGCTCCTCTCCTCAAATCTTACTTAAAAGAATTACACTAGGTATGTGATTATTGTTATTTGTATGATAATTGAGAAAGATGGAAAAAAGATCAAATTTGTCTCTAAACTATATAAAATATTCTCAGTTAGCCCTTCATCAATAGTAGTTAATTGGTCTTGGCTCTCAAATCAACCTTTGTAAAGGTTTTTCAGTTCTATTGCTTCTTCTCAAGCTAATAATTAGTAGTAACATTTGACTTGAGCTGATTCATAACACAGTACCCAGAAAGACCTAATTCCTTTTTCTTTTTTTTTTTTAAATTTAAGTTACAACAGAATTTGACCAGCTAAATGTTCTGATTTAAATTTTCCCTTACTACGTTAATGATGGATTAATACTTTTAATAGTTGATTAGTTAGTCAACAAGACAAATTAGCCCATTTGTGTAACAACAAAATATGTGTTTGACCTTAACTATCAATTGTGGACTAATTTAGACCATTTCCATAATAGGTGGAAAGTAAATAAGAGCATGTTTGGTCACCCTGGTAGGTTGTAGCTTGATTTATAAGTCAAAAATCATAAATTAAAATTTTTTAATTTGCAATTTTTGGTTTATTTTTAACTTGAAGTCAAGCGCTTAAAAAATTATGTAATCCTACAAAAATACTTTAAAATTATTTTAACTAAAAAGCACTTGAAAAAGTCTACTCAAACAACCCTAAAAACTTTGCTCTTGGAATGAACTTCCCACAATTGAAAAGTAAGAAATTTTTCTCTTTGGAACAAATAATATTAGTCCCACCTAATTCCAAGTTTCAAGAAGTATCAATCCATGAATATTCCTCTAATTAAAGTAAATATGGATTAAGTAAAGTCAATCGAAAAGACTACTTAATTTTTGAAGGGTTTTATTTTAGTAGATTAAGAGAAATTAATTATTTGCTTTCAATTTTATTCTTATTATTAAATAACAATACAAAATCTTAGTAGTCAATTTCAAATTTTCAGAATACAATTAATAAGTTTAGTTTAGTAAAATAAACCCCTAATAAATATTTCTTAGGGAGAATATCAAGTCAACATAAGTCAAGTAAAATGAAATCGAAGAAATATAAATTAAATGAGGAATGGCATGAGAAACTATCATACATGTCATGATTCCAATTCATTACGGAGATCCTCATAAAGTTTTTTGAAATTTTTTTTTTGCGTGCTCTGGGGCGCCAGATTCATGAGCTACTACACACGAAAAATTGAGGAACTTGAGTGATTCCTAAAAAGGGCCGGTAATAGCTAAATGAGAGTTAACGAAATGGTATGAGTATATGTGATGGTTCCCGAACTCATTACGGAGGTCCTCATAAAGTTTTGTGAGAATTTTTTTTTGGGTGCTCCCGAACGTCAAATCAATGAGCATACACACGAAAAATTGAGGAATTTGTGCGATTTCTAAAAAAAAGCTTATAAATGCGGAAATAGTTGTTAAAAAAATATCATGGGCATACGTGATGGTTCCCCGACTCATTACGGAGACCCCAACAATTTTTTGAGAATTTTTTTAGATGCTCCGGTGCGCCAAACCTATGGACATAACACACGAAAAATGAACAATTTGCGCGATTACTAAAAAAGGGCATGTAAATGTGGATAGGGGCGTTTAAAAATGGTGTGAGTATACATGATTGTTCCCCAACTCATTACGAAGGTCCTCATAAAGTTCTTTGAGAAAAAAATTTTGGTTGCTCGAGGGCGCCAAATACATGGGCTAATACACATGAAAAATTAAGGAATTTGCATGATTCCTTAAAAAGGGCCTGTAAATGCGGAAATAGACGTTAAAAATGGTGTAAGTATACGTGATGGTTCCCTAACTCATTACGGAGGTCCTAATAAATTTTTTTTAGAAAACAATTTCGGATGCTCCGGGACACCATGGGCTAATATTAACACATGAAAAATAGATAAATTTTCGCAATTCCTAAAAAGGGCCTGTAAATGCGGAAATGGACCCTAAAAATGGTGTGAGCATAAGTGATGGTTTCCCAATTCATTTTAGAGGTCCACATAGAAGTTTTGAAAAAACAAATTTAATTGCTTCGCGGCGTTAGATCAAAGGTCTAAAACTAACAAAAAATTGAGAAATTTGACTGATTCCTAATGTAGGATCTATAATGCAGAAATGGACGTTAATAGTGGTGTAAGTATAGATGATGGTTGCGCAAATCATTACAAAGGTCCTCATAAAATCTTTTAAGAAAAATGTTTTAGGTGCTCCGGGTTGTCTGATCAATGGGCTAATACACTTAAAAAATTGAAGAATTTGTGTGATTCCTAAATAAGGGGCTATAAATGCGAAAATGAGCGTTTAAAATGGTGTGAGTATACATGATGGTTCACCAACTCATTACGGAGGTCCTCATATCATTTTTTGAGAAATTCTTTTCGAGTGATTCGGGACACCAAATCCATGGGTTAATACACATGAAAAATTGAGCGATTTGCACATTTCCTAAAAGGGTCTATAAATGCGAAAATGGGCGTTAAAATGATGTGAGTACACGTGATGGTTCTCCAACTCATTACGGAAGTCCTCATAAAGATTTTTGAGAAATTTGTTTTTGGATGCTTAGGGGCGCCAGATCTATGGGTCTGTAAATTGAGGGATTTGCGTGATTCCTAAATAAGGGTTTGTAAATGCAGAAATGAGCATTAAAAAATTATGTGAGCGTACGTGATGGTTTCATAACTCACTCATAATGTTTTTTGAGAAAAAAAAATTATGGGTGCTTCTGGGCTTCGGATCCATGTGATAATACACACAAAAATTTGAGGAATTTACGCGATTTCTAAAAAAAGTCCTCTAAAGGCAAAAATGAGCGTTAAAAATAGTGTGAGTATACATGATGGTTCCCCAACTCAGTATGGAGGTACTCATAATGATGTTTGAGAAAATATTTTTAGGTGCTCTGGGGCGCCAGACCCTTGGGCTAATACACATTAAAAATAAAGAATCTGTGTGATGTATAAAAAAGGGTCTGCAACGCGGAATAGGGCGTTAAATAAATTGTGTGAGTATACATGATAGTTACCTTACTCATTATGAATGTCCTCATGAAGTTTTTTGAGAAAAATATTTTGGATGTACTGGGGCGCCAGATCCATGAGCTAATACACAGGAAAAATTTAGGAATTTTCACAATACATAAAAAAGATTAGCAAATGCGAAAATGGGCTAAAAATGATATGAGTATACGTAATTGGTTCCTCAGCTCATTGCAGATGTCCGCATAAATTTTTTTGAGAAAACTTTTTTTGGGTGCTCTTGGACGTCATTCCATAGGTTAATACACACGAAAATAAAGAAATTTACCTTACTCTTAAAAAAGGCTAGACAGTGCGAAAATAAGCGTTAAAAATGGTGCGAGTATACATGATGGTTATCTAGCTGATTACAGAGGTCCTCATAAAGTTTTTTAAGAAAAATACATCTGAAAAATTGTGAAATTACGTGATTCCTACAAAAGGACTTGTCAATCTAGAAATGGCTGCAAAAAAATGGTGTGAGTATACGTGATGGTTTCCAGATTAATACGGAGGTCCTCAATATATTTCTTGAGAATTTTTTTTGGGTGCTCTGGTTGCGATCCATGGGCTACTACACACGAAAAATTGAAGAATTTACGTGATTCGTAAAAAAGAATTTGTAGATACTGAAATAGGCGCAAAAAAATAATGTGAGTATACGTGATGGTTGAATAGATCAATATGGAGGTCCTCATAATATTTTTTGAGAAAAAAAATTTGAATACTCCTGGGCTAGATTCATGGCTAATGCACACGAAAAATTGAGAAATTTGCGCGATTTCTAAATAAGGGCTCGTAGAAGTTAAAATGGGCATGAAAAATCGTGTTAGTATATGTGATTGCTCCCCATCTCAATATAGAAGTTCTCATAATATTTTTTTTAAAAAAATAAATATATATATATATATATATATATATATATATATATATATATATATATATATATATATATATATATATATATATATTATATATATATATATATATATATATATATATATATATATATATATATATATATATGGGTTCTCCAGGCGCCTGATCAATGGACACACGAATTTTTGAGAAATTTACATGATTCCTAAAGAGGGGCGCGAAAATAACTGTGTGAGTATACGTGATGACTCCCCAACTCAATACGCAAGTCCTCATAAAGTTTTTTGATCAAAAAAATTTTAGGTGCTCCAGGCGTCAGATCAATGGGCGCCTAATAAAACACGTGAAAAATTGAGGAGTTTTGCACAATTCTAAAAGGCATGTAGATCCAGATATGAGCACGAAAAAGATGATATGAGTATAAGTGATCGTTCCCCAGCTTAATATGGAACTTCTCAATAAGTTTTTTGCTAAAAATATTCAGAGTTTTCTAGACGCTAGATCCATGGGCAAATACACACTAAAAATTAGGAAATTTGTGCGTATCCTAAAAAAGGGAATGTATTTGTGGAAATGGACGCGAAAAATGGTGTAAGTGTATGTGATGGTTCCCTAGCACAATAAGAAGGTCCTCATAAATATTTTTGTTAAAAAAAATGAGTATTCCCAGGCCCCAGATCCATGGGATAATAATACATACGAAATAAATAAATGAATTTGCGTGATTCCTACAAAATGAGTATACGTGATGGTTCACAAGCTCAATACGGAGCTCCTCAATATGTTATTTGAGAAAAAAAATTGATTGCTCCGGACGCCAAATCTATGGGCTAATAATACACACAAAAAATTGAGAAATTTGCGCGATTTCTAAACATGGGCCTTAAGATGTGGAAATAAGCGCGAAGAAATGGTGTGAGTGTACATGATGACTCCCAACTCGATACAGAGTTCGAAAATTAGTTTTTTTAGAAAAAAAAACATTGGATGCTATGGGCGTCAAATTTATGGGCTAATACACACGAAAAATAAAGAAATTTGTGCGAATTCTAACAAAGGGCATGTATATACTGAAATGGACGCGAAACAAATAGTGTGAGTATACATGATGGTTACCTAGCTCATACGAATGTCCTCATAAAGTTTTTTGAGTAAAATGTGTTTGATTCTCCGTGGGTCATATCAATGAGTTAATACACACAAAATATTAAGAAATGTGAGTGATTAATAAAGAAGGGCATGTATATATATGCGCAAAAAATGGTGTGAGTATACGTGATGGATCCCTAGCTTAATATGGAGGTCCTCATAAAGTTTTTTGAGAAGGTGCTCTGGTTACAAGACCCATAAGCATTAACATACGAAAAATTGAGAAATTTGAGTGATGTCGAAAAAAAGGCCGATAAATGCGAAAATGGGCACAAAAAAATAGTGTGAATATACGTGATGTTCACCAGATCAATACGGAGATCCTCAATAAATTTTTTGAGAAAACAAATTTGACGAAAAAAATAATGTAAGTATACGTGATGGTTTCCATCTCAATACGGAGGTCCTCATAAAAAAAAATTATCAAAAAAGTTTGGGGTGCCATCCCCCCCCACCCCCCCACCGTCCTCCATGACTAAATCAATTTTTTATTTACTTTGTGGGTCTACTTTGGATTAATATGGTAGTGATTAGTTAGTAATGTTCTGTGGCACTTTAAATTAGTCTATTTTGTTTATGTTATTCATAGTTAGTAGCGTAGTTATGTACTATTTTTATTAGACTTTAGTTTCCTGTTACTTATACTCCATTTATTCATTTTTATTTGTTGCTATGTCCAATTTATTGTAACATTTTATTACAACTATTTCGTTGTGCATTTTTGTTAATTTATTATTTCTTGCTCCATTTTAGTTTCAGTTAGTTTCACTTATTGATGTTCTTGTTTGATTTTTTGTTAATTGTTACATATTTATATTGATGTCATTAGTGGATTAATATTAAAATTGGCCAATGAAAAAACTCTTCGTCGGTTTTAGAGGCCTTCTTATTTTAAAAGATGAAATTTAATTTAAGTTTATATATTTTATTTGTTAAAATTGGTCAATGAAAAAACGGTTTTGGAGGCATTCCCATTTTAAAAGACGGAAATTTAATTTAAGTTTATATATTTAATTTGTTAAAGTTGGCCGATGAAGAAATTATCGTCGATTTCTAAGTTCTCCCATGTTAATAAGACGAATCTTTATTTTTTAAGTTATTATTTAATTCATTTATTTTTATTTCATATTCATTTATTACTAACACATTTACTAAGTGTGTTTACAGGTACCCCGGATTCACTTCCCATTGAAGTGATTCCAATGAAATTCGAATTATAATTTTTTAGTTGTTATTTATGTATCGTCCACGATAGGGAAACATTAGGTCATTTCTCATATTACTTGTTTACTTTATTATTTGTGTATATTGTATGTTGAATATACTTGTATATTGTTTTATTTCCTCCTCAATTTGAAAAAAAAAATGAATTCAGTCGGGACCCACATTTAAGGATTTTGAAGGGTGCCTAACTTCTTCTCTTCGGAATGACTTGAACCCCTTACATAGAACTAATGGTTTCGTAGATATTTAATTGGTTTCCTAATTTTTCCTAGGTAGAGACTCTTTTAAAATTCATTTATTTCTTAAAATTCTTTTAAAATTGAATTAATTCATAATTTTTTGAGTTACCGCGATGTTTCTCCTTATTTGAATAGAGTTTGGATGTAAACAACCGTCACCGTCATCGTCACTGTAAACCCAAGACTACCCTTCTCCCCACCCACCCACCCCATCCCCGAGGCGGAGTGCCCCAAGGACCACCTTAACCCCCACCCACCCCGTCCCCGAGGCACCATACCGAAGACAACCCCTCCCCCTATCGACCCCGTCACCGTGTCCGTCACACGAGGACCACCCATCAAACCCATCCCCGAGGCGGAGTGCCCAAAGGACCACCCACCCTACCCCATTCCCAAGGCGTCATACCGAGGACCACCCACCCCGTCCCTGGGCGTCGTACCGAGGACCACCCCACCCCTACCCCCGAGGAGCAGTACCCCGAAGACCCCGTCACCGTCCCCGAGGCGCAGTACCCCGAAGACCCCGACCCCGTCCGCGAGGCGTAGAACCCCAAGACCCCATCCCCATACCCTAGGCGCAGTACTCCTATCACTGACCCCGACCCCGACCACCCCACAACACACACACATACCCCCTCCTAGGCACAGTGCCGAGGACCACCCCCACTACCCCCGTCCCGAGGTGCAGGACCCCAGGACCACCCCCCCCCCATACCCCACCCCCCCACACACCCCCGTTCTAAAGTTTAATGCCCCGAGGACCATCTCCTACCCCCACCCACCTCGTCCCGAGGGACAATGCCCAAGGACCACCCCCACCCCACCCACCCACCCACCATCCCCGAGGCACGGTGCCCCAAGGAAACCCCTACCCCCAACCACCCATCCCCGAGGCATACTACCCGAGGACCACCCCAATCCCCTGACCCCGAGGCGTAGTGCCCCGGGGCGTAGTGCCCTGAGGCCCACCATTATCCATCCCTCAACCACCCACCCCCTCCCTAGTGCCTTGAGGACCCCCTTTCCCCTTCCCTTCCCCTACGTCCCGGGACCCCTCCCCTCTCTTCCTCGACTCCCCTCACTCGTCACCGAGACGAAGTGCCCCGAGGACCCTCCCCTTCTCCCCCTCACTGTCTCCGAGGCCTCGTGCCCCGAGGACCCCACCCTACCCCCACACCCATCTTGATGCAGTGCCTCGAGGACCCCACGACCCCTACCCCCGCCTTGTCCCACCCCCCTTCCCCAATAATGACAACTTCAAGAGGGCAATTAACTAAAGTTACAACACTATTGAAGTCATAGTTTGTTTTTTTTTTGTTTAAAATACCTAGATTATCTAGTTTTGCAACAAAGAAAAAGAACATTATAGATAAGAATCAAAGCTTTATGAGTCTGAAATATATTTGATAGAATAATTCAATATGTATGAACTCTATATCATTTACTTTGCAGTAATAGCAAGAAACATAACTATCAATCCCGGAAAGAGGGTAAGAGAAGAAGATGGCCAAATATAATGCCAAACAGGGAGTTGTTGGCCGGATTATTTTTATTCACTTTTTTTTTCGTTTGATCATGTTCAAAATATTAAGCGGCATAATTGTTGGAGTGTACTCTAGCAAGAGTTGAATGCAAAATGGCCCTGAGAATCCCAAGTATGGTTTGTGTTTTTCCAGTCCCTGGTGGACGCTAGAGTAATGAACTTTGTTAAATACTTAACTCTATTAGAGTTCCAATTTTCTAGTTAAGAAGCATCAATGAGACTAGATTAACTTGAATATCAATCACTGCTTTTTTAAAATTTATACACTAATATCTTTTTGTGGGAATTTTGATACATTAAAGTATTTTTCACGGAAAAAATAAAAACAAACAATTGGGCACTGAGAAGCTCCACTCGTCGTGGCTTTTTGAGATACATACGTACATAATTCACAAAATAGTACACTTGAAAGAGCATTAAAAAGGCCTATTTTGTTTATACAACCTAGCATATAAATTGATAAGTCAAACATGTATCAACACAGAAATTTTCCAGGAAAGCCCTGCCTGCAAAGAGAAATGTTTAATAAGACAAATGTATGCTTAGTTTTACATGACAGAGAACTACTAATAGATCATCAAGGGGGACAGAAAAACTCAGTGGTAAAGATTTTATTTAGGTTTATTGAGGATTGCATTCCCTTGGGTAACCCCTAATGTAAGGTTGGTTAAGCAAATTTAAGTATACCAACATTTATCCAAGATACAGGTTCTTTGTATGGCTAGTTGTCCAGAAGTGATTGGCAACTGTTGATAGACTGACTGAATTTGGGGTTCAAGTCCCTCTTGATTGTGCATATTATGGATTGACATGAGAAACATTTAACCTTTTGTTCTTTGAATGCCACGTGACAAAGGAATTATGGAGTAGATTATGTAAATGATAGGGGTTCTCAAGATATATTCAGGAATGGCAAGATGAAGTGAAATGGGTGTGATTAATGGCAAAGAAGAAGGCTGGACTAGCTGAAATAACAAGCAGTGTTTTTGGTACGCTAGTATATGTCATATGGAGAGAAAGGAGCAAGATCAGATTTCAGAATGGGAGCATGAATACTGATGCAGTTTTGAAGGAAATTGTAAAGCATATGCATATCAAGAGTTAGACCAGGGCGAAACAGAAGAATGCACTTCAACAACTCAATGTATACCCTTAGTTTTGGTTTAGCTATATATAGTATAGTACTAAATCGTTGATCTATCTAGATTGTATTTTATAGAAGGCTCTAGGTTAGTAGATTTTGTTTGTATTATGATTGAGTAGATAGTCCAATACACTTTGTAAAGATAAAAATTGGGTTATGAATGAAATATGCAAATTACCAACAAAAAAAAATTTCTTATAGCACTCATCGACTTAGTTATCTCATTGTGTACGTTATATCTTATTTCATTCACAAGTGCAACTTTCAGAATAATAGAAATTTCTTCAGTGAACAGATCTTCTTCAGGCAATTTTCAGAATAATAGAAATTTCATGTTGTAAAAGCACAAAAGGAAATAGAAATTTCTTCAGTGAACAGATCTTCTTCAGGCAATTTTCAGAATAATAGAAATTTCATGTTGTAAAAGCATAAAAGGAGCAGAGAAGTGTCCTATAATTTTGTAAATTTAACAATCAGGTAATGCTATTCATCATAGTAACTCCGCCATAACTTGTGTTAAAAGAAATCTGTACAAAAAACGAACACAATACTTTCGACTGGAATTGACTACTTTTGATTAACTGTAAAATGGCGCAAATTTATATTTCTCATATCATTATGATGGACAATATCAAACATACCAAGTCATTGTCATCTATGCAAGGAAAAATCCATCATCCCCATCTATTGGCATTTCTTGGTCTAGAGGATTAATCCCACCTAACTATAGAGATGCTTGTGTCACGGACTTAGAGTATGCTTGTGTCACGGACATAGAGTCTTACTAAAACTCTGTGCAGCACTTGACAATTTACTCACGTATCATGCACGATCTTGTAAGCTCAAGTTAGCCCTTTGAAACTAAGATTCCAAAAAAAAAGAAAGGAAGAATTAGAAAGATTTGGAAGAAGATTTTATATTGCTTGGAAGATTGTTTGCAACTTTCTTGGAGTGCTTGTTTCAAGCTTGGATGTCTTGCAAATGAATAACACCCCCTATTTATACTACCTCCTAAGGACCTAAGTGCAAATATTATTTACTTTACAAGTCCCTCCTTATTTACACTTTAGTCTCTCTAGAAAAGTCTACACATTTTAGAATTTTCTAAATCTTTCCAAAAAAATATCTAAATTATTCTAGAGCCTTCTTGATTAATCTAGAAGCTTCTAGAGTTCTCCGCAAACCTCTTCACAACTCTAGACCATTCCGCCCCAATTTAGACGCAAAATTTAATTATCATGTGGTGGGACGTGACCAGGGGCGGATCTACGTTGTTGGGTGGGGTGTCACGGCACCCAGTGATCTCGGAAAAATGTTGTATACATATGTATATATGTATAATAATTAAATATGTATTACTTTTGCCATCCAGTGAATATATTGCGGAATAGCTCAATTGACAAAGGAGAGAGTTTGCCACCTTGTTGACGCGGGTTCGAACCACAATAGCAACATCTATTTCTTTTGCTTGCTCATTTTCTTCTTTTTCTTTTCTTTTTCTCCATTCATTCTTATTTATTTACTATTCTTTATTAATTCAAATTGACCCCTTTTCATAATTAATTTTTAATTTTTATTACTTTCTCTTGCACTAATTATTAATCTATTGATATGAGTGTAACATATTAATTTTTTTTATCAATTAGTGAGTACCGAATTATGAGCGTCAAATGAATATTACTTTAAATAGTAGTTTTTAGAAAACATAAGTTTCAAAATGTTTTTATTTTAATTCAAAGGTTCTTTCGATCTTTACCGACGTTTTTGCTAAGTAAGATGAATAGGCTAAAACTATAATTTTTATTGTTTCTCAACTATATATCTCCAACAACACATAAAGTCAATGGAAGATGAATATATTATGTTAATAGTATTAGATGGTTTATACAAACTCAAATTTTAATGTAAGTTTTTTTTATCAAAGTTTCAGCGAATAAGACATCTAATTCCAAAAAGAAAAATAAAAATTGAATTGTTTAGTTATCTCTGATTACATAATATCTAAAAGAAAATATGCATATTTGATCGATTTGGTTATAAAAATAAAAAAGAATCAATAACGTGAATTGTAACCCAAAATTAAAGCAACCGGTCCTTATCATACTTAAACGTTGTGGCAACCCCAACCTTCAAATTCTAGATTCGCCTCTGGACGTGACACTTGTCCCCGGTGTTTGTATCATCAAAGTACAAACAGTTTACCCTATGAGATATTCAAAAGGAACAAGATCTTAAAGAGATCTGGAAAAGGAATCTTTTACACAAATTCTGAACTTTGAATTTATACAGATTATGCAAGCATTGGTAAAACAGGGGAGACAAGTTTTCAACAGCCAACAAATACACCTATAAACTGTATAGATTACTCGGCCAATAAAACTTCTTTGATGATATTAATGAGCCATTTTAATCCAAACGAAACACCATCTTCCGCCCAGGTTCTCCATCCAGAAAGAAAGAAACGAAAGTACAAGATCAGATAACTACAATTCCCTTTAAACTAACAAAAAAAAAAACCTAGAATAACTCCATATGAAGAACAAAAAATCAAATTTAAAATCTGTTTTCAAATAGAAGAAACCCCGATTGGCAAATGTACAAGATTCGAGAACTGAACATAGTTCCATAGCAGTTAAACGAAAAAAAAATTATCAGTGATTAAAAACAGAATGATAGATAGCAGAAGAACACAAAAAAAACTCTAATATTTAGAAAGAATAAAATAGACTTTAATTATTTCTCATCATATTTTATTTCTTATTGGGCAACTTTAGACTTTGTAATTTTGTTTGTTTATTCATAAATAAAAGGGCTTAACCGTCCACAAAAATTGCAATTAAAAAAATTACAAGATTGATAATTATGTGACATTTCACATTGAATAGTAAGATATTTTAAGAAATAGGTTTTTTAATATTTGACATGGTAATTTTTAGAGGAATTAATACTCATTTTCAAACTCTAACATTATGAGATTTGATATTTGATTTGATTTTTAAAGTTCAATTTTGATGATTTAATATTAAAAATAGCCAATGAATATCTCAATGATAGAAAAAACGATGTTTACAATGACATATATGTTATTTCCCTTTATTTAGTGATCAATGTGTAAATATCATATAATCTAATTATTATGTTGACTTGCTTACAAAGGCATGTAACCACACACTTTATTGGCTTAGCAGAGGAAATATGACATAAGCTCTCTTATTGTAGTTTTACAAATAAAATGAACTTATTTACAGAATTCAATATCACCAAAATGCAAAAAAATAAATATTAAATAAAAAGAGGGAAAGTTAGACCTAGTTACTAGGTCCCAACGACAAGATACACTTTTATCAAACAAAAAATAAATATGTTAAAAAGTTGGTATAACAACTGAACTGTCTGAAGGGCTATTCCTACAGCATATATCAGGCCCTATAGTCTTCTTTTATATAGACGAAAATACTGGTACAAGTAACTAATATACTTTTTTTATCACATTTATTGTGGACTGATGAAATCAGCTTGTTCCAAAGTCCACCATTTCCCACCTAAATGGACGGAAAATGTACAGAACTTCTGGTGAGCCCCTGAAGAGGAGAGCAACACAAACACATACAGCAGCCATGGCCACCATTGAGAACATTGCAGGCCTGTACAGTAGAGATCGACTCCGACTTCCATAAGCCAGCTTCCTATCACATAGTCCGCATGGCCGAGGAATGGCTTTTCTCTCAGTCATTGATATCTCTAAGCTGGTGGTAACACACACTTCATCTTTCTGGTTACTGTTCTCAATGACAGATGGAACACGAGGAATATCAACCACTATATGTCCGCTGTTTGCTTTCTTGCTAAT
Source organism: Solanum sitiens (assembly GCA_016801875.1). Classification (NCBI taxonomy): domain Eukaryota; kingdom Viridiplantae; phylum Streptophyta; class Magnoliopsida; order Solanales; family Solanaceae; genus Solanum; species Solanum sitiens. The sequence goes on along the minus strand of JABWTJ010000264.1, from coordinate 845,907 downwards.
TTTCCTCTGTACCAGGTGAATGTAAGAATAATGCCCTCGCAAGCGGGCATAATCTTCTGGTGTGAAACCTGTGCTATCACGAGTGTTCTTCCACGCTTCAATTGCCACCTGCATGGAAAATTTTTAGCATGTATAGAGAATACCAATAGGTAAGCAGATCACCTCATTAAAAAAAAGTAATATATACACATCCAACAGAAGGAATTTAATACCTTTCCAGGATCATCTGTCAATGCATCTAGCACATCTTCATATCCATCTATGCCAGCTGCAACATGAAGAGGTGTCAAACCTCCAGGCCCTACACAGTCGGGTCTAAACAAGAATTCCCCACCTACCCCAACCAGAGATTGGTATTCAGAACATAGTTCATCTGCTACATTTGTAGGGGTATATGTTAAAAGCAATTCCACCAAAGGCCTAGAATTCCTACGCACAGCTTTATGCAGAAGCCCCATCTCAGTGAGAGCATATTTCAAGGAAGAATCGTCTCGACCCACAGTTCCATCAAGGAGAATGTTCAATAGTTTCTTAACTACTGCACACCACTCATGGTCTACGGAGAACTCCACAAGCCACTTGAACCGCTTCAAAGGATGGAGAACGGCATTAGGACCAAAATGCTCTAATCTAGCCCTCAAATTATTTCTATGAAGCAGCCAACCAAGTTCATGAATAAAATCCATGGCTTGATTTCTTGCTTCAATATTATTTGTCTGCCCCTTGACATAATCTGATGAAGTCAACTCTAGATCACTCTCAAGCATACGGATTTCAGAGCAAACATCCTCCTCTGCAATTATAAATGGGAAGAAGCTATTGCTGACTCCATGATTTTCAACCTAGATAAACAAAAGAATAAACAAAAGAATCTCAGCATCACTTAAGAGTGTACGCCACTTGTTTGCGAGATTTTGCAAAAAATGCATTCCCTCCCAACACTTTTGACTGTAACATACATCATATAATATAGGTACCAGATAACTTTTTTGGAAATTGAACATAGGCACCAGCTATCGTTTATAACATCACAGTAATGTAGAACAAAGGCAATCCATTAGCTCTAGAGCTACTTAAATATATATTGTTGAAAAAGGGAACATTTTAACAGGTAAAAACTTATGCACCAGGCACCAAAAGTTGGACCTAGGTCTACTTCACAGGCTCAGTACATTATGAGACTTGAATAATACAATCGACATGAGAAAATAAATTTGTGTGTAACCGAAATTGAGGAAGCCACAATACTGCAAGCAACCTATGCATAATCATGATGAAGTGAATGTCTTATGGAAGTAGCTACGAGTAATTATGTGGATACATATATGGATGAGCCTTCATAAATTACAGTTGGATAACAGAGAGAAGTCTCCATGTTAACCCAGAGCTTATTTCTGAGCAAGTACAAAGCAACATCTGGAGAAGCGCAAACATAATGTAATTACCCAGCCATATGGTAAAGTAAAAGAGATTTCTCCGAGAAGGAACGAGTGAAGTAAATTGGGCAACCTTGGAGAAGAAGATCAGAATTTCACTATCGCTTTATGGTTGACAGCAGTTGAAAACTTGTCAGGACCCTTGGAATAAATTCCCAACCTGCTACCTACCTTCCATGCACACATCCATAATTGTTGAAAGAACCTAGCCCTAGAAACTGGATATTCATCCTAGTCATCCACTCTAAAGTACAATGTATGAAAAAGAATATATATTCCCCTCGCAAACATTAAATTCATTTCTCAAGGTAGATATATGTTCCATTAATGATGAATGTTTCCGTGTAAATTAGATGCATTTATATCATTATATGTAGATCTCGTGTGTACCCAACTTGGGAAATAGTAGCTTGTCTGAGCCTATAGGTAGGTGGCTTATGCGCTTAAAGAAGAATCACCAGATGAAGGAAACAACTTGCAGGAAGAACAGATTTGCACATTCTAAAAGAGCTTGATCAATAAGACAGTAATTAATACGCCTAGGTGACGATTCTGGATAACACAACTTGAATACCTTACTATTCAGATGCACAAATCAGTGAACTAATGCCATTCAGAAGCAAATTGTTGAAAGTATCATAAGAACGAGATTGTCGATAACGGAGAAGGGCAATGAAGTAGTGAAAAACTTGCATATAATGGCGAAATAGTTATATCTATTTCGGCCGCATATTAAATGTGAATCAGAGTGAAACATCATAATATATACCAACACATTAATGCGCTTCCCAGTCCATTTTACTTGTTATGTTCATCTTTTGCACAACCCTTAAGAAAACATTAACTAAAAGGATGGCTTGATTAAAGTACCCTAGTTATTCTTTGATCTCAATTTCATACTCCCCTTCCTTTCACCATTTTAATCTCTCCACTTCAATTGAGCAATGATGGAAGTAGAAAAAAATTAATTCTTACTTGATTTTCTAAAATGACGAGTAGCTTAAAACCAATTTACTCCCTCCACCCTATTTCATGTGGCACCATTTGACTTGACACGGTGTTTACGAAAATAAGGAAGAATTAAGAAACTTATGGTATAAAACAATCCTAAGATATTTGTGTGGTTGTAAATCATTCATTGAAGATCAAATGAGAATTTTTAAGTTAAATTGTTTCCAATTATAGTAAGGTGACATTCTTTTTGGGATGGACTAAAAAGGAAAGGGTGCCACATAAAGTGACATTCTTGTAGCATGTTTAAGTCATTAGAAAGACAAATGTTCTACCTTTTCTTATCAGATTTAACAAATTAAGCTCAAACAGGAAAACGACAAACTGAGGAAAAGGTTCACCTCAATAAATCCTCTTCCACCGACAGCTGGAATAGAACATGTGAAATTTAGGGATTGGAGCTTATCATCCTTGTCACCACCATCAACATGTTCTTCTACCTCATTATCTGCTTCTGGATCCAGGTAGTTGCCTTCTAAAGCACAAAGTAATCTGGAAACAAAAAATAAAGAAGACAAACATAGACTTCACTAACAGAGTTTGCAAAGAAATGAACCACCAAAATCCTCTAAAGAGAGAAGAAAAGAAGTTTGCCATTGTAATATCACACACGTCATAATGATGCATACCTTGTGGATGGCTTAGTTAAATTGTAGCCTTTGACTAAAAATTGAACTCTGTCAGATACCGGCACGGCTATGGGTCTGACACTTAATACTGTACTGTCGTCATTACTAACACAAGGCAATGACATATCCAACAGAACCTGCCCTGCAACACATAAACAAAAAAGAGTAAGATCTCAGCGGAGGACAGTACCAATGTAAAATTCGCCAGAAAAGATATATTCTAGCTGACTTTATAAATTGGGTTTGGAAAGGAATTTAATAAGGTGAAGATATAAATTTGCACAGACCATCACACACAAATGCAATTTGGTTCTGCACCCTAATGTAAATCCATCCCTTTGTCCAGAAGCTATCACCACCAGGGACATCCAAAAGCCTACTCAAACTGGAGCTCAGATCATAAGAAAGCTGCAAATAACAAATAATTTTACATGTCAAACAGATGTATTGCAGTACGTCACATTACTGGCTTTCAATTAATATGCAGTACCTCCTCCCATGCAGACTCAGGAAGCCGCAGATATATTGTCAACACAACACAACCAGGTCTAATGTAGCTCTCAATTTCCGTTGGACTGTGAGATAACCAGTCAAGAATCTGCAATTGCGAAACAATTCAAAGAAAATTATGAAAAAGAATTAAGTAACACGGAGTTTAAGCTATCCAGAAACATACAGCATAATAAAAACCATGTGCCATGCGACAAAATTAAAACCATGTGCCATGAGACAATTAAGTACCTGAGCTCGTACGACAAATGGAAAATCACTAGGACCTTTCCCAAATAGTTTAAAAACAATCCGATCTGTGCGGTTCTGCATCAAATGAAAAAAAGATTCAGACAAAATTTTGGGAAATAAATTAATATCAAGTTACTAGACTGGGTTGTTATCGACTTCTGTCTGTCTCTCTTTCATTTTGTAAGATACTCTGTCTTGTACACAATGGAAGCATAAACTTCAGCAGTGAACATAATCAAATATAAGTTTGGTGGATTCGATGTTTTTAAAAGTGAAGCACAAAAAACAATGAGGTCCCTTGGGCTAAGTTGCAAACAGCGAGAAGCCAAGACAACTCCAATAATGCTGATCCAATTCCTCAAAGTTGAGATCTAAAGAACCGATCCACACTTCTTGTTTGGATCACTTTGAACATCATTGTTTTAAGTGTACATCTCCCTAAAGCTCTTAGCTTTCACTATGATGTGTTAAACCAACGGTTTTGTAAGCCTCATCGCTTTAAGCAACAAAGTGATAATTTTTAATAACATTCGGGCTTTATCTAAACATATAATGCAATCATCCAACAAGATCATTGTGCAACACTCAGAAATTGGCATGTTCTTCAGGATCAGAGAGAACAGAAACTGACTGAAAAATGTTCTTTAATTCCATCTTGACAAGAGTGTAAAGATGGGATTAAAGAACAAAAGAGGAAACCAAAACAACAAAATTTGCAGCACAAGTACATACAAAACTGATTAGGTGCTTTTAGGAGTACCTGATTGTCACCACTGGAACTGGAAGGTGACTGGGCAGAGGCGGAATCTGAATTTCCACTTGTTTGAGGTGGACTTGACTGGTGAGAGTCCTGTTGTAACCAAGATGGGCACTCAGGCACAGGGGATCTATCTATATCGTCTCCACAATCATCTGAATCAACATACGCATCATTCAAATCGAAGTCAATCAACTTGCTCCTGCCAGTGGTACTTTCCCTGCCTGGTGTGTAAGCTTGAGAATTGCTTTGAATGGGAAACAAAATGCCTGGACTTTGAGAAGAAGCAGTCCGCGCATCTTCTAGCCTTTTCTGGGGCATCTCAGCTGCCGAATTAGTGAACTGACGCTCTTTGGGTCTAGGAGGTGCCTGTGAACCATTTGAGATCAAGGAAGCTATTTCTGGATTTCGAAGAATTGACCTGTTGTTCAGCAAGTTTGAAGATTCTTGTAGAAGTCCAGATAAGCTTTTATCCCCATTTGTGGGACCCTGGCTGGCAAGGCTTCTTAGTAGATGAGATAAAAGGTCCTGATCTTCAGTGTGGTTTGCTCCGTTTGCTGCAATTGATAAAATCATAACCTTGCAGTGAATTTTATAGCTCAAGCAGCAAAAAAATTTCAGAACCAAAAAGAATAATTGAGAAACATGTCAAATAATTTGCGAAGTCAAAACATATCAGAAGGAAATCTAAGAATTACTCACAGTGCATGTTGGAGAGTATCTTTAGCAGGCTCATCAAGGAATAACCACTAGTCTGGCCATCGTTCAACGAATTATTGTTAGCTACAGTTTCTGATTGTGTCTTCCTTCTCCTTTTATTATGTCCTGCTAGGCGTCTACGACAACTTCGTTTTCCTTCATCAAACTCTTGAAGAGCATGAAACCTGAGTATAAAAGCAGAACTTGATGGAATATAACCACAAAATAATTTATGCAGCCCAAGCAGAAGCAATCAAACACAAAAAAGATTTTATTTTTTCGGTAGGATTCACAAGAATTACCATCACTCAATTAATCAATTAACTGAACCTCAACCCCAAATTATTCTAAGTCAGTTATATTAATCATTTATAGTCTATCCGCTCTTTTTGTACCATTTCATTCCCAAGACCTGCCTCCCCCACACCCAAACCGCAAAAGGAAAAAGAAACAGAACCTTTGATAGACTATCTTGCAGCACAGAAACGAGCTAAAACATAAATAAAGCTGCAGAAAGTCATCGTGAAGAAGACGATTGGGCAATAAGCAAGAAGAACTGAGTAACAGACCTGCTGCACTGCTGGCAGAAACGCTGCATAACATTCCCAACGAGTGCTCTACTAGCCTTGGAGTGCATCTCACAAACCTTATGCCGCCTATGGTAGTCTTTAGCCTTACTGAGATCCGTTCCACAATCATCAACCTGACATACAGCTCTGGTAGCAGCAGGTGCAGCTAATTTAGTCCTTTTTCCGGCGGCTCCATCCCAGTTACTCAGTTCCCTGCCGGCGTCGGCAGCTGGCTCACCTTGTCCACCAAGCTTCAGCGAAAGAGGGCCAGAATCATCTTCATCAACCACAATAACCCTCCTCCTTTTCTCCAATTCCCTCCTCTGTTGCTCCATCCCATGATTTACTTCATCTGAACAAGACGATGAACTGTTGGATGAAGCCAGATTTCCAGTTTCAACGGGGAAAAACTGTCTACTCTGGTAATTAGATGGGTTTTGCTGAAGAGGGGTCGCAATAAAAAGATCTCCATCCCATTTCCAATCCGTCAGATCCCACTCCAAGCTCCTCTTCCCTAATCCCCGCAGATCCGTTCCTCCCATATGATAAAAACGCTCTCCCACACTCGCCTCCATCTAAATACTATGTGTATATGTGTATTAAGATCCAAATCCAGAGACGTCTCTCAGCAAGAAGAAGAAGAAAAAAAAAAAAGATTCCGATCGGACAAGTGTTAGCTACAGATCAGAAGTCAATAATTGAGGAAACCGATGTGAAAAGAGAAAAATAAGAAAGATGAGCACTAATCAGCTTCTGTACGGCCCCAAAAGTCGAGAAAGAGTACAAAGAGACAACCATGATACCAATTAACAGAAAGCCACATACCCACCTCGCTAAATCTCAGCGTTGACTCATGAATTACTGGAAAAATGAAGAAACAAAAAGCATCTAGATTCAAGACCGAGAATTTAGCTCAAGAAGAAGAAACACTACCCAAAAGGGTATACAACAACTAACAGAAATAACTTTCCGGTATTCAAGAAACAACAGCAACGCCGCCGATTCACCGACGGTGAAGAAGAAGGAGGAAAGGAGAAAGGTGGGTTGTTGGGGGTAGTAGGGGCGGGGGTGGGGTAAGAAGAAAGTAGCGAAAGGTTGGGATGAATGATAAGATTAGAGAGGAATGTGAATGTGAATGGAAATTGAAAATGGAAGCGTGTTGTATATGAGTGTGTTTGCTCAGCTGTACTGCGGTGGTTTTTTCTTTCTTTTTTTTTCCCTCTAAACAGTATATATATGTACTATTTACCTTCCTATATTTCCACCTTTCTCTTTTCGATCATCATCGTTTCATAATATATCGTATTATATTTAAATAAAACATAATTCTATAATAAAATTATTTTATATTTATTTTAAGGTTTCAGATGTAAGATTTAGAAAAAAAAATGTGAGAAGGTCACTCTTGAATAAGTTATAAAATGTGCAAATATACTCAAGATTCATGTAAATTTTGAATTAAACACCGAATGAAAATAAAAAAAAATATGTTAACAATATAATTAAGATTTTGATGAAAAGTTTAATAAAAATAAATTTAATTGTGATACAGATGTGCAAAATTAAATATACTCTCATAATCGTTAATATGAAACACATATCTAACGCATCGCAATAACTTCCGGCAAAATGCTTGTAAAATTACCCTTCAGGTTATTCCATCTATGAGTTATATGATTTTTCATCGTTTCAAAATATCATGAACAATCTAATAAATAAATTTAGCAAAAAAAAAATAATTACGAAGCAAAATTATAGTAAAAATAAAACATAAGATATTATAAATCTAAAATAATGAGTAATTAAAATAACATGATACAGTACAGTAGCTAACAAGCATCCATTAAGCATAAAGAATGACAGTTATACATAGGGTATATACCAATATAGAAGTATAGTATAAACATTTACCATGCTTTCTCCGTCTTAATTCACAGTTTGATTTGGCATAATAAATTATGATCTAATTATTTTTTAGATATTTATATGGTTATAAATCATTTTATTAAAGAAAAAAATTAAAATATTTTGTCCTAATTATAAAAAATAATATTCTTTTTTAGAATGAACTCAAAAAAAAAATTGTTGCATAAATTTAAACAAGAGAATAATAATTATGTCTCAAATCTAAGTAAATTGGAATGTATTAAAATCTGTCTGTATTAGTCCATTTAAATTCATCTTAATCTGACTTTATTAAAATAGGATTAATAATAGTAATAAATTTATCCTCTAGTATTAAATATTTATCTGTATTTTGTACCTGATTTGTGAATTTCAATCAGATCTATAAGACTCATAGCAAATACTTGATCTAAATTAAATATTTTAACATAATTAAACTTAATTATAATTAAATACCTTTTAATATAGATCTCTTTATTTTATATGGCTCTTTTTGTTGTGTTTGTTAAGTTTGGCATAATGTAGTTTCTAAAAACAACTCTTTTAATGTAATTTTAGGTACATCCCCCCTTTCAACATTTTAGTGATTATACTTTTCAATACGCTATGTTTGAAAGTCTACATAAATAAAATATAAATAAACTATCTCAAATAAAATAATTTTTCTTGTTTTATTATTTGTTGTATTATTAACACCTTTCGGCTTTCGGTACGTATATTTTTTTTAAAAAAAAGTTGTATAATGTTTAATATGTGTATACTCATTTGTATTTTTATGTGACCCTTATTTTGTTGATGTATTGGAGTTTGATGATTTATTGTTCAACTGCATAATTTAATTGGTATTGTAACAATTTTATAAACTTATTTTCATCTTCTTTTATATAAATAATATTTCAGTAGGGGATTATAAAATGCAAGAACGCCACAAATTTGAATCATTTTGCATGCCACTAGAAGTATCTCTTATTACGTGGATATATGTGAAATTTTTCTTTAAAAAAAGAATATAATTGAACTTTTTTTTACTAAATATAGCTCTGCCTCTACCCTGTTAATGGCAATTTTTTATTTTATTTTCTCACTCAAAGTAAACTCGCATTAGAATTTAATTATTTTAAATGTGCATTGTATAGGATCCTATTGGATCCTATTGAGAGGAAGGGAGGTGAGAAGCATATTATCTGAGATTTTTTTTTCATATTCAAGATTTTAACCTAAAATTTTTAATTAAGAGATAAATAGTATTATCAACTAAATTATATTCGAACCACAATTGTGAATAGTGGTAATTCTTTATTTTAATTCAACTAGTACTTATTATCTAGAGGGAATGATTTAAAAGACTTTTATACACTTAAATCAATGTTTCACCTTTTAAAATCCTTGTTTTTTGTTTGCGAGAAATCACGTGTCTCAAAAGGTGTAATATGACTCCATAATGATTCAAAATTTAAACTGGAATAATCTAATTGGATCGTTTTATTAAGAGTTGAGGTGTTTAACAAAAAAAACTTAGTTAAGGATTCTAAATAAATTATCTTGACAAATTAAAAAAATTAACTGTGTATTAAGCCAAATTATAAAGTTATTACGTGATTATTATGAAGACTTATTTGAGGTGATACTTTTTTTTGTTACATAATGAGGTGATACTAATAATACACTATGTAGAACAATATTTGAGGAAAAATGAAATCTTATTGTCTAAAAATAACTTCTTCTTTTCTAAATCTTTTATGTAAAAAATTAGTATTAGTACATAATATACATATAAATTTCATATAAAAGACATAAAATTTTAAAAACTAGAAACTTATAAAGGCTAGACAAACTAATCAAAGTATTTTAAGCATATTGGCCCCATTTGAAACGTACTCGTACTTGTACAGCTCATAATCATATTCAAATTTGAATCATAATTTTGGGTCGTATGATCAAATGAGATAAAATTATAATTTGAAATTATACGAGATGAAGTTGAAATTTTATTTAAACGTGTAATTCAAATTTTTAAATGATATTTTCTGTTCATAAACAAAAAAACAAAAGAATCAGTTGTGAAAACTAACACAATTATCCTAATTTTTTACGCAACTTAAATATATATGTTGATCAAACTTTAATTCAATAAAAAAGTAAACTTACATATGAATTGCAGTGTACTATTTTGTAAGATAATGATCCCATATAATATGCTTTAATTTCTTCATGTTAAACATCCATTTCTCGATATAAATGGTTTAAAGATTAGTAAGAATAATAATATCAACCGTAAATTTGATATGTGAGAGTAATAGTTATATTCGATATAAATAATTTAAAGGTTGATAATAGTAACAATATTAATTATAATTTTTTCTTTACACGTGAAATAAATGATTAATAAATGCAAAAAAAAATAACAAAATATAAATTGGGTCAATTTTTATATCAGAAAAATGAAAAACAATGTTATAATTTTTCAAATCCTTTTGAAGAATTCAAAATTTTATAAAATTGCATGCCTACTTACTTAAATGTTTAAAAGTTTATAACAAAATTTATACTAGAGTTGTTGAAATATATCACACCTACTAAATCAACTTCTGAAAAATACTACTAATTATTTTAAGATTTTAATGAATGAAATTACGATAAAATAATTAAATAAATAAAAATAATAAAAAATACTACTAATTATTTTAAGATTTTAATGAATGAAATTACAATAAAAGAATTAAACAAATAGATGGGTCACTTTCTAATGTACTAAGCACCCATATTGGGTGGGCCCAATCCAGCACAAACAAAAGATGGGTCACTTTCTAATGTACGGATTTATTTTATTTTATTTTATTTTTTTATTTTATTTTACAAACAATTCATTTTCAATTTTTATTATAGTTTCCGAAATAATTTATTTTAGGGACTTAAATATTTACATACTCCTAATTTGTTTTACGCGGTTAAATTAAAGTTATTTAGTTTAAATGGTATATATATATTAACTGAATAAAATATATTTTGAATTTAATTTAATCACAATTTATTAATTGAATATATTTTCATGTTATAAGCTTAAAAACAAATAAGAGTGCACATGTAATGTCGTAAAAGTACCATTCATCTTTAATAGATTAAGATTATAAATTTAATTAAATATTGTGTTGACACATGTAATTGCATTATTTAGTTCAATTTGTTGCGACACTCAAGTTCAACTAAATCTTCCTAGATTTATAACAAAAAATATAATAACTAAAAAATGGTATAAAGTTATTATTATTATTATTATTATTATTATTGTCAATAAGGGTTATGACTTTATTGTAGTTTTAAATTATCAAGCACCTTACTAAGAATAATTTCGAAGTTCATTATTTCATTTACAAAAGCTAAACTGATCATTAGGAGTTTGTGCCATGTGCATGTTTTTTTCTAAAAGAAGTTTAATCACCGAATTAAATTTCGCATAATTATAATATTGTTTAGTTATTTTTTTAGTTTTTCGCATAAAATGATATCTACATAAAATATGTTTGTGTTTATATATTATTGAATGCGGGGTAGATTGTGGAATAAAAAATATAAGTTAGCTTTTGGCTTCAAATTTTCAAATATTCTTGACAAATTATTTTTGGGTGAGTTTCGCCATGCATTCGATCATAAATTTTGAAAGAAATATTTGACTATTTCAAAAAATATAATTTATATTCCAAAGTTCTAAAAGTTATTTAAAATATCTTTAAGTTTGTATTGTCATTTTATTATGGCATGTTCTATTAAAAAATAACCTCATAACGTAATGGGAAAAGCGTCGAAAAGATACTCCAACGTTGGTCGAAATTGCTGTTACTATACCAAGTTTTATGGAGGACCTTTTACCCCTACACTATTTAATAATGTATTTTTAAAAGTATATATATGCCTACGTGAACACATTACTATTTATAATGATGCAATTTTTATGAGTTCACGTGGACACATATATACTTTTAATATACACTATTAAATAGTGCAGGGATGGTAAAAGGTCTTTTTTAAAGTTCGGCATTGTTACAACAATTTCGGTCAAAGTTCAAATATATTTCAGACATTTTTCCTAACATAGTTGATAACAATAACAACAATAAAATAACAATATGGGTAACAACAATACATTAATCGCATACCCAAATCTATCACTAATTCAAGATTAATTATAACTTATTAAAATTAAATTACTCTTTAACGTCACCTTCTCTATAGATAGCTGAGAGGAATAACTATTAATGGAATAATCTAGTAGGTAAATATTACTTGAGAATTTGACATATCTGACATATATATTTATCATGTAATGACAAATCGTATAGTCAAACATTATTTCTCAAATTTTCTTATTATTATTATTATTATTATTATTATTATTGTTGTTGTTGTTGTTTGTTTGTTTTACATACTTGTCTTGGAATCCAAATAATCCCATGTATATATTATTTGTAATTTACAATTACTAGTCGTAAACGTGTTTATGCAGAGAGAAGTTATAACTCGTTATCTTATTAAACTAATTTCAGTAGACTTCAGAAAGTCGTTAATACAAATCAACTTTTTAAGTGGGAATAGACGAATAACTTTTTAACAACTTTAATCTCTTTTCCTAATAAGGCTGCCAAATACCCTCACCCCCCCACCCCCCACCCCCAAGGTGTTATTCACATTGATATGTATTTCTTTATCAACATGTGATTTAGACTTTGCAACTATAACCACAAGAGTTAAAGTTATGGACACTCCATTTTTAAAAACAATTATGTAACGGAAAAGTTTAAAATTAAATGTGTATCTAAATGATTAAAATATGTTATTTAGATTGAAATACTAAATGACTAAGACTATGTGTCTTTGACATCTAAATATCGTTGGTAATGAGTGAGATGATTGATGTTAGTGACTAGTAATGGTGATAGTGATAGTTGTGATGATAGAGGTGGTTAGTGTTATAGTACAATTGATAATAATTCTAATGATAAAATTGGTTGATATTTGTAATTAACGATATTAATAATAATAACTAAAAAATGTATGATTAATTATTTATTGTTGATGACGATTCTAATTGTGATTGTGGAGGTGGTTTTCAGTACAAAATTTACCACTTCATCATCCACATCATGACATTACTACAAGTTGTTAGACAATATAACAATTAGTAGCATTTAGGGTGTTTGGTATAAAGGAAAATATTTTTCATAGAAAATATTTTTCTGGAAAATAAGTAAATTTTGAATTTATTTTCTCATGTTTGGTTGGTGAGTAGAAAATATTTTTCGGAAATGATTTTGTGTTTGATTTATGAATGAAAAATATTTTTGAGAGACACCTTTTATTTTTACTAGAGTAGAAAATAATTTATGAAATTGAATTATTTTTTTTAAAAACAATTATTTTTTTGGGGTGGTGGTGGGGGTGGTGGGAGGAGGGGGGTAGTGGGTGGGTGAGTGAAAAAAATAAAATTGAAGTTGATACTATTTTTAAAAAACAAAAATTAATTTTTTGGGGGGTTGAGGGTGGGGGGTGGTAGGGGGGTAGTGGGGCTGGCCGTGGGGGGGGGGAGGTAGGAGTTTAAAAATAAAAATTTGAAGTTGAAAACATTTTCCAGCATACCAAACACACTCTTAAATTTTATATTTAATGTCAATTATGTTCCACTAACGAGGAGTAATTCTTTATTCTTCAGTACAAATTGGAAATGTTTAAGGAAAAATTACATATGTTACATTTTAATAAATAATTACTGATTTTAGCAATACTTTTTATTTATTACCATTTATAGCAATATTATGTTAAATCTGCAATATGTATTAAAAGTGAATTATATATGCAATACATTTGAATTATATATGAATTATAATTATTTTGTAAATATATTAGGTTTGTTTGATAAAAATTTGACATATTATATTAAAAGTGTATTAAAATGTGTGATAAATGAATTATCTATCATTAAAATTTGTATTATATGTGAATAAAATATTGTTCATTGTAATATAAATTAAACTTGTATTATAAATGAATTAAAAGTGATCAAGTGAAAAAGAAATATTATTGCTATAAATGGTAAATATTTTTTTATTATAGTATATTTATGTAAGTTTTCCAATGTTTAATATAGAGTTTAGCATTGAATCCCTGTTTGTATGGCCTATTTTAAATGTTTTAAAATTAAAATTGCTTTTAAGGATTTTTATAGTATTTGATTAAAATAAAATGTATATTTTTAAGCATTTATTTTTAAATTAAATAAATTAGAGAGCTTGCTAAACCGGCCACAAGTAAACCAAATGTATGAATTAAGATGAGTATATAATACTAATAATCATTTCCACCTTGGAATTGACTAACATTACAATAAATTGGTCAACTAAATTATTTTCATTCGATTGTCAATAGTAGGTTGCAGACTTTGCATATACTTAATTATTATTTAATACTCTTTCAATTAGATGATCATCTTATTAAAATAGTTATTTCATATTAATTATCGATCTCATTAAATCAATAAAGCATTAATTTAAATTTTATTATACACTTTTTGCAATTATTAATTTTTTTTGACAGTGTTCATATTTGTTTATAAAATATTCAAAATGTTTTTTAAGGGATGAATTAATAAAATTATCTTCTTATTTATGATTTCTTAATATGTGTGTTAAAAGAAAAATGACCAACTAATTATGAGACAGAAAGAGTAATCTTCTTTCCTACTCGTCGTATATAGCCGGAAGATGGTAAAAAATTGTTATATTTGATGGAGTTTTACTATTTAAGACAGTTTAATTGAGTTATCTAAGTTTTGCGATGTCTTAAAAACATATTTTAGTTCAAATTGACGAGAATCATAAATTTATAATCTTCAAATCTTAGGTTCTATCTCTAAATAACATGTTAGTAACAAAAACAGTTAATTTACGGTAAATAAGGGAACACATTAATTTAAAGATCTTTGCAATTATAAGCATTATACAACGTAATTTTCCTTAATTTAAATGATATTCCAATAACTATTTCATTCATTAACAAATAATTTTTTGTGTTATTATTAATTAGACTATGTCGTATTCACGTACACAAAGGTTTTATTCCAATTAAATGGTTAACGTATTCATTTATATTACAAGTCCATTTATATTTCTCATTGTTGTCATAATCAGTCAACTTAATAAGTTCAATTATAATTAAGCATTAATTACTTTTGAACCAACATATATACATCATAGAAACTTATATCTTATTTGTTAATCATCAAAATCAAAACGGTTATAGAGTCAACTAAAAAAAAATATTAAAAAATTATTAGAAGTTAAATGCTAGCCAACCAAAATAATTAAGCTGGTGGAAAGTTCATTAAGAAATTACAAATAAAAAATATATTTTTACTAGTTTACACTTAATATTTTTCAATAGTCAATATTATTTACTTTAGAAAGTTAATATTAATATAGGAAATAGTATTATTCAATTCTACAACCAATTGTTAAAAGATAACTTTTGTCTCATCAAAGATTCTCTATTTCTCTGTGTATACAGTTTATAGACGCTATGTGAATATTAAATTAATAAAACAGAATAATATGAGGATTTGAAAATAAAAAATAAAACCTTATCTTCAACTTTATGCTGTCGTTTCAATTTGGAAATAAAGTTAAAAATAATAATAACAATTAAAAAATGCAGGCTAAAAATAGTTACGTGCTTCAACCCTGCACTACCGTTTTAGAGCCTGTTTGGATGGGCTTAAAAATTGATTAAACTGATTTAATAATCAGTTTTAATTTATTAGAGTGTTTGTTAATTATCAAAATAACTTATTTTAAGTAAAAAATGACTTATTTTAAGCCAAAAGCTAAAAGCTAGGTGAGGAGTGCTTTTTTTTTTCAACTTAAAAGTCATTTTATGTTGACCAAGTATATTACATTTTTACCCTTAATTCTTTTATTATTATTATTATTATTATTATTTATTATTATTATTATTATTATTATTATTATTATTATTATTATTATTATTATTTATTATTATTATTATTAATAATAATAATATTATTATTAATGTTATTATTATTATTCTTATTATTTTTAATATTACTATTATTATTATTATTATTATTATTACTTTTATTATTATTATTATTATTATTATTTTTATTATTATTTTTATTATTATTGTTATTATTATTATTATTTATTATTATTATTATTATTATGATTTATTATGATTTTATTATTATTTTTGTTATTATTATTATTACTTTTATTATTATTTTATTATTATTATTATTATTATTATATTATTAATATTACTATTATTATTATTATTATTATTAATAATAATAATAATAAAAAATTGTGATGATAAAGAAATATGTGAATGATAGGAAATATTATTATTTATGCATGTAAAATATAAATTAATTTTGTTTTAATTTTTTTAAGTATAAAAACCTTATATTAATCAACTTTTCTTCATGTTAACAGTTTAAGGGTATTTCAGACATTTGATAAAAAAAAGTGTTTATCAGTATTTATTTGCCAAACACATCAAAAACTTTTTTTTCAACAAACGGGCTCTTAGTACAATCAAGATTACTTTGTTTTCTTCTTTAATTTTATTTTTTCAAAAAAGTATTTTTTATTACATAATAATTCATTTAGGTGGAATTTGCACGCATTTTAATTATTTTATCATTTTAATTATTTTATGAATACACATTTTATTTATCAAAATTTTGATAAATATGAAGAAATTATTTATCACATTTTGTTGGTGTAATAGATATAAAATAGGGTATTAGAAGATTAATAGATAACAATGTATTCTCTCTTTTCCTATTTACTTGTCAATATTTCTTCTTTTAGTTGTTCCTATTTACTTGTTCATTTTGACAAATCAAGAAAGAACAATTTTTTTTCTATTACATCTTCATTTAAACTTCTTGAAAATTTTTAAGTTTTAATTCATGTTTTTGAAACAATAATTAATAAGGGTAAAATTATAACTTCACTATGCTACTTATTGTTATCTTAGTATGTGTGTTATTTCTAAAGTGGACAACTAAATAAGGACGGAGGGAGTATTGTTTTGTTGGTCATTTATATTAATATTGTTGTATTGCTCCTATAATATTATGTCTTTCGATTTCTGTTACTATATATTGATTTCTTGTGGTTTGTCATTTTTTTTAAATATTTTTGTCAATCTTTTTCTGAATTGCATTAGATAACTTTTTCACTGAGTATAGAATTTATCGAAAATATCATCTCTGTCTCTGATATAGTGATAGAGTTTGCATATTCTCTCAAAACTCTACATCGTGAAACGATACTAAATTAAAATATATTGTTTATATTGGACCAACTAGAATTTCAAAGGGACAAATATTTTAGTGACATACTCTCTCCGACCACTATTGTTTGTCAAATAAGATCATGCATAACCCTTAAGAAAAATTTAATATAAGTACAATTTGACTAAAATAACCCTACTATCAATTATTATTAAAACAGTTTGTACTTTTTGAAAATTGTAAAAACGTTTTTTGTCACATTAAAGTAGTCTTGTAACTTTAAAATGACTATTTTTGCAATAAATAGTGTTGGTTATTAAGAACATTTTAATATTATTATATTAATAGCTCTTCATATTATATTTTATATCTTAAGGTCGCCTAATTTCTTTACATGTTGGTGCTGCCTTTGGATCAGTGGTGTAAGTGGTTGTGTAATGCCTATTATTGTTAGGTTTTATTGCCATTCTTCATTAGTGATAAATGTAGTAGGGAACGTTGGAAGTTATGGTATTTGTGCAGTATCTTTCATTTATCCGTTAGATTGTCTTGCATGGTGACCTTTAGTTGCCTACTTTATTTCACACTTTACTCCCCGTTATTCGTAATCTATGTAACTCTTAAGACTATTATTTTCACTATTTATTACACCATTATCTTCTTATTCATTGCTAGGAAGATTTCTTCTAGTATAAATAGTGATGGTCTTCATTTGATTTGTAACACACAACATACAAGAGAAAAATATAGAGTGAAAAAGTTAGTTAAAAAGAGAGTTCTTATTAGTTAAAGGGTGGTGTTCTTTTTTGTGGAGATTTAGACTCAACTCTTGTCTAGAGTTGTTGAGTTATCTTTTGTGAATAGGCTGTTGTATCCTGAAGGTGACAAGTCAAAGAGGACTACTGCTGAACCGGTGAAAACATTTGCTGCAATGGGCTTGAATCTCTTTAAAGAGAGCGAGATATTCACGTCTCAGCCTGAAGAGATTTATTTCTTCATTTTTTATTTTCAATTGTAATCTTGTACTTTTATTATATTGAAAGTTTTCTCTAACAAGTAGTTATGTAATTATTAAGGGCAAAATATAATTATTTAAATTGACAATTATTTTTGGTGTACATGACAAATAATAGTGGACGGAGGAAGTATATAGCACCCCATTAATAGTTATTCCTTCCGTCCACTTTTAGTTATCATAATTTTCTTTTTTTAGAATCAAATGATAAAAACGTTGACTAACATTTTATTTTTTATCATATTGATATGTAAAAATTTATAATTTATAATACTTTTCGTAAAATTTTTAAATATTTATTATTTTATTGAAAATATTAAATTAGTGTAACATAATTTAACTTTAAAAATCAAATAAAATAACTTTAAAAAAAATGACATGACAAATATAACACAAAGTTGGAAAAAGATTTGATTCATCAAATGTTACAAAAAAGATAGAAAAGGATATACCCAAAGGATATTCCTTAAGCTCTTTCGCCTTGACGTTAAACACGTTTGCATGCACTTGTATTATCTTATTATTATTTCTCTCTAAACATGCAAATACTAATCCTTCAGTTTTATATTATTTTATTTTATTGAATTAAATATCTAAATTATTAAGAGCGTATGTTTTTATTATTTGAACTATCACTTAATAATTAGGGAAACAGAACTAGACATCAATTAGACCAAATAGTGTTTATTTAGAAATGCTTATGGCGGTTTGTTCATAAATTTTTTCCTATATATGACATATATGACAATGCTATTTATCGACACTTTATTTTTTTTAACATATATTTTAAATCGACTTCTTTGACATCTTTAAAATTGTCCTTAATCGAGTTAGATTTATCTACAGCATGACAGAAACAAAACGAAATCACAGCTAAAAAGGTGGAGAAGAAGATAGTAGATATCACAATTGAAATAAATTAATTTATAAGGTAATATTTTTAATTAACTTTTAATCTAGTGTTTAACCTCATATTAATTTAGGGAAAATGCACAAGTACTCCCTTAGATTATGACGGAAAACTCAGAGACACACCTTAACTAAACTAAGGCCCTATTACCTCCCTCAACTTATTTTTTTTAATTATATACACCTTTTAACTTACGTGGCACACTCAGTGACCCCACGTGCCTCAATTGTGTGGGATCACTGAGTGTGCCACGTAAGTCAAAAAGATGCACAAAATTACAAAAAATAAGTTGAGGGGGGTAATAGGACCTTAGTTTAGTTAAGGTGTGTCTCTGAAATTTCGGTCATAGTCTAGGGGGTACTTGTACATTCTCCCTATTAATTTATCATATTTTGTTACGATAATATAATTTTTCTGAAATATCACGTTAGAAAAAGTTATAAATTAAAAAGAGAGTATACATATTATAAAAAAATTAATCAAAATATAATTTATTAATTATTTGATGATAGTTTAAATAAAAAATAAACACTTTTAGTAATTTCAATAGAAAATAAAAAATAAATAATTTAGATATATTTTTCCGCAATAAATATATTTCATCAGTCAACTATCATAAGAAAGTCAAAATTCCTGGCAGTATGTGATCCCCAATCAGTGCATGATTTCTGTGGCCTTCCATTCACTGTGTGTCATGCGTGATTATGGATGAAAAATTTAGCTAATGACTCGATTAAAAGTTAAAAATTGATTCACCTATTTGAATTTTATTTTATTTTAATTTGTTTAAATTTAAATTATTTAAAATTTGGAATTATTTGTGATTAATATATAGCACAAATAAATTCAAGAAAAATTATGTTAATATATATTATTCGTTTTTTTGTTTGATATATCATATTTTAATTAATCTTATTTGATGATTAAATCAATTACAAGAACATAACTAAAGAAACTTAAAAGTAACTATCATTATTAGCCAATATAATATTAAATATGTATATCTTTATGTATTATAAAGTAATATGCAAAAACTGCTGACTCTATTTTTTTTAATGAGTTCTTTAAGTATATGACACATGATTAAATATGAACCGACTTATGTGTTGACCTTGACCATCTTGTCACAAAGCATTTATTATTAGGATTATAATACTCCCTTAGTTTATTATTACTTATTTATTTAAATTTTACTGTTCCTTATGAATAATTTTTATATTTATATTAAATATATTTTTTATTTTTTTTGGGTAAGGAACAAAAGTTAGTATGAGTAATTTTTAATTATAATATTTATATTAAGTATTTTTTTCTTTTTTTATATTAAGTAACTTTTAATCCTACTTATTTAAATATTTAAGGAAAAACAAGTAATTATTATTGAGGACAATATATATAAAGATAGAAAAAATGTTTTTAATATATATAGTAGACAAGTAAAGTTAATGTAAAAATAATAGTAAATGATGTATCATGTGGAATAGTGGAACATATAGTAAGGGCCGTTTTGAATATATAATATGGAATCATACTTTAAATTAAATTGTTTTGAGATTGAAGGTTTGTCTACACATAATTTTTGAGTTTGAATTTTTTTCATAAACATAAAATTTCACAACTTGTGAAATATTTTTTTTTTTTCATTTTTTATAAAATCTTAGCATATATTTGATTTTTTTTTTCATAAACATAAAAATTTAACAAATTGTGAAATCTTTTAATATTTTTTAATTTTTTATAAAATCTTACCAATGTATAAATTGTAGTTTACAAACAAGATATCAAAATCATAAAGCGCCATATTGATAAATCACATACCTCTATGTTCTTAAATTTGACAAATAAATGTTTGTGGTTACAAACTTTCAAAACACATACTTTTGTAAAAAAATCACTAGTCAATAATAATAGTAACTAGTTATTCTTTGATATAATTTTTGGGTAACTTTCACAAATCCATTACATTTGAAGCTAATTATTTAGCTTCACGTTGTTTTGTAATATTACGTTTTCTTAACATGATATGGGCCTTGTATACATGTATCTACCTCTTTAAGATACATTTATTCGATATATATATATAAGACAATTATGATGATCACATAATTTTTTACGCTTTCCGAATTCAACTCATTTTCAACTTTAAATATCTATTTTAAAATCTAATCTTTATTTTAGTTTTGTTTCAAATTTTTTTTAGTAGATTTTACTTTAGAAAATTGAAAATCACACAAATAGTTATTCTTAGATAATACTTTTATTTTTTAAGAAAAGAAAACTTACAAAAATATATTTCGTTTACATTTTCTTATATTTAATATTAAAAAAATGATTCGAGAATATTAAAAAAAAGTTATACATTTTCTTAAAAATGATTTAAGAATCAGTTATTTTCTTTATGTATCTCGTTCTCCAACTCTTCGATACGTGCTTCAATACTTCTGCATATCAGTATACTTCAAGAACAATGGTGTCCATGTACATAACTTCAAAACGAAGTGTTTTTCCGACCGGAGATATTTTACCATACTCTCAATTCAATTTTGCCTTCCCATCATTATGAATGAGACACTCGAATTTCACAATTTGATTTAGAAGGGATAAATCCCATCGACAATTCTCATTACAATTTCTACCTTCTTTCGTACAAACAGCACAAACACTTCCGCCATCCCTTCCTATTTTTTTCCCCAAAGTTTTGCGTAGTATTTCAAAAAAAAAAATACAAAAAGAGCCAATAGTTTTTTGCCACTAAACAATGATTATATATATATATATATATATATATATATATATATATATAAAACCTTTTTCTCCGTTTTTATCTTTAATGTTGTTCTTGGTTTATTAAATGCATATTATTTTGGTGCTCTTCCTAAAATAGTCAAAATCTTCATTTTTATATTTGTCAGGTTGATCAAATGTGGTGAAAATCTTTTTCCGAGTTAATCTTATTCATGTTTATTGTGTTAGGGTATTATGATGAAGTGTTATATTATTTTCAAGTGAACAAGAATGCTATAAATAAAAATTAATGAGATATTGGGATTAGAGATAAAATGTATGAATTCTTGATTAGATAGTGGATTTTAATTTTAGACTAAGAATTAACTGAAATCCATATTAATTGATAAAAAAAATAGCATAACTTTGCTATTTCTTTACTATTAATGAGCAAATCAAAAAGTCAAGTTTATCTGGAATTTAGTAATATATTGATAAATAATGGGTTTAAGACTTAAAAGATTTTAGATGCTTTTATAAAATACTACTGTTGAAGGTGCTATTGTGCTCCTGGTATTTACATCATTTTGTGATAAATTTATTAGCAAGAAAATTCAACAAGTATAGTTAGCAAACGAGAAATCACATGTTTATTTGGAAATAAGTTTGAGTAGTTGGTTGCATATTTACACGGTGGGTATTTAATTTTTCTTTGTAATAATTCTTGTTGGATGTTTAATTATGGACAATTGTAAAATATTGAATTGGTGTCGAAAGCTTTAAGTTGAATAAATGTTTCAAATATTAAGCTCCAGTGAGAGGGGTGTTTTTAAATTATTTAGTCAAGTAGAGAGGTGTTTTTAAGGTTATTCATAATTGGGGGATTAAATTAATAATTCATGTCAAGTTTAGAGGTGCTTTCAATATTCATATCTAAATAAAATAATAGGGCCGTGTTTACGCATCTTGATTCAGATCTCCTAAAAAATGATAATCTTTGACTCAACAAATGAGTAGGCTTAAATTTAGAACGTGATACATATGATAGATCGCATTTATGTGTCTTAATTTGTGTATGTCGAAGTTGAGGTTGCCACTTGGTGTCTTAGTTAAGTGTCTAGTGGCGGAGCTATGGGATTGTGGGTTCGGACGAACATATTAACTTTTCCATAAATCATGTTTTTGTAATAGAAGATTATATATATATATATATATATATAAACTTGTGAACCATCTAACAAAATTGGTTGGCCAAGTGGTAAGGCAAGTATACATTCCACACTTCTGTTGTGTGTACAAACCCTACTATAAACAATTTTTTTTTCAAACATGATTTCTCTTAACTTAAGATCCACCTGTCCTCAAATTTTGAACTCTAAACTCGTAATCCTGACTCCTCCTCTACTTACGAATTAAGACAAATAAAATTTAACAATTTAAATGAACCATAAGCAAACGTTTAACCAAGTTTAATTTAAGTAAAATATAAGTTGATACAACAATCGTGTTAGAACCAGGAGACTCAGGGGGTGTCTTATGCCTTTCCTTAGGTCAACAAATTTTCTTACACGAGATCAATAAAAAGAGTCATACTCTTTTTAATAGAGATTAAAAAATGGTGATTAGAAACATTATAATACAATTTCAAGTGATGATTCTGTAAAAACTATAATCCCAATTTAATCATCACTTCAATTGGAAAAACCCTTCATCTTCTTTAAAGATCGTGGAAAAAAGGGTGTGACAGATACATATCAATTAGTATCTAATTAAAGGGAAAATGCAAATGCACAAGTACCCCCTCAATCTATGCCCGAAATCTCAGAGACACATTTATACTATATTAAGGTCATATTACCCCTGAACTTATTTTATAAGTAATTTTCTACCCCTTTTCGGCCTATGTGGCATTAGCTTGAAAAAATAAAGTCAACCAGCGTTAGGCCCACAAGATAGTACCACGTAGGCCGAAAAGGGGTAAAAAATTATTAATAAAATAAGTTCACGGGGGTAATAGGACCTTAGTATAGTATAGTGTGTCTCTGAGATTTCGGGAATAGATTGAGGGGGTACTTGTGCATTAATGATATAACTAAAAGTCATTAATTAAGAAGTGTTTCTAATTAAGGGATATAACTGAAAATGTTAATTAAGGAGAAAATCACATTTATAACAACTTTAGAGGGTATAACATATCATAGCTCCTAAAAGAAAATCAAAACAATCAACATCCTTCTTTTTATAGGCAATTCAACAAAGTGTAAATTTCTCAACTCAAAAACATGTATAGGTTCATTAAATTTTATTTATTTTCTACGTGTACACAATTAGATACATTGATAAATATTAAATAATGTGCCAAATACATGCTTTGTCTTATATAAGAACTCTTACTCGGATACAAATATATATTTTGTCAAATACATATTACTTAGTCAGATTATTAATAAAAATTATATACATTATATCTTAACTCACAAGCATGAACACTTTATCATATTCAGCAACTCTAATTCAAATATATATATATACACTTAATTAGATACAATTAAAAAAATTTAATACATATAATTTTAATTCAATAATGTGTCGTAAGAAAAATTCATCTCGAAGGAGCCATGTGTGAAAAGATTACTTGGGAGGAGACAACTTTGGATAAGTTAATGTCATAGCCATTGCCATGACATCTTGGTTCCATGCTTATGATGTATTTTAGGGGTTTTAAGGGGAAGAAATAGGAGAGAAAGTGGGTTGATTTGGAGTACGAGATTAAATTACGGGGATAATTGAGTGGAGAACACTTTATTTTAGTTTAATTTTAAAGAGTGAAGTATCTCAATGTAACTAATTTCAAAGCAGGTACATAATCACTAAACAGTGGAATAATATATAATTATTTAAAAGTATAGATTAAATTAATAGATATAATATGTATGTCTAATCATATAGTTTTTTCATAATTATTTCATAATCAACCTACAATCTTTTTGTTGGGTATGTAGCAAGAATTGATGGAAAAGAGAGGAAAAGAGAGGAATTTAAAAAGTTGAGAACTTCTTATGCTTTAATGAAAAAACATTTGTCCCTCATCGGTGGTGGAAAGAAAATAGGAGAGTTGAAATATAGAAACACTCCTATTAATTGTTAAAAGGGTTGAAAAGAGGGATCCCCCTTGCGCTGTTGTCGTTGCTCGCTCGGCTTCGGCTTTGAAAAATGACCGAGAGATTGTTTTTTGGACAAAGTTTAATTAATTAATTAATTAAATTAAATGGCCAAAATATTTTCAATTAATTAGTTGATAATAGAAACGTTTTCAGTTATTTAGTTGAAATTAACTGAAACGTTTCAACTTTTTAGTTGATTAATCCGACCCGATTCGGATCCGCGCGCGACCCGTTTGATTTAAAAACTTTCCCGTTTTATTTAAATTTCCCGCCGTTTTGGAAATGACTGTTCTGAAAGGTTGCAACTTTCAGGAACAATCAGTACCATTTGAAAGGTTGCAAATTTTCATTAATGGTCGTGTGGATTCTGAAAGGGTTGCAACCTTTCGGAACCTGTTCCTTTTGCCTATAAATACCATTCACTCTTCAAACTTTTCCTTACAAATTTTTATGATCTCTTCTTCTTCGGCACAACAATTACTTCGTGTATTTTACTGCTATTGAGTGGTTCGCTGACACCAGAGTTTTTGGTATCTATACTCTGGTGATTGAGATTATTTTATCCTGGGATGTCATATTCCAAATCAAACCTAGGATACTAGAGGGGAATAATTTTCTTAAGGGGACACTGTGAGTTCAGTGGACTTGATCTTTTTCCTGTTAAAACTTTTCCAGATTCTGGTACGTGTTTTACAGATTTTAATTTTTGTGAATTAAATTTATGTTGTTCTTTCTTACTGATTCAGTAAATTTTGATTACTTCGTGTTTCAGCAAAATTTATTAGAATCAGTAATTCTAGTTTTTTCTAACACAGATTGACAGCAATCTTAAGGAAATTATTATTATTATTAATCTGTGTTTCTGGTGGAGACAAAAATCTTCGTGATATTATACTACTTGAAGTCTGCAATTATAATTTATTGCTTACTAAGACTGTATTGACTTTTGTTTATCAGAAATGACAATCAACGGAGTTACAGTGGCTGTTGCTGCACCAACTCGAACTTTTGTACCACAAGCAGAGAAATCGGGTAAATTCACTGTTGTGAATTTCAAAGGATGGCAGCAACGGGTATTTTTTTGTTCTTACCACTCTTGGTCTGCAGAAATTTAGCAGTGAAGAAACTCTAGTGCCTGCTACTGATATGCCAGACAGAGAAAAATTCATGATTATTGAAGCATGGAAACATACAGACTTCCTATGTAAAGGCTATATTTTAAGTGCTTTAGAGGATGACTTATATAATGTCTATAGTGCAATAACAACTTCAAAAGAGTTGTGGGATGCACTTGAGAAGAAATATAAGACAAAAGATGCATGCTTGAAAAACTTTGTGGTCGTAAAGTTTTTAGACTATAAAATGGTAGATAGTAAAACTGTTGGATCACAAGTTCAGGAACTTCAACTTATTCTCCATGATCTGATTGCTGAAGATATGGTAGTAAATGAAGCTTTTCAAGTGGCTGCAATGATCGAGAAGTTGCCTCCTTCGTGGAACGATTTCAAGAATTATCTAAAGCACAACGCGTAAAGAAATGAAGCTTAAAGATCTTATGATTCGGCTCAAGATTGAGAAAGATAACAAAAACACCGAAAAGAAGTCTCATAAGATCTCAACAATCATTGGAGCTAATATTGTTGAAAAAGCTCCTACCAAAGACAGAAAGAGAAATAAGTTCAATGGGCAGAAGTCAGAACAGGCCAAAAAGAAATTCAAAGACAACTATTACAACTGTGGCAAGACTGGTCATAGGTCTTCTGATTGTCGTGCTCCAAGAAATGACAAAGACAAAAGCAAAGTCAAAAGTCAAGCAAACATCGTGGAAAAGATGGAAGATGCAGATGACTTGTGATACAATGATCTCGGAGTGTAACTTAGTTGAAAATCCCAAGGAGTGATTTGTCGACTCAGGTGCCACTCGACCTATTTGCTCTGCGAAAGAAGCCTTTGCAACGTACACTCCTGCTGAGTATGATGAAGATTTGTTCATGGGAAACACAGCAACAACAAGGATTGCAGGAACTGGGAAAGTAATGTTGAAAATGACATCAGACAAGGTGTTGACTTTGAACAGTGTTCTGCATGTCCCTACTATTAGGAAGAATTTAGTTTATGTTGCACTACTCGTTAAGAACGGGTTTAAGTGTGTCCTAGTTAGTGATAAAGCTGTAATAAGTAAGAATGAAATGTTCATAGGAAAGGGCTACCTCAATGAGGGTCTTTTCAAACTGAATGTAATGGTTGTTGACAATATTAAGAAGAGTTCTGCTTCTGTTTACTTATTGGAGTCAAATGATTTATGGCATGCCCGTTTAGGACATGTAAATTACAAAGCCTTGCAAAAATTGGTTACTCTAGAAGTATTGCCTGATTTTAAATGCGTTAAATCGAAATGCGAAATTTGTGTGGAAAGTAAGTTTGTTAAACATCCTTATAAGTCTGTTGAAAGAAATTCCAAAACTTTAGACTTAATTCACACAGATATATGCGATATGAAGTCGACACCATCTTGTGGTGGAAAAAGTATTTTATAACTTTTATTGACGACTGCACTTGATTTTGTTATGTATATTGCTTAATAGTAAGGATGAAGCAATTGATGCATTTAAGCAATACAAAAATAAAGTGGAGAACCAATTGAATCTAAAGATAAAAATGTTTCGGAGTGATAGGGATGGAGAATATGAATCTCCTTTTGCAGAGATATGTTTGGAATATGGTATTATTCATCAAACTACTGCACCTTATACACCACAGTCAAATAGATTGGCAAAACGGAAGAACAAAACATTAAAGGAAATGATGATTGCCTTGATGATCAATTCTGGTTCACCATGAAACCTTTGGAAGAAAGCCATTCTTACGGCTAATAAGATACTCAATAGGGTACCCCATCAAAAAACACAATCAATTCCATATGATATGTGGAAAGGAAGGAAATCCAACTTGAAATATTTCAAAGTCTGGGGGTGTTTAGCCAAGGTAGAGGTTCCTTTACTGAAGAGGGTTAAAATTGGACCCAAAACAGTAGACTATGTATTTATTGGATATGCCGTGAACAGTAAGGCCTGCCGATTTTTGGTTCACAAATCTGATAATCCTGAGATTCATGTTAATAAAATAATTGAGTCAGATAACGCAGAGTTTTTTGAAAAACATTTATCCATATAAAATTGAATGTGAGTCGACAAGTGAAAGACCTAAACGACCACGAGAAGAATCAACGGAAAATACACTAACTAATGAGGATCTTAGGCGTAGTAAGCAGACCAGATTTTGTGGCACTATTGCTTGAAAATGAGCCTCAAACATTTAAAACAGCTATGTCTTCGTTTGAGTCAACTTATTGGAAAGAAGCAGTCAGTAGTGAGATCGAATCAATTTTAAGTAATCACACTTGGAAATTGGCTGATCTTCCTCCAGGAAATAAACCTTTAGGATCAAAGTGGATCTTTAAAAGGAAAATGAAACCTGATGGGACTATTGAAAAATATAAGGCTAGACTGGTAGTCAAATGGTACAGACAAAAGGAAGGTCTGGACTACTTTTACACATACTCTCCAGTAACAAGGATAACATCAATTAGGATGTTAATAGCACTAGCAGTAGTGCATGATCTTAAAATCCACCAAATGGATGTAAAAACAACCTTCTTAAATGGAGAGTTGGAGGAAGAAATTTACATGTAACAACCTGAAGGGTTTACAGTTCCTGGTAAAGAAAAGAAAGTGTGCAGACTTGTGAAGTCACTTTATGCAAGCACCCAAACAATGACATGCTAAATTTGACCAAACTATGTTGGCAAATGGATTTAAGATTAATGAATGTGATAAATGTGTTTACATTAAAAACGTTATGAATCATGAAGTCATTGTTTGTTTGTATGTTGATGACATGTTAATAATGAGTAAAGACATTAACGATATAAAAGCTACTAAGCGCATGTTGTCCAGCAATTTTGATATGAAGGACTTAGAAATTGCTGATTTGATCTTAGGGGTCAGGATTATCAAAACTCCTTAGGACTAGCATTATCTCAATCTCATTATATTGAAAGAGTATTGGATAAGTTCAAGTACTTGAATTTCAATATTGTCAAAACTCCAATTGATTTAATCTGTACATTTTAAAAGAATGAAGGTCAAAGCGACTCTCAATTGAAATATGCCAGAGTATTGGGAGGTTTGAAATGTGCTATTAGCAAACTGAGTCGGTTCACTAATAATCCGAATCAAACTCACTGGATGGCAATGAAATGTGTGTTGGATATCTGAAATACACACAACACTATGCTTTGCATTATAATAAATATCATGCTGTGATTGAAGGATATAGTGATGCAAATTGGATCACCGGGTCAAATAAAGTAAAATCCACAAGTGGTTATGTGTTCATACTTGGTGGAGGAGCAGTCTCTTGGAAATCGTCCAAACAAACATGTATTGCTCGCTCCACAATGAAATTTGAATTCATTGCTTTGGATAAGGCTGGTGAAAGAAGCTGAATGGCTCCGAAATTTCTTAGAGGATATTCCATTCTGGCCCAAACCCGTTGGACCTATTTGCATACACTGCGGAAGCAGCAATAAGTAGGGTATGGAGCATCATGTACAATGGAAAGTCTCGTCATATACGACGGAGACATAACACCGTAAGACAACTGCTCTCTAGTGGAATTATCACAATTGACTATGTAAAGTCAAGCGATAATGTGTCAGATCCACTAACGAAAGGCCTAGTGAGAGAGGCAGTTGAAAGATCATCTAAGGCAATGGGTTTACGGATTAGGACAAGTCAGTATGACGGTAACTCTATCAAGCAGACTGGAAATCCAAAGAGCTAGATTCAAGGAGAAAAACAAAGTTACGGCTGACGATTCGACATTGTTTATTAACTCAATCCATTCTCATGATGAAGACAATATGTGGGAACAAGGTTAAGACTTTAAGGCTTGTTAATGAGGTAATAAAGCATAAAGTTTTTAATGATTTGCTAAGTTTGGTAGATTTGACCAAATAGTGTATCTACGAGATCACACGGTTAGAAATCACCTATATGATTGTGAAGTGGAAGACGCTTCAAAGAGAATTTTATGTCAAAAGCCTATTCTTTATACACTCATGAAACCAGGAGGTGTTCATGGCTGAAACGAACACAACTGTAAGAACCATAAACAGTAAAGGGTTAATCATGTAACATATGATTATCTAGGTATACATTAAAGCTCGACGGTTCAAAGATATCGCATCTACCGATTGATCGAGTATATCCGACATATGTTCACTACGGAAAGTCCAAGGGGAAACCTACTTATCCAGATGCAATTAATCCTTGCCTGTAAAGTACACACTTGTCTGTGCATTCCTATGTTATAACAATTCCCCATCAATGTGGGGGATTGTTGGGTATGTAGCAAGAATTGATGGGAAATGGAGGGAAAGAGAGGAATTTGAAAAGTTGAGAACTTGAAGAGTTGGGAACTTGAAAAGTCCTCTTATACTTTAATGAAAAGGCATTTGTCCCTCATCGGTGGTGGAATGAAAAATAAGAGAGTTTAAATATAGAAACACTCCTATTAATTGTTAAAAGGGTTGGAATGAGGGACCACCCTCGCGCCATCATCGTTGTCGCTCGCTCGACTTCGGCTACGGCTTCAGCTTTGGCTTTGGAAAATGATCGAGAGATTATTTTTTGGATAAAGTTTGTTAGTTATTTAGTTGAAATTAACCAAAACGTTTCAATTTTTTAGTTGATTAACCCGATCCGACTCTGATCCGCGCGACCCATTTCTTTTAAATTTCCCGCCATTTTGGAAATGATTGTTCTGAAAGGTTGCAACTTTCAAAAACAGTCAGTACCATTTGAAAGGTTGCAAACTTTCATTAATGGTCGTGTGGAGTCTGAAAGGGTTGCAACCTTTCGGAACCTGTTCCTCTTGCCTATAAATACCATTCATTCTTCAGAATTTTTTCTTACTAATTTTCCTGATCTCTTCTTCTTCTTCTTTTTCTGCACAACAATTACTTCGTGTATTTTACTAATATTGAGTGGTTCGCTGACATCAGTGTTTTTGGTATCTATACTCTGGTGATTGAGATCATTTTACCCTGGGAGGTCATATTCCAAATGAAACCTCGGATACTAGAGGAGAATAATTTCCTTAAGGGGAAACTGTGAGTTCAGTGGACTTGATCTTTTTCGTGTTAATTTTTTTCCAGATTCTGGTACGTGTTTTACAGATTTTAATTTTTGTGAATTAAATTTCTGTTCTTCTTTCTTACTGATTCAGTAAATTTTGGTTACTTCGAGTTTCTGCAAAATTTATTAGAATCAGTGATTCTGATTTTTTCTAACACAGATTGACAATACTTTTCACATTGAGCACAATTTTCTTACAAAGTTAAAATGATATGTCTTTTTAACAAAATATAATTTTTTAGATCAATCAAATTTCACATTTAATAAAAATTTAAAATTATAATTTGAAATCTCAAATCATATATTTCGGAAAATTTAAAATATGATTCTGAATCACACATCTAAATATTAAATTAAAATCATAACTTTACCCGGTGCTTCATTTTACTCCAAAAAAGAAGTTTTAATGGAAGGACATTAATTTGTTTGATAACAATAATAATTACACCTTGAATTCACATTAATTGAGATCCCACTATAGGAGTACGTTTTGGGCTTAATTTTGGACATTCTAATACAAAGGTTCTCTGAAATTTCAAGTGAACCTAATTTAAGCAAATTATCATGAGTCATCACTAAACCTTAAATTATGCTAGTATAATTAATGTCGGCAAATACCACTAAACTTGACATATTTTATTATATGCACAGTTAAAATACGAAAAGCCTTATTATCTCTTAAACATTAATTTTTAGTATTATTTACCCTCCTAAACTATAAGAAGTACTAATTTTGAAACTATTTTAACCCCCCGGCCCCTCCCCAAATAAAACATGGCACAAAAATATTAAAACGACTTTATAGACTCCCTATGACTCTTAACTCTGTACTCTGATATCAAGTTTGTCACGCCCCGAGCCTACACCCTGGATGAGACTGACACTCGAAATCCATTGTTGGCCCCAAATGAACCTTTGTCCTGATTAGACTCTCAGCGGAAGACTTTAAGCATTAATAAGAGAAATCAATGCAACTTTACTCAACCGTCTCAAAATAAACTTAGAATGCTTTAAAAACAAACATTCAACTAACCAAAGTGGCAACTCAAGTCTTATAACAAAACAACTGAAATGAAAAGACTAATGAACTATAGTTATGTGTCTATGAAGCCTCTAATACTATTAGAGATATCGGGACAAGACCCCCGATTATCTTAACATCTGAAATACTAAAACAAAATAAAAAGAAATCCTCCGGAAAGCACAGAGACTCACCAACTGACTGTGAATGCTCAACTGGTTCAACGAAGCTCTGGCCCTGATACTGGCTACCTGTTCAACTGACGTCAGTGCATTGAATGTACGAGCATACGGGAGGAAATCTAAACATGACAAAAGGTTGAACTGAATTTTGAAAGACCACTTACCTCAATTTTACTGAACTCATGGATACTCAACTCAATGTCGAATCAAACAACCATAAAAATAGTTCGTATTGACATCTCAAAGTATTGAAAAATGTAATAATATCTTTGTTGTATATAATAATACAAAAATAAAATCTATTTAGGAGATTCTCTAACCGACAACTATAACTATGAGCTATGTGATAATATATCGTCTCGCCCACGCTGTCAGAACTGTCATATAACTTATCGGAATATGGATGCCTCAACTAAGTGAATCTACTAAGTTATGCTTAAAAGAATTAAGGAATCATCTAAAACGTATGATCATTTCTACCCTCGTTGGCTACATGGTTTATGGAGACTTGAGTTATCATGAACTCTTCCCCATATCAGTGCTCAATACTACTCCCAAATATACTCAGCTCACATGTTTAAAAATATAACTCTTTCTATGTGGTTTGAGATTATTACTCGAAAACTAGCTAAAAAACTCTCTTGTAAATCGGTATTTCCTCTCTTGTTTAGATGTGAAAACATTTACTCTTTGAAAATACTTAGTTCTCATATATTTTTTAAAGAGAAAATAACTTCACTCTTACTCAAATCTTAAAACAAGTTTAAAATATTTGTAAATGAATTTTAAAAAGACTCTAAGAACTCTCTAGACTTGGCTCTTAATCTTCCTTAAATTTAAAATTTATGGATTCAAGGTTATGATTCAGGTTTATGGATGATTTCTAGATGTTTAGAAGTCATTTAGAGTAGTTAGAATCGATAGAAAGTGTTAGTACGCTTTAGAAGGACTCAAACAGGCTAAATGATGGAAAATTGGTGGGCGCAGGCAACCCTGGCGTACTGCTGGCGCGCCTCCCCAGCCTATATGGCACATTTGGGGTGCACCGCACCAGACCTCCCCCAGGCAACCCCGATGAATTTTTCAACTCGTTTTTTGATCTTAATTCGACTAAATTCGATTCTTTTTCTCAATTTCTCTTTAGATTCGGTTCCCAATACATGTACCCAAGAATCTAACTCAAAACAACTGTTAAAATCGATAAGACTATCTCAAGAAGCTCATCAATCCGATTCAAGTTCAAGAATGAAAGCAATTTCAAGAACACAACTTAAGAACATCAAATCTTCAACATTTTAGGAAGGAAATATGCTAAAATTAACATGACTGACCCGTGGGTGAACGAACCCAACGCTATCTGAACTCACATACCTCTTAGGGATCAACCCTTGATAAAATCCGCAATGAAACCTTCAAGAACTTGATGAAATCTTGACCTTTTCTCCTCCTTTCTCCTTTTGAGTTCCTTCTCTAAAAACGCTAGCGTGAAATTTGAGTGTGTAAATTGAACCAATTCAGTTTAGACCCCTAAGTAATTATTAAAAATAAAAAAACCTAATTAGGTAAGGAAAAGATCAAAATACCCCTCTTAAATTTGGGTAATTTTCCTTATCTAGACAATTCGACTTCAAATGAACATATCTCCCTCATAAGAGCTTGAAAATTAGTAAACTCGGTGGCTTTGGAAAAGACAATACTGGCGGATCTTGGATGCAACAAGAAAAGTTAGAGATGAGCTTCAAATAGATTTAAATTTTAAGAAAAAACAGAACACAATAGATCATATTTTACTAAATTGTCTTAGATATATTTGTACTTTGAAAGAATTATTAATTTATGATATTAATGGGACCATATATTTATACCGGGATCTTCTGAAAATATATTATCTTATTATCTTATAAAATTTGTGATTTTTCCATTGGCCCAAGTTGGGACCAGAGAAATTTATTATTTTAGAGAGATTATTAATTTACCGAGTATTAATTTATAAAGGTTTTATGTATAGGGTAATACTATTTATTTATTTTAGGGAAAATGCACAAGTACCCCCCAACCTATGCCCGAAATCTTAGAGAAACACTTATACTATACTAAGGTCCTATTACCCATGAACTTATTTTATAAATAATTTTCTACCCCTTTTCAATCTATGTGGCACTAGCTTGAAAAAAATATCAACACGCAATGGGCCCACAAGATAGTGTCACGTAGGCCGAAAAAGGGGTAGAAAATTATTTTTAAAATAAGTTCAGGGAGGTAATAGGACCTTAGTATAGTATAAGTGTGTCTCTAAGATTTTGGGCATAGGTTGGGGGATACTTGTGTATTTTCCCTTTATTTTAAAGTGAAGATGATGTTTTTTGTCAAAGGTAAATGTTAGTTTTTCTTAAAAACTCAAACATCAAATGTATTATCATCAAATTACAAAACAATTTTCAGGATAGTATCTACTATCTACTACTTAATTATAAGAGTGGATAACCACACAGGTGGCGGTCAACATCCCCGCTTCATCCGTGTGGTTCCACACTTCCTATATCTTTTTCTTTTGTTTTAATTTGTTTATCTTACTTTTAAAAATATGTATTTAAAATTGCGTAAACAATATTATAAACCATGTTAATTGACAAATTAAAATATTTTTGAAAAACATATAAAAAAAATTCAATTTCTTAAAAAAATTTGATCAATTCATAAAATTAATCTATTTGTTTCACATAAAATGGGATAAAAGAAGTAATATGTATTATTTAATTTGAAAACTACATTAAAAATATTGTAAATATAAATAATTAACAACATATTGACTTTTAAAATTCTCTTTGTACTACATATATAGGGACAAGAGCATATATTAAATATACGTAAAATTACTATAAATTGCAATAGTTAACAACTTAAAATATTTAAAAATCATATAAAAATTGTATTTTCAGTTGATAAAAAATTGAATCAAATTGTGATTGGCTGGGATCAAACTCGAGACTTTGATGTTAAAATCTGACTATCAAACCAGTGAACCATCCAACGACTTTGAGAATGGGTTCCACAAGTTATTATTTAATATTTCCTTAATAATTATACAAGTAATATATCAAATTTAGTCGGATGACCACGGGTTCCAATGACCCAATTTTAATACATAAATTCGCCTTGTGTGCAAGTATTCATAAGGAATAGTGAAAATAATTGAAAGTGGCATGACTTTTGTCCAACAGAAAAAAGGTATGCCCACTAAATAAATTAGTCCTTGGTCGGTAAGCTGGCAAGTTAACTATGAGGTGCTTTTCAAGAGAATATTAAATAAGAGTTCACTGATAAATTTACATAGTTTTTTAAGAGACGTGAAATCTTAAATGATGACATATAAAATAGAAAAGGGGGGGAGTACTAAATATCGAATATATCATTCTTTTGAGATTGACTAAAAGAGAAAATGAGTCTATAAATTGAGATAAAGTAATTCTTTTGTTCCATGTGGTATACTATGATACAAACTATAAATTTCTGTTTGAGACTTATAGTACTCTCTCTGTCCCTAATTACTTGTCACTTTTGAATTGACATATCTATTAAAAAAACAATACTCATTTCATTCCATTTTATATGTCACCTTTCGAATTTCAAGAGTCAAACAAGTCTATCTTTGACCGTAAATTTTTCATAGATCTTTTAAACATTTTGAATTATTAATTATTGTGACTCATAGTACTTTTTATGTAGTTTACAAATATATAAATTTCATTTCAAAGAAATTGAAGATTTCATGGGCAAATTTCCGTTCAAACTTAAACTATTTTACTCTCAAAACATAAAAGGTGTCATATAAATGGGACAGAGGGAGTAATTGACATTGTGGGTTTACCATTTTACCCCTACTAATTGTGAAGTGGGTGAATTAAAAATTTAAGATTTTCAAGAAAGTTGTACATTTTTCAAAGTAATTAATTGAGGGTATAATAGGTAATTTTTTTTTATCCTTCCTTGATTTTCAAAATGAGCAAGTAATTAGGGACAATTAAAAAAAAAGACAAGTATTTAGAAATTAAGGGAGTACTAGTTTAGGGGAGTAAATGATTCCAAAAATCAATGTTTGATTGGGTAACTAAAACTTCTCATTGTTTAGGTGTGCATTTTATAAAGGACAACTTTCACATATAGCAAATATAAAATTAATATTTGTATACTATAACAAAGTTTGCATAATTGCACTCAATAGCAAACATATAAATGTATAATTCGCTATACATATACAATTGAAGCGAATTGTATAAAACGAGAAAGAGAAAGAGACTTGGGCAGAGAACTGTATAAAACGAAGTGAATAAAACGAATTGTATAATTATAAGTGTATAGAACGATTATATACAATTTGAATTTGTATAAAATGAGAAAGAGAGAAAGGGAAAAGAGACTTGGGTAGGGAATATAAAATTGAATCGAATTGTATAAAACGAGAAAGAGAGAAATTATATACAATTTGAATTTGTATAAAACGAGAAAGAAAGAAAGACAAAAGAAACTGGGCAGGGAAGTATTTTTATTGTATAATTATAAGTGTATAGGACAAAAATATATGTATTTGCATGTGTATATACAATTTTCTCTTGCTTTATACAAACATAAACGCAATTTATACATTTCTTTTCTGTTTGTATAAGCGAGAGAGGCGAGGGTGGCGAGCGAGATTAGTGAGAGTGTTGAGCGAGATCTGGGAGAGGGGAGAGAGGGGAACAAAAATATATGTATTTATACAATTTCCTCTCGCTTTATACAAATAGAAACAGATTTGATACACTTATGTTTGTATAAAAGTGAGAGGAAGCAAGCGAGAGATGGAGCGAGAGAGGAGAGTGGCGAGCGAGAGTTTGAGGGAGAGAAGTGACTGACAAACAGTTTGCTACGGCACACAATTAAATCAAAGGGTGGTTATAGCAATTAATTTGATTTATTAGTTTGCCGTTATATACAAGTTTCCTGGTACACTTTAAAGGAGCTTTTAATGGGAACATGCATAAATACCCCTCATCAATCTATGGTTGAAATCCCAGAAACACACCTATACTATACTAAAGTCTTATTACCCCTGAACTTATTTTATAAATAATTTTCTACCCCTTCTCGGCCTACATGGCACTAGCTTGAAAAAAAATGTCAACATGCGTTGGGCCCACAAGATAGTGTCACGTAGGCCGAAAAGGGGTAGAAAATTATTTTTAAAATAAGTTCAGGGGGGTAATAGGACCTTAGTATAGTATAAGTGTGTCTCTGGAATTTCAGGCATAGGTTGAGGGAGTACTTGTGCATTTTCCCGCTTTTAATTATTAACTATAAATATTTAACTTAAAACTTAATTTGACATACAATAATATACATCTGGTATACAATAAACTACAAAATTTTCATATTATTTTTATATAAAATATTTAAATTTTAATATACAATAATATACAAAATATTTATACACAATATACAATTTTATACATAATTATACAAAATCATGACTTCATCATTTTCCTTGAATTCAAACAGCAAATTCATCAAAAACACCTCAACATTTCAGATTTTGCAACAATACCATTCAAAAAGAAGCTTATTGCAAAATTTTAATTTTTCAAACATTGAAGCTTTGTACTTGAGCAATAATAGTTGAACACCAATTCTGTGTTGAGTTTGCAAAATAAAAATAAAAAATGAATCTGTTATTAGCAATGGTAAGTGGATTTAGATAAATTATCATATAATTTACGGATTTAAATTCAGTTCCATTAAAAATTAAAATTAGGGTCTGTCCATTTTTTCATGATGATAGAAGATAGCAAAATAAGGAAACTTTGATGCAAGTTTGTGAAAAAAAATTAACAGAAATTTGTTTTTAGCAATTATCGAGTTATATTACGCAGAAAACCTAAAATCGGACAATCTAAATAAACATTTGTCTAAATTATATAAAACAACTTTATAAGCTACACTAAAACATGGGTTTTATTTATTTGAATCTACTCGAATTTACCTCCAAAGTCATTTAGAGAGCTCATTCAAGCTTGAGGCTTGCTTGGAAAAGTCTAATCGCGCTCGCCTTAATGCCCTGTCTTTCGCCGAGGTGGAGAGGAGGCGGTCCATTCGACAACCATCATAATACTCTATAACTGAACAACGCATGCTAAAAACACAACGGATCAAAAGGGACAAGAGGTTGCACTCATCAAAGTGTGATACACAACTTCTACCTAGAGGCTAAAAGTAAGCTATCCTCTTTGTCACTTTCAAGTTAATTCCACGAAACTCTTACACTATGTTTGGATATCATTGTTACCCATTGTATTATATTGTATCGTTACTATACCTACAATGTTTGTTTTGATTGTTATTTAAAATATATTGTATTGTATTGTTAGATTTCGTTGTTACGTAACAATGAAAATCCTTATTTTATGGAACAATCGATTTGGTGTGTTCCCATTGTTACTGAATTTCTTTTTCCAATTATATCTCTACATAATATTTCAAAATACTATTTTACCCTTTACCTTAATTATTTAAATTTAGTCAAACCTCCAACCCTAGAATAATTAAGGATATTTTAGTAAATTTATAATTTACAATACAATACGATACTACCAAACCAAACAATTAAAATGTTATTAAACAACAACAAACAAAACAGTTTAACCAAACATTGTAGAGTCCGGAGCCTAAAGGGTATAAAATGTTAACAAAAATTCTAAAACGGTATATGAATTTTTGTTTAAACAAAAACGGCAAAATCGCTGGAATAGCAGCGATTTAGTTCGCCGGAAAAAGCAAAATCGCTGCTATAGCAGCGATTTGATAAATTTGATTTTTTTATTTTTTATTTTTAAAGAAATCGCTGCCTTCACAGCGATTTTCAAAATAATCTTTTTTTAATGTTTTTTTAATAAAACGCTATCTAAGCAGCGTTTACCTTTAAATTTTTTATTATTATTATTTATTTAAATTTTTTTAAAAAAAATTAAAAGCAAATCGCTGCAAGGGCAGCGATTTGTATCAATCTTTTTCTTTTTTATATTTTTTATATATGTATCAAATTTATTAATTCATCCTTAAAAAAAAAAATTGAAAATTTTATAAATAAATATAAAAATTTTCTAAAAGAATTAGTTGCAAGGGTAATATAGAAAGATTTGAACTAATGTTTTCTTGATTTAGTAAGATGGACAATTAATTTGAGACAACTATTTTTAGTAAGATAATCAACTAATATGAGACGGAGGAAACAATAATCAGCATATCGTGATAAAATTAATAAAAAAATATAAAAAAAAAAAATTTGATACAAATCGCTGCACTTGCTTTTAATTTTTTTTTTTTGAAAAAAATTCAAATAAATAATAAAAACAATAAATTAAAGGTAGGCAGCGTTTTATTAAAAGAACATAAAAAAAAAAAACTATTTCGAAAATCGCTGCCAAGGCAGCGATCTCTTTTAAAAAAAATTCTTTTTTTAAAAAATAAAATTTATCAAATCGCTGTTCTAGCATCGATTTTGCTTTTTCTCGCGAACTAAATCGTTGCTATTCCAGCGATTTTGCCGTTTTGGTTAAAATAAAAATTCATATACCGTTTTGGAATTTTTGTTAACATTTTATACCCTTTAGGCTCCGGACTCAAACATTGTATCTACCATACAATACAATACAATACAATACAATACAATTACATTATGAAACAATGAGTAACAATGATCCAAACAAAGTGTTATCCATTCACATTAAAAGACGCCGGGGAGCAAATCTGACTAAAAAACTCTCATTAAAATTGGAGATAATTAGACTCGAACTGATCATTAAATTATGTGAAGTGATTAAAGGAAACCAAGTGCACATTGCTAAAAGACAGTCAAGCTAAGAAGTAAAACACAAAAAGTCGATCGCACATAACAAAATATATAAGACATAACGACCTTTAACATAGGACAAACAAAAAGTTTTTTTTTGAACTTATATACCTTGGTTGTGTAAATATTTTTCTACATAATTAATTATTTTGTATTATGACCTATTATAAAAGGTTGGTTACTACAATTCTTTTAACAGGCTATATATGTCCTCCTATATTTGTCCCAACTATTGCTTGTATATATATATATATGTATATAATCTATAAGTAGGGAGGGCCAAATAATTCAAAATCTATAAGGCATAATATTTATTAGCAATCACCATGTAAGCTCTTGAAATAGAAATAAACTTATGCTTACAAAATTTTATTGATCATCTTCGTCTATCTAATGAATGAAATGCTAAATAGAGAATTAATAAGCTAGTACGTCAATTACGTAGTAGGGACGAAAAATAGAGATGAATATATACTTATTAAAGAAAAAACAAGTAAATAAAGGAACACAGATTTTGTATGACTACATTCTAATATATAGTTTAAAAATTAATTTATTTTATTTTATCTAAGTAGTAGTAAAAAAAAATCAATATTTAATTATCAATTTTTATATTCTACAGCTTACGTTAATATCAACGTAACTACCACTAGTTTCCTATTTTAATGGTATAATTAACATTGAAATCTCTGATAAGAACAAATTTAGTTAAATTCAAAGCCACTCAAATTAAATAGGCATTTGAATACTTGGTCATTCCATAATTTTTGCTACGTGATGTTCGTGTTGCCATGCAAATTAAGGTTACTAATCTCTTTCCTAATTACTATAAAAAGGTCACCTTAACATCATAATTCAATCATCTAATCTTCTCTAATAAAGAATAAAACATCTTTCCTTTTTTCCAATTGATTGATAGGAAAGAGGGAAAGAGTATTTTATTTATAAAAAAAAAAAAAAGGGAAAAAAGGAAAAAAAGTAAAAAATGGTGGGGAAAATAGTGGTTTCATTAGTATCATTGATACTTCTAGTTGGTGTTATAGTTGGAGTTGTGGTTGTTGTGAACAAAAATGGTGATAACAAACAAGATGAAAGCACAAAAGTACAAATGAAGAAAGTTCATGAGTTTTGTCAAGCTACTGAATTTAAAGATCAATGTGCTAAGTCCCTTGAAAGTGCTGCTAAAAATGAGTCCGCTACAGTACAGGATTACCTTATGGCTGCATTCCGAACGACACTTGATGAAGTGAAAAAGGGTTTGGATGAAGCTGGAAAGACTAAGGTCGACAAAGACGCTGATCCTTACAATCATATGGCTGTTGATGATTGCAAGCTGTTGTTGCAATGGGGTGTCGAAAAGCTTGAAGAATCACTTAGCTTGATTGGTGAGACTGATGAAGAGTCAATCCATGAGTATAGTGCTGATCTGTTGAATTGGATAGGAGGAGTTTACTCGTTCCAAACCATATGTATTGATGCTATTGAAAAGCCAGAATATAAATCAGCAATTGAAAAAGGATTAGTGAATGCTACACAGCTTACCAATAACGCTATCAGCATCGTAGCAAAGATGTCTGATGTGTTGAAATCATTCAACATTCAAATTCCGGAAGGTTTACTGGATGGCAACAGCTCTCCTCATCGTCGTTTGTTGGGTGTAAACAAGGTTGATGGGGATGGTTACCCAACATGGTTCCCAGCTGCTGACCGTAAGCTATTGGAGAAAACCTCAAAAGGAAAAGGAAAAGGAAAGGGAAAAGACGGTGCTCCTCTAGGAGCAGGACCAGCACTTCCCCCAGTAGGATCAGGACCATTAACTCCTAATGCTGTTGTTGCCCAGGATGGAAGCGGCAAATTTAAGACTGTTCTAGACGCTATCAAGGCTTACCCAGCAAACCATCAAGGCAGATACATTATCTACATCAAGGCTGGTACTTACGTTGAACATATCCTTATTGAAAAAAACCAAGCAAACGTCTTCATGTATGGTGATGGAGCAGGGAAAACCATCATTTCCAATGACAAGAATGCAATGATGAAAGTCACCACCATGAATAGTGCTACAGTCGGTGTTAACAGCGAGGGATTCATAGCCAAGGGAATTACATTCCGCAACACTGCTGGTCCAGAGGGTCAACAAGCTGTTGCACTTAGGATCTCTGGAGACAGGGGAGCAGTATTTGACTGCAGCATGGAGGGAAACCAAGACACCTTGTACTACCAAACATACCGTCAATTCTACCGCAACTGTGTAATATCTGGTACCGTTGATTTCATCTTCGGTTGTGGAACAGCTCTGATCCAGAACAGTGAGATCATATTGAGGAGGCCTAGACAACAAAGCAAGAACACCATCACAGCTGATGGAAAGGATCAAGCAGACAAAAACACTGGGGTAGTAATTCAGAACTGCAAAATCGTACCAGAACAATCACTCTTTGAAGATAGGTTCAAATATGAACACTACTTAACGCGCCCATGGAAGCAATATTCCACCAATGTTTTCATGGAAAGTGAGATCGGTGACCTCATCAGGCCTGAGGGATATCTGATTTGGGCCGCCGACAAGCCAAATCTTTTCGAACAGACATGTGAAGTGTATGAATATGCAAACAGAGGACCTGGTGCTAACACTAACGGAAGGAGCAAACTCTTCAAGAAGTTCAAGGTTCTTAGCCCACAGGAAGCTACTAAATACACCGCTGCCACTTTCCTTCAAGCTAGTGAATGGTTGCCTGGAACCAGTGCACCTTTCTACCCTGGTCTTGGTGGAAAATAGATCATCACAAACAAACAAACAACATTTTACCTACTTCTCAACACCCCTTTCTCTACCTACCAATTCAATATTCTTTCATTTTTGTTGGAGAAGCTAGAGCATCCTTTTCTTAGAAAAAAATAATAATACATAATTTTGTTTTTTTTTGTGTATGTAACCAATTCTTTTTTTAATAATAATAAAGTCAAATTCAAATTTCAATGTTATTTCTTCTTCTTACTGCAAACTAAGTTCAAGAGGGAAATAACACAGTTGCATAGTTTAGGTATGTAACTAACAATTTCACCATATTTGTCTTACCTTATTCCAATGATCTTCCCGCGAGGCCAATGTGAGCTTAATGATTCATTTAAATTCGGATTATGTTACGGGTTTTAAGCTCAATCTTCAGGCCAACAACAATCATTTTCTGGTTGTGCGCACAACCATCACAAGATGTGTTATGTAAAAAGGAAAATCAAGTCAATATATATATATAACTGAAGAGACCTTACCACCTAAACAAGAACTAAGTTCTCTTTGTGATTTGCAAAAGCCAACCTTCTCTTCTTTGACTTTGTCCTTTTGTAGAAATGAATTAACCCTTG
Organism: Solanum sitiens; assembly: GCA_016801875.1. Classification (NCBI taxonomy): domain Eukaryota; kingdom Viridiplantae; phylum Streptophyta; class Magnoliopsida; order Solanales; family Solanaceae; genus Solanum; species Solanum sitiens. Next base: position 802,386 of record JABWTJ010000264.1, on the reverse strand, counting down.
GTAGAATCCTACAAAGAAAAGAAATTAGTTTTTTCCTAGAAAATTGTCATTTTCCTCATAGGATTTGTTTGTCTCTTTCCTTTTCCGCATAGAAGACGTCTGCCACTTTTCGTCTCCTTACTTGACCTGGATTTCTGTTTAAAACATGTTTTCTTAATCCATTTCTGTATGTGCCTTCTTATTATATGCCTATGAACTTGGTGCATGTTGTCATCTTATTTTTAGAGCTTTGTCAAGTCATCAATAACCCAAATATGAAATAGACAAAAATAGATATCTAACCTAAAGGGAAGTAAGCGAAAAAACAATTGGCCTAAAAGCAAGCGTCGAGTGCTAAGCTAGGAGGATGATCTATGGACTTGCAGACAACTGAGTTCAGGTAACGAGACAACTCGTCAGCATTGGTGCATGACTGACCATTTGGCTATCCAAGTTATGTAAAAGAACACAATTTACAGTTTTTTCTTGTCATATGAGGGCAAACTGATCAGTCCTAAACTCCCTGTCTGAAGCAAATCTTGCAAGTACAATAGAACTATCACTTCTTAAAGTGGAGCACCTTGCTATCATGAAACACCAGCTTTTGCCTTTTCACACAGTATGGCTCTAAGATATGTTAGTGCTCATATGTTATTTTTACTACTTCTGCCGACAAGAGCAGATTTCCTCATGAATAGTAAACGTGTAGAAGCCTTTCGATGTAACTTGCAATAAGATGTTAGTGCTCATATGAATGAAGGATTTATGAATGGAACTTCAAATAGTTGCAATAAGATCAGAAAGATTGAACCTGTGACTATTTGAAGTTCCATTAGCACTTACTACTGTCTTCCACCCTCTTCATCAATCAGTTCCCATGGAATACTTTCAACCTACAACAAACATCTAAAAAATGTTAAGCACATATATTTCTCTGTACCATTATGGGTTTGTGATATGGTATATATAGCATGGCCTCGAGTCCTTGACAAAAATTATATTATCAAAAAGTACAATAAAGTAGTCAAGGAAATCTCTTCTTCAAATAGCCCACCACTTCCATAGAGCGATAAGTAGATAAACTACAGCAGTTGAATCAAATTGGCAAACTGCAAGAGGGGAGGATTGCTTCATGGCCAAAGAAAAAACATAATCTACAACATGGTTTGGATTTGTTCCTTTTCTGATGCTTATAGAAACAGTATGCTCTTTTTAACAATAGACATCACAAGAAGTACATAGATTTTACACTTCATGTTCATCCATGAAGTACAGAAGTATCCGGTTCATTTCCAAGGTCATTGTGCTATAATTTTAGAAGCCAATGCTATCAAGGGAAAGTCAACATCCAGAAAATCCATGAAAATAAAGCAAAAACAAAACAATTTGTTTTCTTCTGTTCCAGTCTCTTCTAAGTGAGGGAAATAAAGAAACAAGAGTTGCCCTGTCAGATACAGATCTAGTATAGAAAGATGAAGCTTTGCACATCAAGAATGACAAATCCTTGTTACAATATTACAGTTGCTTGGTGTAACATAATTTGGCTACAGGTACAATATTACAGTTACTTGGTGTAACATAATTTGGCTACAGTTACAATGTTGAATGGAATGGTAACATAATTTCGGTTTTACGAGGTAAGTAGAACATCAAAATCACTCAGAGTCCATTCTGCCACTTCATCTTTGTCGCTAACAAAAATTTCTGTTCCCACATCCAGAGATGTCCATATTCTTCTAGCAGGATGTGTACCTGGATCCTGCAGCCAAAAACAGCAAGGATGGAATCATGCAGGTTGGTTGGGCCACTTGTTATTCAATCTTTAGTGTTTGTTTGTGCATTTATGTCTGATTCAAACATGGTTTTGGCACACATTTAATAAAGTTAATGTTGAAGTGTGTGACCGTCTTATCTAAAAACTTAAATTTTTATAAAGAACACACTTTCATTAGTTAATTATATTCTCAACACGCCCCCTCACATGCAGGCCTGATTGTTTTTCATGAGCCAAGCACGTGGAGATTTTTTTTGATATGGGTGGCGTTGAGGTTCGATTCCAGGACCTAGGACCTCTGTCTGCTCTGATACCATGTTGAAGTGTGTGACCGTCTCATCTAAAAGCTTAAGTTGTTACAAAGAACACACTTTTCTTAGTTAATTATATTATCAACAGTTAACAATCCCACTTACTTGATAGAAGTAAAGTCTGCTAGAAAGGCCACCGACGTCAAGCTCCCAGGTTCTTCCATCCCCAACCCAGCCATCTCCTTGTTTGGTTGGATATCCATAGTCTGCCCATATTGGATGAGGCAGCAACTGAAGTAGCTCCTGTGCCTGGGGATTACTGTAAGGATCACATGTGCTATATGGCTTTTCCAAGTGCTCGGCATTCCCAGGCGCACAATAATAGTGATAAGCTGAGTAAGGGAAGTGAGAGGTGTTATTCCTGTAGATTTTGGTATTGTTTGGTGTGATGTGGAAAGGTGGGCAGTTGCCAATATTTGTGGGGCTGCACCAAGCTGCAGTTTCTGGATTAATGATCATTTCGCTGTATCTGGTAACATCAGTGAGAACATCTCCATCACATGGAGCACCATTGTTCTTCCAGCAACTGCCAATATCTATCAAGTAAAACTGACTCTTGGGTCCTCCCCCTACCTTGATATCCAAGGTCAATTTGACCTTAAAATTAGGTGACTCTGGCAGCTGAAAGAAAAATAATCGTGCTGTTACTGGGAATAGCATTAATAAAATATCTTTTTCATCTTTGTATTTTCATTTGTGACAAATGGTTTAGAAAAATTCTCATTAGCCTAACACCGGCATTCCTCAAAAGACATATTGGTATCCTCAGTTCTTTGCTAATACTCCGGATAAACTATTTGTATAACTAACACCTCCCCAACCCCCCCTGCCTTCTAACCATCTTTTTATCATGATGAACTATTAGTATTGTCTAATGTGCTCAAAGCCCTCTTACTAATTAACTTTCAAAAGTGACAGCAAGCAAGTGCGACCCCGGTGTTAAATTAGGTCTTGGACCTAACTCACCCCCCGATTATGACATTAGCTTGTAAATGATAATAAGGGTTAACTGCTGAATACCCCTCAGGTGTATGCTGACCTACCAGGGAGGTTTACAATTAAATAACCTGTTGTGATCGAAATTTAGTGGTAAGATAAAGACATGATAAAACGATAATGGTGCCAAACAACCATTCAGGGCAGACCTAATTTCTATAATGAGGATATCATGTGAGTGACTTGTACTAATTCAACTTTTCCATCACTCATTTTTTCTTTTTGCTTTCTTAATCCACCTTTTATGCGGGCCATCGGAGTTGACATTACACCAAATTAATAGACACTGTATGAAGAATAATGATTAACAATCCTAATTGCAAATGGAACTTAAAAAGAACCTCATGCTCATGATGCTAGTAAAGGCAAACACAACCTTGGAAGATATTTTACAAGGTCTATTATACAATTTGAATGGAGTGAATAAACACAAATTTGAGTATAACAAATAGTGAGCTTACAATTTTTAACATTCCTCTGGTATCATAGTGGTAGCCTCCAGAGAACCCTTTAGTCGCATCAGCCCGAAGATACAACATCAGCCATGGATACAATTTGGATGTTCTGAGCTTGTGCTTAAATACCCACCCCCCTTTGCCAACTTTCTTCTCCCAAACTACCTCAAAAAAAGAAGTACTACTACTACTACCAGATGTAGAACCCAAATCATAAGTACCATTAAAACCTCCCATCATAGTTTCATCATCAGATAAATAAGTAGGCTGATGAAACAGTATAGGCTGATTCATACATCCCTTCCCAAAACACGGAAATCTTCCCGGCTTAAAAGGGGGAACTCTTTTCCCATTCTCTGGACAAAGACCAGATTTCGAGTCATAGTTTCCGTTTTTCAACATTATCATCCAAAATTGCCATGGCCTTGGGGTATCATCAACTTCACACAATGAACCTAGATATAATTCCTTCTCAGCAGCATACAAATCAGGATCATTCTTAGCCTTAAGACTCAACCCAGGAAATGACTTCCCAACACCAAGCTTATTATCAGACTCAGTTACCTTGTGACTCAATGAACTCTCTGCACATCACACAACCATAACAAAAATAGCTCAAAAATCCATTAAATACGAAAAAGGCGTTATTGCCATTTATCAATTTATGTACAAGTGCAGAGCCGGTTTTGGGGTTCTAAATTTTAGGACAAAAGCGCGATGGCAAGTTTGAACCACAACACTATAGTGCATTCCCGCCATCCCTTTCTTACCAGTGAGCTATCAATCAATTTTCTCGGGATATATTTATTTTTGATTTTCTAATATAATTATAAAAAAATAAGGGGTGTGCATCGGTCGGTTCGGTTCAGTTTTATGTATTATCGGTTCAGTTTATCGTTTTTTTTTATAAATATGCTAACCCGATAACAAACCAATAATATATTCTTTATCGATTTTCGATTTATCGGTTTTGATTTCGGTTTACCCAATAAGAAAATATCCGTAAAATATTATATGACTTCTTACTTATCTAAATATAGTACGAAGGTTATAATTACATGTAACCGCCAAAACATAGTATGAGATTTCTTATGCTAATAAAATTACGGACCTTTACAAACTTGCAAATGCTACAATCTACAATTACAAACTAAAACTAAAATCAAATAGTCCGACAAGACTAAAACTAAATTTGAAACTAAAATCAAAAGCTACAATTGTGAACCCTCACATTAGTTTTTATGTTTTTAGTAAACAATAAAAACTAATAAAGCGGCCTAGTGTGAAGTGAATCGAGTGCTAATAATTTGATATAGTTATAGTGTCTAGTTATATATTAAATTATTAATATTTAATTATTAGTGAGGATAAAATAGTAAATTATTACCATCTTATTGGGTTATCGATTTACCCAATAAATCCAATAGTAAAACCCGATAACGAACCAATAACCCAATAACTTTTTTGTATAAATCCATTAAAACCCCAGTAACCCAATTACCCAATAACAACAATCCAATAACATTTTTTTCGGTTTGATTTATCGATTGATTCGATTTTTACACACTCTTAAAAAAAAACTAATGAATTCGTTCAAACACACACGAATCCTCACCTAGCTCCACATTTAGTGCAAGTAATTAGAATGAAAAGGAGATTTTACCAGTAAGATCAAAGCAATCAGCAGCTCTAGGGCTACCCATTCCAGGAACTTCTTCACCAACTTCATTACAGAAATTCCAAGCTTCTAAACCTACTCTGAGTCCATCTCTTCTCATTCCCGGATCTCCGACAGCAGAGGAATAACCACTATCACCTCCTTCACAACAAATTAGAACTACTGTCCAATTCATTGTCAACAATAACAACATAAATAATGGAAACATAATTTCCATGTTGCATGGACAAAAGCAAGAAACTAGTAAGAAGGCCACTGTTTATGCAACCAACCAAAAAAATAAAAAAGTGCTTGTGTATTTTTAGTACAGTTGTGCTTTTATTTAAAGGAAGAAATTTCTCTTTTTTCCAGATTCCACAAATCACAATCTAACCATTTGAAAAATAACAAGAAAATAATAATGAAGTATTCATAAAAAAACAAAAAAGAATAACTTCAATTTGTATCGACGATTTTAACTTTTAAATTTCATAATAATACGTGATCAAATGCCGGAGAGAGGAAAAAAAAAATGGAAAAAAGGGCGGGAGCCGAATAAAGGAAAGCGCGTAATTTAACGTTTGGCAGCTGAAAATGATGGTGACACTGACCGGCCTCATAGAGGGTCGGTTGTAACTTTAATTTTGGGCTTGTTTGGCCAATCTTACTTTTTTTTTTATTTTTTTTTTACTAATAATAGAAATGCATTTTCATGAAGTAATCAAAAAAATAAAATAAAAAGTGTTTTGGAATAATAGTGAATTTTATATTTATTTTAAATTATTTGAAAAGTATATACAATATAAGTCACATTAAATTATAGGTGCGACCATAAAATATTATTCTCTCCTTTTCAAAAAGGATGATCTAGTTTGACTTAAAATAGAGTTTACGGAAAGAAAGAAGTCTTTTTAATCTTGTGATTCTAAATTAAAGTTATGTCAAATGTACCAAAATGACCTTTAATCTTGTGGTCTTAAACATGCCACGTGGAAAGTTAAAAATAAAGTGTTGCCAAAAAAAGAAAGGGGTCATTCTTTTTTAAACAAATTAAAAAAGAAACAGAAATATTCTTTTTGAAACGGAGGGAGTATTATTTCGTAAAATTATTTAATCGATTTAAAAAGTTTGACACCGCAAAATTAGTTCAGGAATGAAATTTTAGAGAATTTATATGAACTCAATTGTAAAAACGTTAGTCATAAATTTGAGGTTATGATTAATGATCTCGGTTACCACAATAAAATAGACGTATATGACATATTGGATAGGTGATAATGATACATTTTTAGAGGTCCAGAGCTTAGAAGAATTGTGGATACCGTTGAAAAAAATACTTTTGAAACTAGTTAGCGTAAGGAAGCATTTATCGCATTAGAACTCTTCACATTTTTATGCTGCAGTTTGAAAAGACAACATCGAAACTTTTGGATGCAATAAGAAAAGTTAGAGGTGAACTTCAACTTATTATAATTTTAATAAAAAAACAAAACATAATAAAATAGCATTTCACTAAATTGTCTTAAATATATTTGTATTTTTAAAGAATTATTAATTTATAATATTAATGAGACCACAAATTTATATAGGAGCCTTTTGAAAATATATTATCTTGTCGAAATGAGTGATCTTTTGCTTTGACCCAAATCGAGATCGGAGAAAAATATTATCTTAAAAAGTTTATTAATTAAACGAGTATTGATTTATTGAGATTTTACTATATATCAAATTTCTGTTATCAGAGACTTTAACTTATTGTAATTTTAATTAATTAAAATGTAAAGCAATACTCCCTTTGCCACTTCTGTTTATCAAGTATATTAAAAATAGTTATTAAATTTTACTTGTCTATTTTGTAAAACCTAGTGGGTTTAAAGATATGAATGAAAAATGTAAGTTTGTTAACCTCATAATCGAATATTTTAATAATGACAATGCATTAGTGACTAACCCGCTTGCTGCAGGAAAGAAACGAAATACAAACACTAGTACAAGGCTATCAATCCAGGAGATAAGGGGAATCAAATTGATTATGGACAAATTCAGTTAAAATGAAAAATGGGTATTTGGTCAATCAGATCAGATCTCAGAGCTTGCGAAATGTAAAAGCACTCAAGGAAAATCCTCCAGATCAATCAAGACGCATAAGACGATGAAATCACGGAACAAACTAAGGTAACAATATCGGGCAAACATCTATAGGAAGTATGAGAAGATTAAATCAAGTCAAGATTCAAGATCCTCCTACAATAAGGAATTGATCTATCATACACATATATGATATGTACATGATTCAGTAAGATCAATTACAATCGAATCAAGGACAAGACCTGTGATCCTTGATTCAAACACTCTTGGGTTCCTTTCAAGAGCTTATCCTATATAAACCTCCTTTATCTCTAATGTGAAGTACGCAACTTCACTTGAACTTATTATAAGAAAGATTCAAAGAGAAGGTTATACAAGTAGAAGTAGTGTCAAGTTTAGAAGATCAGATTTGCACATAAGACAGGATCAAAAGACTACTCTTTCTGTACAACCAAGTTGATCAGGCTTCCGGTGGTGTGGTATGTAGTGGGTTTAGTACGCCCCGCCAAAACAAACGGCTCCGAAACAAACAAAAAGGTGCGTGCCGCACTCACGAAGGACTGCCAGTGATATACTGGAGGAAGGTGGGGATGACGTTTTAAGGAAATCCTTGAAACCCAAGGGGACTGGACTAGGCACCACATTAGTGATCTGAACCAGTATAAAACTTTCTATGTTTATTTACTTTCAGTAAATTATTTCCTTATATTCTGTTGAACTAACCTGCATGAAAGTCGACTACTACACATAGACAGTCGACTGGACAATTTTTTTAATTCACACCCCTCCCCCCCTCCCTATCTTTCAAAGTTGTGACTTTTATCAAGAGTTGTGACTTTTTTATAAGATTGTGATTTTTTTAAGAGTTGTGACTTTTTCGATAATGCATAATAGACACCTATTCACACTACTTTTTATTGTCTATAAATATAGGAATTTCCTCTCAATTTTTAAGAATCAATTTTATGTACTTCTTCTTCTACTAAATCTAGCATTCTAAGTGTACTTTATTGTCGTTGAGTAGTTCACTGACACCCATGAGTAAAAGTATTGATACACCGGTGAGTAAGATCATTCTATCCTTGAGGATATATTCCATTAACCTCCGATACAAAAAATAGTTTCCGGCCTTAAGAACACACTATGTATTCAATGAACTCAATTCTCTTCTAGAGAAAAATATTTTGTATATTATTCCTAATTTGTTTCTGATTCTATTTTCTCTACTGGTTTTAATTTTCGTGTTTTGAAAATGCTCTTAAACTTTATTATTTCTTATCAAATTCTTTAAAATTATTATTCTAAGTATTTTAATAATACAGATTCAATAACAAAATCTAGTGATAATTTATTATTTTGTGCTTGTTTTATTCTTATTATTAAATAATATTATTCATTTGTCGATTTTTTTGATGATATAATTAATAAAGATACTACAGTAAACTTAAACTTTTATTTATTATCACTTAGAAAAATGTGTCAAGTAATCTAACGAACCAGTAAAAATGGTGAGCATTGTACTAATATTAAATGGAAAAGATTGAGAGACGGATTATGTTTACTAAAAATATTTGTTCTAAAAAATGAAAAATAATTTTTACTCCAACTACCCTTTGGGGAAATTATATTTTTCAGCTTTACTTAAAACAGAAATTAATTTTCATTATTATCCGAACACAATAATTAATTTTGACCAAACATCTTAACTCAAACAAAAAAACAAAAAAACAAACAAATATTTAAGCTTCCTAAAATCGTAGCTTATTACTACTACTAGATAATTGAAGGCCCGTTCACGAGCCCAATATAATCAATTATCTTTTCAATTTTTATTTAATAATTTTACCTAAACTTACATCTTATTTTACTATAGTTTCTAAAATTTTCTATCATTTAAAAAAATTACAAAAATTCCCTCTCAGCTACATTCCTATCATCTGTATACATCACTATCTCCTCTCGGATGCATCTCTATCCTCTCTCGAATACATATTTATCCCCTCTTGAATACATCTCTATCCTCTCTTGGATACATCTCTCTCCTTTCAGATACACCTATATTCCCTCTCGAATACACTTCTCTCCTCTCAAATTCATCAGCGAGATATGTGTCTACAAGTTTTCTGAATAGTATCACTACCAATATGTTTTCGCATTTCTACTGATGAATCTATGAATTTTTTGTAATTTTAAAAAGAGCTATGAAAATTTATGTGACATATTTTTCTTTGTAGTCAATTTCAAAAGAATGATGTCTCAGTATATTTAGTAACATTTTGACTTCAAAATATTCATTTTATTCTTAGTAAGATGATTTATAATCGTATGAACATCTATAGTTTGTTTTAAATCACAAGTTCTAAAAGTGTTTTTTTTTTAAAAAAGAAAAAAACTTCATGTTAAGTCAAATAAACATTACATAAATCAAAATGGAGTGACTACAAACTTTAGATCAATTTTATATTTATGAAATTTAAGTTTTTGTTATTATTTTGCCTTTTAACAAAATTTAAAATGAAAATACTAAAGTTTTTTCACAATTATTTTTATAGTATTTTTTTATCAATATTTTGTCGATAATATCAAAATTGTAATAAAAATAAGGTAACAAAGTAACTTAATTTTGAAATTCAAGTATTGATATCAATTGAGAAAATATTTATTTTTAAGTTGTAAAGCATTCATAATCTAATATTTAATATGTTCCTTACTCTCGACAAATGACACTAGTTTATTATATTTAAGATTGTAAGAAGTAGAAATCAAAATTAAAAAGTGCAACTCACTATTACATGAAGGTCATTATGAGTTAATTGTCACTCGTTAGAGATATGTCACATGTTAATTGTCATAATGAAACAACATGAAAATTATAAGAGATAATTTATTTATAGTTGAAAATTATTTATGAAAAATGGAGTACAAATTATATATTTAAATATGTTTATGTCATATACATATTAGTGTAAAGAAATTTTACATTATAATTTTTTTTACTAATTTTAATATGTAGTTTATTTTATCATGAAAATTTAAAAATTTGATGTTTTATGAAAAATTGGTATGAAAGATTTTTATATGTCCTCATAGTAAGTAGTTCTTTACTTTATAATATAGAGGAATATTACTTAAAATAAGTTATCACGTCAATTAATCATATAGCTGTAATATATTAATATAACTTTTTTAGAAAAACATCACGTAAATCAATTTTCTAGGTCTTAACAAATCATTAATTTAGAATTAACTATAGACCTATAAAAATCATTAGTTATGTTGTAAAACCAAAAATTTATTCTACATTTGCTTCAAAGATACTTTTGGTTTAATGAACATTTTATACGATACAGAAAATAAATATATAAGAAGTGTAATATCTCATTAAAATAGACTAATTATTAGTCTATATTCAAAAAATTTAAGAAAAAGGTGTGATTGAAAATGTGATCATGTGGGTCCATATTAAATGTCACATCATTAGGATAAACAAAGCATTTAAGAAAATATATTTGGTTGTTTGATCATTACAAATCTAATACCACTTTCTTGATGTCATAATATAGAAACAAACATTTTAGAATCTTTATGAATTGACAAATTTACCCTTGGTCGTCCTCAACTTGGCTCTTCTATATAATAAAAATATGTCTACATGTTTGTTTAGTATATGTACTATATTAGATGCAATAAAGATATATATCAAATATATCGTTATTAACTTATTGATAATATTTTTATTTTATCTTTCAAAAATAATATATTTTTTAAAATTTATACCAAGCTTCATTCTATTCCAACTTGACTCATTTTGCCTAGTATTGTTGGAAGGATTAACCTAGCTCTAATGGCTACTGTTACATTGAAGATGTAGAGAGGAAGAGAAAAAAAGATCTGGAAAAAAATGTAAAATGAACTGCCTTACTTGTATTCATATCTGATCTACTATTTATACAAGTGGTTAAGGCTAACTGAATTCTTAATTATCATAACCAACTAACAGCCTTACAATCAGTCTAACTAACTATGCAACAAATCACAATACAAGCTTTACTAACTATTGCTCAAAATACAATTTACACAGCAAATGTAACTAACACTAATTTCCACACTCCTCCTCAAGTTGGGTGGTGAAAAATATCTAGCAATCCCAACTTGAATAATATTTCTGTATGCAGTTGCTTCCCTAAAGCCTTTGTGAATATGTCTGCCAGTTGATCTCTACTAGCAATGTATGATGTTGTAATCAGTCCTTCTTGCAACCTTTCTCTTATAAAGTGACAATCAATCTCTATGTGCTTTGTTCTCTCATGATACATGGGATTTGAGGCTATCTATAAGGTTGCCTTGTTATCAGAGTGCAACTCCATTGGTAAGTCCACTTTGGCACCCAGTTCTTTGAACAAACTCTGCAACCATACTAATTCTTCCACTGTGGTAGCCATGCTCCTATACTCTGCTTCTGCTGAGCTTCTTGATACTGTGTGTTGCTTTTTTGACTTCCAAGAGATCAGAAAATCTCCATACTTTATTCCAAAACCTGTGACTGACTTTCTGGATAATAAGCAAGATGCTCAATCTGCATCACAATATGCAGTGACCTTTCCTGAATTTCCGCTGCTCATTAGGAGACCAAGTGCAGGTTGTTGTTTGATATACCTGACCACATGTAAGTCTGCTTCATAGTGTGATTTTTTTGGTGCATGCATGAATTGACTTAGGTGTTGTATTGCATAAGATATATCTGGTCTAGTCATTGCCAAATATAACAACCTCCCTATGAGTCTTTGATACACTCTTCTATCTTCTAGTTCTGCATCATCACTTGGAGATTCAAACATTTTGTCATATTCAAGGCTGGTCAGTTTTTGATTTTGTTCCAATGGTGTTGTGGTAGGCTTTCCTCCCCCTAAACCACATTCTGAAATTAACTCCAATGCATATCTCCTTTGATTCATTAGAATTCCTTTGGCAGACCTTGCAAATTCTATCCCGAGAAAATACCTTAGTTCACCTAAGTCTTTCATTCTGAAATTGTGATTTAAGATTCTCTTGGATTCTTGAATGAGTCCTTTGTCATTACCAGTGATCAATAAGTCATCAACATATACAAGTATTATAACAATCCCATCTTGATTCCTTTTGGTAAACAAAGAATAATCCAGTTTACTCTGTGTGAAACCAGACTAAACAAGAGCTGTTGTGAGCTTTAAATTCCATTGCCTGCTAGCTTGTTTTAAGCCATACAGGGGCTTGAGTAGTCTGCAGACCTTATGCTCCCCCTGACTGTCAAGACCTGGTGGCAAAGTCATATAAGCTTCCTCCATAAGATCACCTGAAGAAAAGCATTGTAAACATCCATCTGAAACAAAGGCCAATGAGATTGAGCAGCAATAGAAATAACAGTCCTAACAGTCACCATTTTGACCACTGGAGAAAACGTATCATGATAATCAAGACCCTCTTGTTGTGTGAAACCCTTAGCAACCAGTCTAGTTTTGTACCTCTCAATAGATCCATCAGCCTTATATTTCACCTTGTAAACCCACTTACAACCACATGAGTTTTACTAACATGAAGGTCCACAATCTCCCAAGTATGATTGGCAGTAAGGGCATCAATCTCCTGATTCATATCATGGAGACAGTTTGTGTCCTGAGCGGCTTGGACATAGGAGGATGGTTCAGATATAGTAGAAGAAAAAGCAGCGAGATATGCTTTGTAGGAAGGAGACACATTAGAGTAGGAAAGTCAATTAGATATAGGGTGTATGTGTGTGGATTTAGTGATGTAATCTATATGCCAAAGGGGTGGTCTGGTAGCTCTAGAAGACCTCCTTGGGGGTAGTGAATCAAGAGGAGGGACTTCGGGAAATATAGGATGAGAATGAATAGCAGAAAGAGAAGAGGAAGTGCTGGTCAAGGTAGGATAAGAAGCATCATCCAAGGGAGGAAATGCAGAAAAAGGAGGAAAAGTGAGAGATGGAGTGATGGATTCAGGAATTAGAAAAGTAGATTTAGGGTGTTTGAAAGGAAAAATGAGTTCTCTAAAAGAGACATCTCTACTAACAAAAAAAGTGTCTGAAGATATGTTGTAAAGTTTGTAACCCTTTTGGGTATCTGAATATCCCATAAAGACAGAAGGTATGGTTTTGGAAGAGAACTTGTCAGCAAAAACTGGTTTAGTGGCATAGCATAGATAACCAAACACCTTAATGTGATCCAGTTTGGGAGGATGACCATAGAATATTTCATAAGGTGATTTGTGTGAGAGAGTGCTGGATGGTAACCTGTTAATGAGGAATGCTGCTATAAGAACACATTCACCCCAAAATTTCAAGGGCGCATGGGCTTGAAACTTAAGTGCTCTAGCCATTTCAAGTAGGTTTCTATGTTTACGTTCAACAATACCATTTTGCTGGTGTGTGTGGACACAAGAACTTTGATGTATGATGCCAAGAGATCCAAAAAGAGAGCTACATTGAGCATTAAAAAATTCCAGACCATTATCAGATCTAACTTTTTTAACAGCAGCTTAAAATTGAGTTTTAATGAGATTAAGAAAGGAAGTAATGTGTACTATAACATCACTCTTATATCTCAACAAGTAAATCCAGGTCATTCTGGAATGATCATCGACAATTGTAAGAAAGTATTTGTAGCCATTGTAAGTACATTGTTTATATGGACCCCAAACATCCATATGAAGGAGTTCAAAAGGGAATACAGACTTTATAGAACTATAAGGAAATGAAAGTCTAGTTTATCTAGAAAGTGGGCAAATAGGACATGAGTTGGAGTCTTTATGCTGAAGTGAAGAGTTGATGGACTGAATCTTTTGTAGAACAGCAGTAGGTGCATGTCCAAGTCTGAGATGCCAAAGTGAGGGATCAGCTGAAGTTGAAGATGAACAAGCTAAGGAATGAACTAGTTCAGTGGGTGAAGATGACTTCTTAGTAACTGGAAGTAGGTATAAACCTTCCTTCTCTTTACCAATCCCCATCACCTCTCCAGTGTAAATGTCCTGAAAGAGGCAAAAAGAAGGTTAGAAAGATACACAACAGTGAAGTTCTTTGGTGAGTTTAGAAATTGACAGAAGATTATATTCAAAATGAGGAACTAGAAGTACATTGTGTAGTACACAATTGTTAAACAGTGAAACAGAACCAATGTGTGTAACTTCAATGGTTTGTCCATTTGGAAGAAAAACTTGATTGGAGTGTGAAGGTGCAGGAGAGGACTGTAACAAGGATTCCATACTATAAATCATATGATTGGTAGCCCCAGTGTCAATTACCCACGAAGGTTTGGTTAATCCTGCAGAAAAACACCTAGAGTTGAAGCAAGTAGTAGAGTTGGGAGGTATACCTGCCATATTGGCTGTTGCATTCTCCTACGAGGTGGTGTCATTATCCAACATCTTCATGATGTGTTTGTATTGGTCAGAAGTGAAGGATGGTACAACCATTGATGCAGAGGAGCAATTTCCAGTTTCTAAATCCTCTACCTGTCTACTGATCTGACCTTGATGTCTGTTACCTCTAATTTCAAAACCATCCGTGTAATGAGCATTGTGGGCCTGATTTCTCTTGTTTCCACCATATCTCTGTGGTCTATCACCTCCAAACCTTTGTCGTTCATCTCCAGATAGTGGCTTCCTTTCAGTATTGTCTATATTCTTCTTACCATATTTGTGATCAGATGGGTACCCTATGAGCTTATAACAGTACTTTGTTGTGTGATTTCTCATATGACAGTGTTCACAATACAAATCATTTGGTTTTTTGAACTTGTTATGGTGCATAGATGACAGGGCATTTGGATCCTTCACATCCAACTGTTGAATAGGTGAAACTAAAGATGAAATCATTGCGACTGGACTCTTTGACTTTCATCTTGCATAATCATGTTGTAAGCTTGGTTTAGATTAGGACTAGGAACTGTCATTAAAATGTGACTTCTAGACTGAGCAAATGCTTTATTTAGTCCCATCAGAAATTGTATAAGTTTTTGTTTCTCCATGTGATCTGCATATTCTCTGTAATTGTCACATTCACAAGATGGGAGAGGGACTAGAGAAATGTGTTCATCCCAAAGGTTTCTAAGCTTAGAATAATAATCAGAAACACTAAGAGTGCCTTGTGTCACGGACTTAGAGTATTTGCTAAAGTTTCATGTGGCCCTCGATGACTTACTCACTAATCTTTCAAGGTCTTGTAAGCTCAAGGAAGCCTTTAAGACTTAGATCGCTAAGAGAATGCTTGAGAAAGAACTTAGAAAGAACAAAAGAGAGCTTTGGAAGAAGGCTTTTGTTTTGCTTTGGAAGATTGCTTTACAACTTGCTTAGTGCCTTTGCAAATGAGGGGCAGCCCTATTTATACTACTTCCTAGGGACTAAAGTGCAATTAATATTTACTTTACAAGTCCCTAAAATATTTACACTTTGGTCCCATTTCTAGAGAATTCTACACTACTTTGGGACCTTCTTTAGCCTTCTTGAGAGTTCTAAAACGTTCTAGAGTTCTAAAACGTTCTAGAGTTCTTCGCACAACTCTAGACCAATCTGCCCCTTTACAGACGCGGAATCAGGCTGAAATTGTGGTGGGACGTCACACGTTCCCCCACCTGATGATGCGACGACCGCGGCGCATTGCTGTAAGAACTCTTGGATTTTTGTCCTTGAACTGCCACAAATCTTCATATTTCTCCCATGTGGCCTCTTCCGGAGTTTGTCCCTTCCAATGCACAAGGAACATGGCACTAGCTTGTTGACCTCGCTTCCGTTTGGCTTGATAATCCATGATAGCTTCAATCTCCCGATCGTGCGAGGCATTGACAGTAATGGAGGCCCGTCGTGATCGGTTCCGGTTAGTATCCTCCTTGTCCTCATGGTACGGCTTGAGGACGCTCGCATGAAACATCGGGTGAATCTTGAAGTGTGGAGGTAACTCCAACCTGTACGAGATCTTGCCCACCTTGGCAACGATCTTGAACGGACCCTCATATTTAACTAAGTTTTGATGAACGCCTCTTAGTGCCTTGAATTGTCTTGGATTGAATTTTACCAAGACCATGTCTTCTTCTTTATAGTCTGTGGGACAACACTTGCGGTCGGCGAACTTCTCATCTTCTTGGCTGCCTTATCCAAGTAGGACTTGGCAGTGTCAAGCTGCTCTTCCCATCCCTTGGCAAGATGGTAGGCACCCAAACTCTTTCCTTCAAAAGCAGTCGGCAACGAATGCGGAGTTTGGGGTTGTTGGCCTGTCGCCAACTCAAATGGTGTACGCCCAGTGGACTCACTCCTCTGCAAATTATAAGAAAAACGTTCCATGTCTAGGAGTCGGGCCCAATCCTTCTGATGCGCACTGACATAGTGCCTTAGATAGCATTCCAATAGGGCGTTGACGCGTTCGGTCTGGCCGTCGGCTGCGGGTGGAAACTTGTGGAGAAGTGAAGCTCCGTGCCAAGTATATCGAACAACTCTCTCCAAAAGTTCTCGGTAAAGCAGGGGTCTCGGTCACTAATAATATTTCTTGGCAGCCCCCAGTATTTCACTACGTTCTTGAAGAACAGTCGAGCGGCCTCTTTGGGTGTGCAACCGGCTGTGGCGGGCATGAAGGTAACATACTTTGAAATCCTGTCCACCACGACCATGATAGTACCAAACCAGTCGGACTTCGGCAAGGAAGTGATGAAGTCCATGGTCACGCTCTCCCATGGGCGTTCTGCTATGGGTAGTGGCTCTAGTAACCCTCCCGGTTGCCTTTGCTCCACCTTGTCTTGTTGGCACACAATATAAGTCTGCACATAGCACTCGAGTCGTCCCGCATGCGTGGCCAGAAGTAAATAGCCTCGATCAGCGCCTTCGTACGTCGCTGTCCCGGATGCCTAGCCCACGGTGTGTCGTGGCTTTCCTTTATGATGCGCCGCTTGATAGACCCGAACTTGGGTACATAGACCCTTCGACCGGTAGTGAGCAAGAAGCCATTTTCTACCCAAAAGCGCCTGGTTTTGCCTTGGGCAGCCAACTCCATCAGCTTCTTGGCCTCTAGATCGTGTTGCATGCCATCTGTGATCGCATCTTGAATGTCACAGTGAGCTGTAGTGATGGCAGCAAGCTCGGCCTTCCTACTTAGTGCGTCGGCCACGGCGTTGCCCATTCCCGGCTTATACTACAGGACGTAGTCAAATTCTGCCAAGAAGTCTTGCCATCTAGCTTGCTTCGGGGAGATCTTCTTTTGAGACTGGAAGTAGCTAGTGGCAACGTTGTCGGTCTTGACCATGAACTTGGAGCCTAATAAGTAGTGTCTCCACGTGCGTAGGCAATGCACGATGGCGGTTATCTCTTTCTCTTGCACTGTGTACCGTCGTTCGGCCTCTTTTAGTTTGCGGCTCTCGAATGCTATTGGGTGTCTATCTTGCATTAAGACTCCCCCAATGGCAAAATCTGAGGCATCCGTATATATTTCGAAGGTCTTTGAGAAGTCGGTCCTTTGAACGCTCTTTGGCACTCCTCGCTCCAAACCCACGGCTTATTCTTCTTTACAAACTCGGTCAGTGGAGTGGCTTTAGCGGAGTAACCACTGATGAACCTGCGATAGTATTTCGCAAGCCCAAGAAATGATCGCAGCTCGGTCACCTTTGTGGGCGCCTCTCACTCTTGGATCGCCCTAATCTTCGCTTTGTCCATCCGGAGTTCGCCCTGGCTGATAACATGGCCTAAGAAGTGCACCTTGGGCTGGGCGAACTCGCACTTCTTCCGCTTGACGTAGAGCTGGTTCTCTCGTTAGACTTGGAAGACTTTCCTCAGGTGCTCCACGTGTTCCTTCAAGGTGTTTCTATAGATGACTATGTCATCCAAGTACACTACCACGAACTGATCCAAGTAAGGATGAAGAATTTTGTTCATCAGCGTGCAAAAATGTGGTGGGTGCGTTGGTTAGGCCGAAAGGCATCACCAACCACTCGTATGCTCCGTATCTAGTCACGCACGCTGTCTTTGGCTCATCCCCCTCTGCGATGCGTACTTGGTAGTAGCCTTTCCGGAGATCCATCTTGGTGAAGTACTTGGCCTGCCCAAGTCTATCCAACAAATCTGCAATTAGCGGGATAGGATATTTATTCTTAATTGTGACCTTATTGAGCGCCCAATAGTCGATGCATAAGCGCAACGACCCGTCTTTCTTCTTCTGCAACAGCACTGGCGCGCCATAAGGTGCCTTGGATGGACGGATGTGACCGGCCTCGAGGAGCTCCTTCAGCTGCTTCCTTAGCTCCTCTAACTCGGGTGGAGCCATACGGTAAGGTGCATGTGCGGGTGGCTTGGCTCCGACCTCCAACTCTATCTTGTGATCTACCTCACGCCTCAGAGGTAGAGTCCTCGGCAGCTCGTCCGGCATCACGTCCTTGTTTTCTTCAAGGTCATTCTCTATGAGCGGTGGCAGGGACTCCATAATACCATTGTCTTCTCTCGAACTTGCAATGGTAGCTAGGAACGTCGGTTCTCCTTTCTTTAGGCCCTTCACAATCTGCATGGACGATAAGTGGGCGTGTCCTTCCTTCTTCGGCACCTTGACTAAGGGTACCATACATGACCCTTCCTGCTCCATGACCATGAGTCGTTGGAGGTAGGGATCGATCATCGTGTGGCAGCGCTGGAAGAACTCTTGCCCGAGAATGATGTCGAATATGTCTGGAGGAGCGACGGTAAAGTTTGTCTTTCCTTGACACTTCCCCAACGTGATGCTTACTCCTCGGGCGAATCCGCACACGGGAGTCGGTGGGGCGTTGACAGTCTTAAGGCGGGTGTTGCTTGGCACATAGTTCAGCCCTAACCTCTCCGCTGCCGTCTTGGTCATAATGTTGGCTTCCGCCCCGGAGTCTACCATGGCACGAGCTGGTCTTCCATTTATGGAGATGTCTACATACTGCGTGCTGAAGTCTTCTGGATTCTCGGTCTGCTTGGCTATCGCACCGCACAATCCAACCATGCCCAACTGCGTCGTGCATCTTTTGCGTCCTTCTCCTTCCGTTCGCGTAGGATGGCACCGAGGTTCTTCATTTCGGGGCACCTTGCATAGCCGTGCGGTCCACCGCATATGTAGCACCCATCTCCTTTGCTGGTCTGCGCCCGCTTCTTCGTATAATTCTGGCGCAAGAACCGCTTGCTGTCCGGCTTGTGGGGGTCGTGTTGCTTGGGGTGTGCCTGCTGCTCCTTGCTTCGGCAACGGTCTCTCCCACCTTTGGCATGACTACTTCTTGTATCCTTGCCCTTCGCCTTGTCATGTCGTTCATGCTTGAAGTCCGTCAAGGACTCGGCTTGTGTGATGGATTCATCGATGGTATTGACTTGTCGCCGCTCCAATTCCGTCTTGGCCCAATTCTGCAGTCCGTCCATGAAGTGGAACATCATGTCCTCGTCTGTGAGGTTGGGAATTTGAAGTGTTAGAGTTGTTAATTTCTTCACGTACGCCCGAATGCTTCCTGTTTGCTTTAATTCCCGGAATTTGCGCTTGACCTCGTACACGACATTGTTTGGGAAGAAGGCTTTCTTGAATTCTTCACGGAATTGCTCCCACGTGTTGATGGTGCACGTCCCCTTCCCGATCTCGGCCTCTTTGCGCCTCCACCATAGCATAGCCATCTCGGACAAGTACAACACGGCAGTGTTGATCTTGTTCTCGTCGCTTCTCACCCGACTACACTTGAAGTAATTCTCCAAGTGCCATAGAAAGTTTTCCACCTCTTGAGCGTCACGGACGCCCTTGAATATAGGTGGCTTGGGAGCCTCTACCCTGGCCTCCCTATGACGGTCAGGTGATGCAGATCTTCCAACCTCTATGCCTTCCTGGAGTGCTTTCACTTCGGCCTTCAGTGTCTCGATCGTGCTAAGCGCTTCCATAAGTTGACACTCCATGGAAGTGATGGTCTCCTTGGTGTTAAGCACATCCATAAGCCGACACTCCAACGAAGTGATGGCCTCCTTTATCTCGAATTCGGCACGCTGGCGACCTTCCAACTCCTTACGGATGTTCTCGGTCTCCTCAAGGGTGAAGTCCTCAAGGGTCTTAAACTTGCCGTCTGCCACGTTCATGCGCCGGCCTAAGAACTCAACGGCCTGCCTTGCCACTTCCACCCTTGCGACCCATTCTTCTCCAGCGGTGAAGTCTATGGCATCTTCGTCCATTTCTTCGTCACTTGCCTCGGCAGTTGAGGGTGGATGAGATATTAGTGCCTCGCTAGGTGCGAGTTCGAGCAGCACCTCCTTATTACCCGTTTGATGTTTCTTCCCCTTTTGATTCTTCTTACCACCATCCAGACGTACGTTGGTGGTGCTAGCGTCGTTTACGTCTCCTTCGGTATCCATTACCTTAGTATCAAACCTCGCTCTGATACCACGTTGTCACGGACTTAGAGTATTTGCTAAAGTTCCGTGTGGCCCTCGACGACTTACTCACTAATCTTTCAAGGTCTTGTAAGCTCAAGAAAGCCTTTAAGACTTAGATCGCTAAGAAAATGCTTGAGAAAGAACTTAGAAAAAACAAAAGAGAGCTTTGGAAGAAGCTTTTGTATTGCTTTGGAAGATTGCTTTACAACTTGCTTGGTGCCTTTGCAAATGAGGGGCACCCCTATTTATACTACTTCCTAGGGACTAAAGTGCAATTAATATTTACTTTACAAGTCCCTAAAATATTTACACTTTGGTCCCATTTCTAGAGAATTCTACACTACTTTGGGACCTTCTCTAGCCTTCTTGAGAGTTCTAAAATGTTCTAGAGTTCTCCGCACAACTCTAGACCAATCTGCCCCTTTCCGGACGCGGAATCAGGCTGAAATTGTGGCGGGACGTCACACTTGGCTCATAGTGCATATTTCTCTATGCAATTGGTAAATTCTAGTGAGATTCCTTTTATCAAATCTTTCCTTTAGATCCAACCAAACATTGTGAGCATTAAACGAAAACATAAGGCCATTTGCCAGTTCCTTCGAAACAGAATTGGTAATCCATGACAAAACTAAAGCATTACACCTTTTCCATTCATGCTCTAAATCTCCTTTATACTGCTCTTTTCGATAAGTTCCATCAACAAAGGCTATTTTATTCTTAGCTAACAATGCTACTCTCATAGAATTACTCCAACCTGTATAATTTTCTATGCCAGTTAAGTGTTGTGAAATCAGAATGCTACCTGGAGTGTCTGAGGGATGAAGATACAGAGGATTCCTGGGATGTATATCTGTGAATCCAATTTGTGTCAAATTTGATTGCAGCGATGTGAAAGTACGCAGTGTGGAAGGACTTGATGCAAGTGGATCTCCTCTGTTTTCCATTACTCAAGCTCCTTGTAACAATGCAACAATTGAATCGAATAAGATGATGAATCTGGACCTAATTTGACCCAAATTCAAATTCTCCAATCTGCAGTAAATTTTTTCCAGATTTCCTCTTGTATGAATACATTCAATGACAAGAAATAAAATGGAATAGCTAGGAATCAATGGAACCTTGCTCTGATACCATGTTGGAAGGATTAACCTAGCTCTAATGGCTACTGTTACATTGAAGATGTAGAGAGGAAGAGAAAAAAAGATTTGGAAAAAAATGTAAAATGAACTGCCTTACTTGTATTCATATCTGATTTACTATTCATACAAGTGGTTAAGGCTAACTGAATTTTTAATTATCATAACCAACTAACAGCCTTACAATTAGTCTAACTAACTATGCAACAAATCACAATACAAGCTTCACTAACTATTGCTCAAAGTACAATTTACACAGCAAATGTAACTAACACTAATTTCCACAAGTATCATTATCTTAATTTCTTTTATGTTGAAATTGAAAATCTTTTTTTTAAAGATGGAAAACGGGGCTTTTTCAAAAGTGGGATGTAATAATAAGAATTCAAATTATATTACTATATATATAATGTTGACGCAAGAAATCTAAGGAGAATTGATTTATTAAGCTACTTATTAAAAGAAAATTTATTTCTTTTCACAAGAGACATTCAAATTTATACATAAGAAATTTGAAAAAATATTATCTTTATTTGTTGTAAGTACTAATTTATAGTAGTTAATCTATCTAAACCTTTGATTTCATCTTAATAAGTAATATATTTTCTTCAACTATAACATTTTCTCGTTTTATTTTACTTTATAGTCCCTTCAAAAAAATACCTTTTTTTTTGTATTTAGTAAATTTCCCAACTTCAATAAATGTAAGTTTTAGATCAATTTTTTAAAAAAATTAGACACGTTTTTTTAATTTGAAGTCATGAGATTAAAAGATCTATTTTTATTTCTTAAAATTTAAACTTGTCAAATTAACGCACTTAAGTAAAGACAAGAGAACCAATATGAGTTGTGATACAGTGGTGTGATTGCTTTATTCTTAACCATAGATTTCGAGTTTAAGCTCGGAATATGGAGAAAATCCTGTTGAGAGCGCTACCTTCGAATGGACCCTGTATTTAGCGATCCAGATTTAGTCAAAATTTTAATTTAAGTTTCAAATATCGATGAAAAACCAAAAAAAAAAAAAAAAAAAAAAAGACAATAGAGCATAAAAATAGGATAAGTCCGGTGATTGAGGAAACTGAAACAAGGTCCCTGTTTTTGCTTGTTATCCAACAACCTATTATGAAACTTTTACTCTCTATGGAACAGACAATTTCCTCGTGAATCTTGTGTTCCCACCACTAGTCTATTAAATAATTAGTTGTTTTTGTTAAAAGAAATATTTTATTAATTATTATTAAACTATTTTAATAAATTAAATTTAATCAAATTTTAATAAACATATCAACTTAGACAATAAAAAATGAAATTGAAGCAAAGTGAATGCTTTTAATTAGTTAACTAGTAACCAAAGGCTAGTGGGCAAGAGCTGACAAAGATATCATCATCAGACAAGATATTTTTAGCTTCCAATTCACTAGTGGAGTGGTAAAGGATTAAAAAAACAGGTCGTTTAAAATTAAAATTGATGTGATTTTCGTTTTTCGAGAGTTGATTTAATCAGAAATTTGTGTATGAAATTTTTATTTCTTTTCTGAAAAAACTTATATAGTTTGTAAATTATTTAAAAAGTACTATAAATCATAACAATTGATAATTTCAAATGCTTAAAAGTTCTATGAAAAATTTTATGATCAAAGATAAAATTATTTGAATCTTGAAATTTGAAAAGTATCATGTAAAATAGGTGGAGGAAGTATGACGAAACATGATTTTATTGATAAATAATGCGGGTATAATTTTGTTCCTCATATGATTTATCCATAATTTCTCTGATAAGATTTATCTATGAATCGAGGGCCGTTAGCGGCGTATTCTCAAACTAGGACTATTTGAATGATCTCTTTATGAATATTACATGAATTTACAAAATATTCGACATGCCTCTTTAAGGGTATATAGCTCCTCTCCATTTCTCTTATCTCCATTTTCCCCAAGTTCTAATTTAGATTGGAGACACATGTCATAGTTTAGAATTAATGAAGAAGAGCTAATTGATTAAAACAAAGTTCTAGCCATAGTTATTTACTTCCATATATTACTTTTTAAATATTTTTGCAATCCAACAATTCTAGATTTACACTATATTTTTCATAAATTTATTTAAAATAATTTCTTTTCTTAATTACTTGAGTAAATTTTTGCTAATTTTTTACTTTTTTCCCCATAATGTTTGTCATTTCTCAAACAATATTTGCCGAATTAAAAATTAAAAATTGTGATCTGACATTTTTTTTTAATTTTAGGAGTAAAATAAATTTTATCACTCAACTTTAAATTGTTTCTTACTCCCTAAATGGAGTCCATATTGCTCTATGGACATTGTAGCTTATAATACTCTATTAGAATAATAAAAACGTTTAATTGTATTATAATTTTTTTCAAAAAACATAAAAGTATTTAGTAAAGTTTTAAATATGTATGCAGGCACCAAAGAAAAGTTTTTAATATATATTTAAGGAAAATATAATGGATTGCAAAAGTATTTTTTAAGAAATAAATATATGAAAGTAAATAATTATGCTTAGGACTTTATTTTAATCAATTAGATCTCAACTATTAATTCTAAACTATGACATGTGTCTCCAATCCAAGCTAGAACTTGGGGAAAATGGAGAAGAGAAATGGAGAGGAATCAGATATGGTATATACTACCCTAGGCATGAACTAAAGTTTAGAGTTAAGTAACCTCCGAGAACCTAATTGGAATTGATCTTTTTTTAGAGCCTCAACTCGAATTGAACACATGCATCTTGTATCTTTTGAGTCTCGAAAATTTTTAATGTCTACAGTCTACGCATATCTATTACAAAAAAGTGAATTTAATTTTTAAAATTTTAACATAAATTTGTTATATTTTTAAAATTATACATTCATTTTTTGTTTATTTATAATACGGCCGTTATTATTTATGGTTTATTAAAGCTAAATATAAATTTTACTTCTTTGAATTAAAGTAGTTATTGTTAAATTGGTTAGAGTTTAATTACATTTTATTACTAATTAAATAGATAAGTTAATATTCTACCAAATTATTTTGTATCTAATGGTTTTGCATTGTAACTAAGTAATTAGAAGTTTAAAACTAGATATCAAAGCTACAACATTTTCACTATTCACATTTTGTTAGAATGTTGGCATGATATTGCTTTGTACTCCTCCGTCTCAAAATGTTTTTCACAATTCACATGGACATATTAGAAATCAAAGAACAAGAAATTATAAAAGCAATGATAAAATATGAAATAATGTGTAAGACAATGTTTAAGTACCTACTAACGTTTTACTATAATTTGTGTTACCATAGCCTCTCATCAGTTGGGGAATCAGAATTAGTCTTCTCATATAAAAGCATGTGTCGATAAGTTGAAGTTGTGTCATATCATATCTGATTAATCTTCAATCTACATTTACCTCTTATGAAACCATCCACAGTAAACCTCTCATACCTTCCATACCTTCGCACATCACATCTGTACATCTCCTCTTCATATGTCCGAACCATCTCAGACTCTCTTCTACCACTTTGTCCCCCACCAAGGTCACTCCTACCTTAACTTATAGTTCCAAATATCTTTAATTCTAATCCGATCTTTTCCTAATCATTAACTTGATCTCTCAATTACACAAGGACAACCCACCTTAAAAGGGTAATAACGTCAATTACAATTATAATACATTAAATAAGTCATGCCCAATGTTACCATAAGGTTATTAAGGCCGGCTTCAATTCAACAATTTTTCTATTTAGGTTTTATTAGCTGCTTTTATTGCTACCACTAACATTTCCCAATGCTCATAATGTCACCCAAAAAAAGAAAGAAGCTTGTCAAAAAGCTTCATAATTTATTTGGAAAAATACGAATTGGTGTATTGAATAATCTGACAAATTTAATACTCTCTCCGTCCACTTTTATTTGTCATAGTTTTCTTTTATAAAGTCAAACGATAAACACTTTGATTAATATTTTATGATGTATTTTTTCATCATATTGATATGCAAAAAATTGCAATTTATAGTACTCTTTGTATAGATTTTGAATATCTAATTTTTTTTTTGTTTAAAATATCAAATTAATATAATCTAATTTAACTTTGAAAATTTGCCAATTGACTTTCGAAAAACGCAACATGCCAAATAAAAGTGGACAGATGGAGTATTAGGCCTTAGTCTATATTCAAAATACATTATTATTTTTATTTATCCCTCTAGCATATAAAAAAACATATTTCTCTTCCCTTTATATTTTAACTTCAATATTAATTATTTATTCTTCAAATTACTTTTAATATCTAAAATTGAAAACTCAATAAATATGAATATTACAATAAATACTTATGTCACTTATTATTTATTAAGAATCTAAAATTAAACATCAGTAAATATGAATATTACAATAAATACTTTTGTCACTTATTATTTTTTTAAAATCTAAAATTAAATATTAACAAATATAATTATTATAATAAATGTGTTTTGCACTTATTTTTTAAGAAATTATAAAGTTTAAATTAGACGAATAAAAGTGAACGATTAGCAATAGGCAAACAAGTAAAATTTGTACTGAAAACTCTTCCCAAAATGCAAAATAAATTTGGACGATATGTCTAGGACGAATGTTTGTTTCGTAAACATAAAAAATAAAATAATAATGATGATAAAAGAACTCCATCCCAATTGGATTATTTTGGTTGCTCATGCATGTGATTTAACCAATAATGGCCTCTACAATATATATATATATATATATAAAGTACTGATTCATGAATCTGAACCATCCAGAGCTAACTTAAATATATTTTTACACCAGAATAAATTAAGTTTTAATTCTCAAGTTATGAAATAAAACAATTCAAAACCAATTATTAGTTGTGTCATGGAGAATAATGTTTTATTCTACCCAATAAAAAAAGGAAATCTTACATAAATATACTATAATAAAAAAATATTTACCATTCATAGTAATAATATTTCTTTTTCACTTGATCTCTTTTAATTCATTTGTAATACAAGTTTAATTCATATTACAAAGAATAATTTTTATTCACATATAAGACAAATTTTAATGATAGATAATTCATTTATCACACATTTTAATACACTTATAATACAATGTGTCAAATTTTTACCAAACAAACATAATATATTTTAAAAAACAATTATAATTCATATATAATTCATATATATTGCATACATAATTCACTTTTAATACATATTGCATATTTAACATAATATTGCTATAAATTGTAATAAATAAAAAGTATTGCTAAAATCAGTAATTATTTGTTAAAATGTATCAATATATGTAATTTTTCCAAAGTACTTTCCACCTAATTATTTGTCCACTTTTAAATTGACACATCTATTAAGAAAACATGATTGATAATGAGTTTATCATTTTACCTTTATTAATTATGAAGTAGATGAATTAAAAATTTAAGATTTTCAAAAAGCTCTACCTTTTTCAAAAAATTAATTAACTAAGGATAGAATAGTAAAAAAAATATTGTTTTCTTTTTTAATTTGTTAAAATGAACAGGTAAAAAAGAAAAATTGAAGAAGTAATTAGTAGAAAATGAACTTTTTCTGTTGATGTCGTGTATGGTACGACCTAAATATAATATTTGTACATATGAATGTATTTTCTTAACACAAATATTATTAAGTGCAATTGAATTTGTGTCTGAATTTTTATGGATTTTGATAAGTTATACATTTATAATAGGCATAATACATATATTAGACCCTAAACTTGGCTTCAAATTTTAACTTTGACCTCAAATTTTCATAATGCACAAATAGGCACTTTAACTATCCTATCTTTTAATAAATAAACACGCGAATATTTCAATCAAACCGTGTTACACACATGCTCTGACGTGGAAAAGTAAACCACTCAGTGGCTGCCAACTAATTAAAAAATTTACACGTATTTTTTTAAGCATAATACATAAATTGGACCCTTAACTTGGCTTCAAATTATAACTTTGACCTTTAACTTTGATAGTGCACAAAGAGACACTTTAACTATTCGAAATTTAAATAAAAAAACACGCGAATATTTCAATCAAAACGCGTGTTACACACATGCTCTGACGTGGAAAAGTAAACCACTCAGTTGCTGCCAACTAACTAAAATAAATACACCTAGATTTTAAAAATTATAAAAATAAATTATAATATAGAATAAGGTGGAAGTGAAAACAAATTCATTTTTTAGGTAAAAAAAAATTAGTACCTCTTTTCTTCTCTCTCTTAAAAATTCCTAATCTGAAATTCATGTTCCTTATATTCAAATCAAAGAAAAAATTGTTCAAGATATTTGATGTAATTTAATTTTCGAGTTATCTATTTTTCTTCCTCAATTTAGTCAAGGTAACAAGATTCAACATTTTACAAACAAGAATTTGCATATTGTTGGTCAAATGTTCAAACTAATATGAGAATCTCTAGAAGAAACTAATGTTTTTATTGCAAAATTATTTCAGAGCAACCCATAAATATGGAAAGACATGAGATTCAATGAACTTCTCCTTCTTTTCTTTAGTTTGAAGTATATTTGTGCTTTATGTTGTCAAATATTTGACTGAAAAAACAGGGTGCTTTGTGTATTGTGATTGTCATAGTGAAGAGAATTGCAATTATGAATTTTGGAGGCCAACAAATGAACTTACAGTACTAAAAATTATTAAGTGAAATGGTGCACTTAAAGTATTTGATAAATTGTCTGATAGAACTTTTCACATATTTTTGTCAAGTTTGAGTAGCAGTCTGATATCTAATCAAAATGCCTTCAAAAATTGCATTCAATTTGTATAATTGTATACTCACCCCATCTTGTCAAAAAAGACTTGATTATAATTTTTTTCATAATAACAAAAAAGTAATTAAATGTCACTTGCATTTTGCAATGAACAACAAATAATGCAAAAAAGAGGGGAAAATTGTTGAAAAATTAGAAAGAGAGTTTAATTGTCATTTCAGTGTTTTTTTTACTGTTGGGCACTCGATTTTTACATCTGACGCGCCTAATTTGAGTGAATTTTACGTATTTTGCCATGTAGGATCCGAGTATTTTTTTGTTTAAGTTTTGGATAGTTAAAGTGCCTATTTGTGCACAAACAAAGTTAAAGGTCAAAGTTATAATATGAAGCCAAGTTAAGGGTCCAATTTATGTACTAATTAAGGGTAGAATTGTCATTTTAGCAATTTTTTATCGTTTTGGGCCTCAAAAATTACCTCTCACTCGCGCAGAATGCGTGTATTTCACGCATTTTGCCAGGTAGGAATCGCGTGTTTATTTGTTGAAAGATAGTATAGTTAAAGTGCCTATTTGTGCACTATGAAAGTTTGAGGTCAAAGTTAAAATTTAAAGCCAAGTTTAGGGTCCAATATATGTATTATGCCTTTATAATATATAGTCACCTAACTAGGAAAGAAACAAATATATATATATACATGTAAAATAAGTGAGATAAGCTTATAATATTAGTGCTTCATTCCTCAATGTGAAGCCAAAGTTTCAGTTTCATGGACTTACAAGCCAAGCAAACTTTTGTGTTACTTCAACCAGCTATAAATTTGCCATTACCATATTATTGTGTTGGATAAATAAAAATATAGAATATATTCTACATTTAATTTGCTAACAATTGAGGTGAGGCTCCATTTTATTTTTGTTATAAATTTTCATTCTTCTAAACCTTTATTTGTTTAGGGGGAAAAAACACGACTTGGCTTGACTATTTTCTTTTAATTCCAGCATTTCTCTGAATTTAAAAATAATCTTTTTGCAAATTTAATATCAAGGTTTAATTCCCATTTTTCTGAATATTTATTTGTTTTTGGAAATAAAATTTAACTCCGTATTTCCACATTGTCTCAGTAGCTCAGTTGATTTATTACGTAAATTTCCAACTTTTTAATGAAGATATGATTCCCTAATTCCACCATCTTCGTCTACATTCTACTCCCATTTTTTAAAAAATTAGACTCCGGATTTCCCATTTCTATTAATTCTAGGATTTATCTGAATTTGAAAGCCATTATTTTGTAACTATCGAAGAATGAAAAAGTCTCACGTTGATAATTAACGAAAATGGGTGATCTCCTTAAATGAAGTGGGATAAAACTCTCCTCAAAAGCTAGATTTTAAAATTGAGTTAAGCCCAAAAATTTATTTCTTTACAGTAACCGTCCTTTATTTGTTCTCGAAGAACAGGATTTGATCCAGGATTGCCCTGCCAACTACCTATAGCAAAGCTCAATCCTGTTCATAGTGACTCAGAAGCAATGGTGATGGACTTTTTGGTGACTACAAAGGGATCAGAAGGAGGCAATTTCATAACACCATCAGGACAAACTCCAAATGGTAGTGTGCTTGATCTGTCAGTCATAGACAGTTTAGCTGTTCTTCGATGCAATGCTCGTACACTACACGTCTTTAAAGGAGGAAACTCTACTGTTATTCGAGAGGCATTTGGAAAAGCTTTGGTTCCTTATTACCCGCTAGCAGGTCGTCTAAAATTCTCAGCACACAATAACCAGTTGCTTCAGATTGATTGTTCAGGTCAGGGAATATGGTTTGTTGAGGCTTCTGCTGATTGTACTCTCCTCAATGTCAACTACTTCGATGAAGCTTCAGCTTTAGATGACACTACTTTTGATAAACTTCTACCTCAACTAACTCCACTTCCTGTTAGTAATGTTTCTTTCATTGACCCACCACTGGTACTTGTGCAGGTAAACAACTAGCTATATATATGTTCAGAGAGAACTAGATGATAAAATAGTTAACGATACGATTGTCATTGACATGATCATGTACAGGTAACTGAATTTAAGTGCGGTGGATATGTTATGGGACTTACTTTCTGTCACAGTATATGTGATGGACTGGGTGCTGCACAGTTTTTGAAAGCAGTGGGTGAGTTTGCTAGGGGAGTTGAGGAACTGAGCGTTGCACCAGTGTGGTGCAGGGAGCTTCTTCTTCCACTTCCACAAAAAGGAGTTGCAGAAGACAACTCATCGATGCCACCACCACTCACTATTCCAGTACCAGATCAGCGGCTGGAGCATGCTAGTTTCGACATTCCCCTGGATGAGATCAATCAGCTAAAACACCAAGTGATGCAAGAGTTAAAAATGGATCAAAATGTGTTTTGTTCCTCTTTTGAGATTATAGCTGCTACTTTGTGGAGGCACCGAACCCGAGCAATTTTGAATGTAACAGATGACAAGAAGAATCCCTCCAACTCCTCGTCGAATACAAGCTTTATTCCTGCAGATGATGCAGGTCAGTAGCAGAGTTACAATCATCTGAGGATGGACAATTGACCCCCTCATCGAATGATTATACTCTATACACATGCTCAATTTTGAATACTCTTAGTGAAATTCATGATTTTTCCACTAATGCAGGTGATGAAGAAGTGAAACTCGTGTTCTTCGCTAATTGTCGACAACTAGTGCCGCTACCAGAAGGGTTCTACGGGAACTGTTTCTTCCCGGTGACTGTAACAGCTTCAAACAAAGTAGTGGCGGAAGCATCTCTTGCTGAGGTAGTGAAGCTGATCAAAGATGCCAAGGCTGACCTACCAGCAGAATTTTCACAATGGCTCAACAACAAGACTAACAAATCTAAAAATGATGATCAATTCAACGATCCATTCGCACCAGGACCAGGAGTGAGTTACGACACATTGTTTATCTCGGAGTGGGGACGATTGGGTTTTAATGAGGTTGATTATGGATGGGGCAAACCTGTGCATGTTATACCAGTACAAGGGTCTGCTGTGATACCTGTAGGCATTGTTAGCAAACAGCCTTTGCCTAAAAATGGCATTAGGCTCATGACTTGGTGCGTCCACAGCCACCATCTTCCTACATTTCTCAACATGATGAACAAGGATCATGATGATGCTCTAACTAATTAATGTCTCTCCTGCTATCAAAAAGTGTATTCATTAACTTGTGTGATTCTGTTAATACATATATTTGTTGCCTGTGTGACTTCTGATACATTTTTTACACATACAAATGTCTCAAATCTGTCCCCAATATAGCCTCTCCGTAAAGCAGCACAACATAGGCAACCCCAAATTTCTTGATAACAACAGATACTTTAATTGTCTTGTTCTAAGAAGTAAACAAAATCCTAACCTAACTCATTGACTTCATCCTTGCAAAAAAGAAGCAAAAACCTAGCCGAGGATGACTGCACTATTTAAACCATACTTACAACTACTACTACCACAAAAAAAACATGTTTTTTTATGACTGTAGGCCAACTTTCACGCACCTCACTAATTCCAAGGGATACTTGTCACCTCCCACCAGCAACACGTACCAGGTAACTCTATCCACCAAGGCTAGAACAGATGGAAAGAATCACCTAGTGTTTTTTGATGACCGTGGTGTCTAGGCCACCTACAAAAATCATGTTATCTTCTACAGAAATTTAATATTGTACGTGCTCGAAGAAAACAGTTTGTGTCTGTGCTAGAACACATAAAAGAGGATGTGACAGTGAGTTTGTTTGGTTTTAGTTCCTCTCTAGATGTGGTTAAACCAAGGCAAATTCTCATTAATATATGAACATGCCACAGTCAATCATCGTCACTTTCATCACTATATGAAACCAAACCACCTATTGTAACAGGTTCGTGGTTGTCAGCATTAGCAATAGGTCTTTTTGTTAATCTCTGAGATTCTTCTGTTTCAGATTTGGATACGTTATCAACATCTGATGAAGGCTGTTTTTTGTCATCATTGGATGCTTTGGTAGCTGTTGTCAAAGAAGAGACGGAAGATACCAGATCCATCTTAGCTTTCTTAGCTTGTGGCTTGATTTTGACAATCATTCCCAATGGATTAGCTGGAGGATTCTTCCTCTTAATTAATTTCGGCTCCTGCATCAACCAACAATGCAATGCGTTACATCTTGCCAAATGTTGTTTCTTAATGATATTGATATACACCACACACAAAATTCAACATTAATTATATTGGTCATGTAACAAGTACTCCCCTTCCCCTTCCCCTTCCATTATAGAATGGCACAGTTAAGAGTAGAATGACTCAGAAGGCCATTTGTTTATTGTATAAGACAGGAACCCTATGCCCACAGGAAAATGTGAAAATACGGAAGATATCCAACAAAACTTACCATTCATCTAAAATTGGAAACTTACTATTGATATCACAGATAGAAGTTTCAGATTCTAAATTTAATTAACTGAATCTTGAATAGTTGACATGAAGGGGTTGCTCAGATGGTAAGCTTTCTTCCACCTAACCCTAAGGTAGAGGGTTCGAGTCACTAAGGGAGCAAAAAGAAAAAAGGGAGCTCCAAGGCAGAAGTAAGAAAAGGAATATTGAATAGTTTGATCACAGGCTTTTCAAGTTCCCGCTAGTAAATTAATAGTTGTTGCAGCATGTCATTTTTGCTTACCTCCTAGTTGTCACTTGCCAGCCAACAATTAATCAGCTTCTTCTTTACACTGAGTAATCAGATTTATCATGATTCATGGGTAAAATTACTGATTCCTTTTTGGTTGGGGAATTTATCTCCCTTCTGAATTTACTTACTCCTTGGTGCTAATTTTACTTGATGAGTTTTTTGGTGTGAATACAAAGTTACCTTATCAAAAAAAAAAAAAAAAATTGAAATTATCACTTATCACTTGTACTTGATCAATTTCAATTCCAAGATATTGACAGAAAGACTAAAAAAGATGTGCACAAGCACTAAATAGCATTCGGAGACGGATAATGGATGCATCTTTGATCACCAACAACTGTGAGGATACTAGTTTGAGGGATCAAATACCAGGAATTCTATGTAAATTGGAGAAGCATATGACCATGTCAATTGTAACTTAACTAAATATGGATTTGGGGAGGAAATGGATTAAATGGATGTTCTTCTGCATCAGCATTTTAAGGTTTTCTATACTTATTAATGGCTCTTTTGTCTTAGGGAGGTAACAATTAAATTTCTATTAAACAAGACTTAGACACCCACAAAAAAGTGCTAAGTTGAAATCTTTACAAAAACAACAAAAAGGTACAAAAGACCACTGTCTTAAAAACGATAACTGCCAATTAAATCAACTAAATCACCTACTTCCCCTCATATTTTGTTTATACCAAAAAAAGAGCAAACTAAGACAATTTATCCTAATTTTATGGATAGAACTGCTAGTGCCTTCAAAAATCTGGAATTCCTTTCTTTCCCCACACTCCACCAGATGCAAGCAGGAATGATCTTCCACCTAATCCCTGAGGCACTGGTTAGGCGAAGAGACACATGCCCTGAGGCACTGGCTAGGATGATGAAACGCATGCCCTGAGGCACTTCCTAGGAGACACGCCAGCATGACCGCCCTGACGTGCACCTAGCTTTGTCATTTTCCAATGTTTATGAAAGACCATTGGTATCTCAGTTCAGAGAGACTATGAAATCATTTAAAAGTAATAACATTGTTGATAGTTCAGATAAAAGGCCATACAGCAGAAGAAGGCAGAGAATTTCAAAGATTGGGCGGGATGCTGATAAAAGGTGGCTAAGAAACAATAAGACATGATCATTAAAAATACAGTGCTTTTCTCAAGGCATAATCAGTTTAGAGACTAACCTGGACTTTGGGAACAAGAGGCATCTCCTTGATTTCGTGTACAATCGTAGACTTTGCAGCAACAGCAGCCTAAAAAACCCAAGAATATGATCAGCATTCTTCATAGACCCTAGAGAATGCTCATCTTCTTGAAAACGAGCTAAACGGGACACAAGGGAGTTGGAATGAAGGATAAGGGATTTTCATTTTATTTTTTTTGTTATAATATATAAAACCCACCAAAAAACCCAAAACCCCAAAATCACAAGAGGCATCTACTTTATTGGGTAAAGTTTTGGGGTTTTTGGTGGGTTTCATAAAATTTTTAATTTTAACCCTTAACTTTCAAATATTCTAATCCAATCCCCATTTCGCATAATTAAAATAATATAACCATAAAAATTAAAAAATAAATGAAAATCCATTATCCTTCATTCCAACTCTCAAATGCTTCCAGAAAATGAAGTTGAACAATGACACTAAATTACTTGAAAACTTCGCAGCTGCTCATCTTCTTCATCAGCCACTTGCTTCTCATATTCTCTCCTTGACTAAATGGATCAAAGAGTTAATGAAAACTATCAAAGGTATGAATCATGCATAAATACATTTGTGTTACGTTCACACACACAGATACATGTACACATACACAAATGCATTGAACAATGAAGAGATCAACAAATTAGAGAGTATCAAATAGTTATATCGTTATTTTCTTCTAATGCAAATAAATTGAAGCCTAATACCACTTTCTCGGGAACTGGTCTGTCCATTGCAAAACAATAGTGGAGTTCACCATCATTGAAATGTTTTCACACACAAGGATATCAAGAACATACTAAGTAAGATTCTCCTAAACTAATAAGAAAAATAAGAGATTGAAATAAACATATTCATTTAAGTACGTAAAACCAAATTTCCATGTATGAACTATAAAAGAACGTAATCATTTTCTTTTGCAAAAAGAACATAATCACTTTGGCACATAGAATTGAATAACTTTAACCTACACCAGATGGGAAGTGCCATACAAACCAACAAGGTAAGCCTTATCAAAAAGAAACAAGAGAGAAAGCTGAAGAAAATACTGGACTTTATGGGTGTGTTTGGTATGAAGGAAAATGTTTTCCTGGAAAACAAGTACATATTTGACTTATTTTCACATGTTTGGTTGGTGAATAGAAAATATTTTAGTGTTTGGTTTTTGAATGAAAAATGTTTTTGAGAAATATCTTTTATGTTTTACTAGAGTAGAAACTAATTTATGAAGTTGAATTTTTTTTTTAAAAACAATATCAATTTTTTTGGGGGGCTGGTAGGGGGTAGTAGTGGGGTGGGGTAAATTTTTTTTTTAGGGGGGGGGGGAATCGAGGATAGAGGTGAAAAAAATGAATTTTTGAACTTGAAAATATTTTAAAAAACAAACTTAAATTATTTTTTTTGGGATGGGGGTGGGTGCGGGTCGAGAGTAGGGGTGAAAAAATGAAATTTTGAAGTTGAAAATATTTTTTTAAAAATAAACTTAAATTTTTTTAGGGGTGGGGGGGCTGGTAGGGGTGGGGGGGTAGAGGGAGGTTGGAAGAGAGTTTTGGAAAATGTTTTCCTTAAGTTTTGAAGGAAAGTCATTTTCCTTAATATTTGAGGAAAATGAATTGATTTGGAAAACATTTTCCTTCATACCAAACACACCCTATGTATGTGTACCAACACAACTAGGCCTTAATCCTAACTATTAGTCTACAAGAACCTTTTGCTTCTATGCTATTCTTTTCTTCAAAAAGTTCACATAGATTCAAGAGATTTATGTCTTTTAAGACAATTTCCCATCATGTTATCTCACGTCCTCGTCCCCTTTTAACATATTTAACCATTACAGTGTCGCAACTAAGGGCAAGGACAAGTGCTTTTGGCGCTCTAGGAAAGGTTATGTAATACTCACGAAGCTAGCTTACTGCTTACCCCTAGGCTATAAGCATGAATGCTATACATCTCAAACAAACTTCTTGTATTTTAATCCCAACTATTATTTCTGGTATCTTCTGTTGGATGAGATTGTTTCTAATTTTGTCTACTTTCGTCGATTGTATCCCCATCACAACCTCTGCATACATACTACAATCAACAAATTTTAAAGAGTGAATCATTATGCATAAATAACCGTAATTTTGAACTTCTCCATTTATGGGATCACATTGGGTATGTTGTTGTTGTGTAACCGTAAGTTTGAACTCCTTGATCAGAGGGGTTCTCACTTGCAAAAGAACTATAAGGAACCTTAAGACGGAATAAGCTTTGAGATAGTTATTCATAAACCACCGCTCATGCAAACATTAAATCTCAACTTCGTCCATTAAATGAGCCCATGAAGCAAAATTGAACTTTCCCCACCAAATGTGACAGAAAATCTGGAAATAACAAAGCATGTGTAGCTTATCTATTGTGGACAGGACATCATATCAGTGCCTCAGCAACAAATATTAGTGAATAA
This sequence comes from Solanum sitiens, assembly GCA_016801875.1. Lineage (NCBI taxonomy): Eukaryota > Viridiplantae > Streptophyta > Magnoliopsida > Solanales > Solanaceae > Solanum > Solanum sitiens. The sequence continues at coordinate 765,498 of JABWTJ010000264.1, read as the reverse complement.
CTATCTCAAAGCATGTGTAGATTATCTATTAGTTGCATCCCAAACAAATATAAAGAACTTAAAGCAACAACTAACCATTTCAAGCTTCTCAAGAAACTCAGTCTCGTCCTCATCTAAGGCTTTGGGTGGTTCTGCAACAACATAAATGAGACCAATTGTAAGCGAATAGAGTAAGTAGAAAAATGAATAATCATAAGCCATCACACAAGAAACCAAGAAGAACAAGGGACCTCAATTACTCACGGTGTTTAAAGCGTTCATTAAATTCAGCATCTTTCTTGTCCTTGTTCTCCTTCAAGATCTGAAATTTCAATGAAAATACAACTCAAGCAGGAGAGTTTGAAACATTTAGTGCACATACATACCAGAGGGCAGAACACATGACCTAGAGCACCTTCACTTAAAAGATTGAAACTGGAAAGGATAGTAAGTGAAAGGAAAACTAACAACAATAGTATTGCTATTCAATCAGCTGAGCATGAGATACAACTTCACCTACAAGTTCAGCAGACTTGGTAGTTTTACTCAATTCTGTATTTGTGTTTAAAAATCCACTTAATATGCATAAATAATTTATAATAACCCTATAAGCTGCATTGTCTAGAATACAAAATTCATAAAGTTAATGTCCTAGCTACAACTTTGGAGATGCCAATCACTAAAATATATGCATTACTACCAAGTTAGGATATTTGCATACAGTATGTAAGTATCCCGATTCCCGCAGGATAAATGCACTTTGTTGCTAAATTTTTAGTGTGTTCTGAAGAATTAACACAAATTACCCAAGTATCCACACACATTTGACGCAGGTAAATGATATAAATGGGAGGCACATAAAGTAACAAGAAATGACAATCACAAAGGGAGTTGTTGGACCTCATAAAGAGGGCGATCTCTCTGGGCAGTTCCATCTTCAACCCGAGCACCCCGAGTTTTCTTGGATTCTGCCAACTACAAACAAACACACGTTTAAGCAACATAACATTAACCCTCGTAGAGAGAGAGGTATGGCCGTATGGGGTTCCGATTTTACCTGTTCTTCGGAGACAAAATTCATCAACCTCACCGGAGGTGGAAAATCTTCGTCCGCCATTGTAGTTACACCGCTAAGTCGGAGTTCGAGTCCAGAGGTGAAGTGTGTATATTAGTAGCTATATGCTGCTTCACCTTTTCAGGCAACTGTGTTTTCCCCCTTTCTTTTCCAATTTCAATCCCTAACTCTTAAAGGCCTGTTTGGGAGGAGGGATAAAGGGCATGACTAATCTCGAATTAATTTTACTCCAAGTGAATTTCATACTCCTTTCGTTCACTTTTATTTGTCATATTGCATTTTTCAAAAGTCAATTTGACTTATTTTTAAAGCTAAATTAGATTAAATCAACCAATTTTGTAAATAAAAATTTAGATATTCAAAAACTATACGAAAAAAACCATACATTACAAATTTTTACATATCAATATGATGAAAAAAATATATCCTAAAATTTTAATCAAAATTTTTATAGTTTAACTCTAAAAATGAAAAGTATGACAATTAATAGCGGACGGAGAGAATAATTGATTGAAATAAAATTACGAAATAATTTTCTTCAATTTAAAATTATAGTGTTATTTTTATTTTACAATGAGAGGGGCATACTAATTCCGCAACAACTTGTTCTCGGAATAGTGATCCCTAAAAGCTATATTTTTAATTTTCATGCATTGTACTAGAAAATTATTTATCTTGGACTCGATAATTATTGTTATTAAGTAAAAGTATATTTTACTTAATTATAATTAAACAAGAAGTTTTATACTTTGTGTTTTTTTTAATTCAAAAAACGGATTCAAGAATTAAATTTAATAGTTTGCGTTTTGTATTATAAGAATAGATTCAATATTTATTGAATTTTTCATAAGTATTTACATATCGTGGAAAAGACTACAATCCACTCTTATGATTTCGCTCTTGCTCTTGGTGAATCACTTCATCTTTCAGATCAATGGTAAATCCTCTTTGCTTAGCCTATTTTCTTTTCCGAGCAATTTATTTATATTTTCATATTAACCTTTAAATACGAAAAAAAATTGATTTATTTATTTTTTTGAATTTGTACTTTTTAATAACTTAACATCTTTATCACGAGGATATAAACACTAGTCTTCTTTGAATATCACTTAAACTTGGCACTACACGCAAAACGGAAGGGTGTTGAGCACAACAAATTGATATATCTAAATATCAAATAAGAATTAACTCCCAACATCTCGGTGTCAGACAACAACAACATTTCCAGTGTAATCCTATAAGTGGGTCAGGGGAGGGTAGGATATATGCATACCTCACTCCCTACCTTTTGGATATAGAGGATATTTTCGAGACGCTCAACTCAAAAGAAAACAACTTAGAGAGAAAGCAGTAGCAGGTCAGCAAAAACTCATTAAGAGATAAACTAAGACCCCAAACACGTTTAAAAAAGATACATTAGCTACTATTCTTAACATTCTATTTGAATTTATGAATAAGATTTTTCAAAAGTCTGCGTGTTGTTTTTTAAACTCCATTCCAGTCCTTCACATAAAATGAGATAACATTCCATAACTGACAAGCAAATAAAGAAAAAATACTACTTCCTCTATTGCAATTTATGTAACATAGTTCCATTTTTGAGTGTCAAATTTCTCTAAAGTCAGAGCAACTGTTATACTGAGAAAGAGGGATATATGGCTCATCTTGCTGTTTGAGCAACATACCATACACCAATCAATGGAACTTACTAGATGTAACTTACGATCATTCTATGAAAAGCTTGAATCTTTGAGAGTTATTTTGAAAAACCATGGAAAGTAACAATCAATCTCGAGGTGTTGATAGGCTTGGAAACTCAAATCTCACGGTTAGCATACAGAGCTGAAGATATGGTTGACTTGAAATCAAGAAAGGTTTTCATTACAAAATTACCAATATCATGAAGGATAGATATTTGGAAACTTCGTTCACTCCTGAAACAAGAAGTAGAGCACATTTATTCTAGTACAAAGCAATGGATAGGAATGTTGGACAGGTAAGACAACAACAAAGATCTGAAAGCATAAAATTTGACTCTTGCTGGTACATCCCAACATACCTTAGATCCCGAGTGTATGATGCTTGGTCATGAAAATGAATTTGAGATGATGCAGGATCAACATGCTAGAGGAGCAAGAGAACTAGAAGTTGTCTCAATTGTATATATGGGGGGCATTGGCAAGGCAACCTTGGCTAACAAAATTTTAATGATCAATTCATTATGTCTCAATTTGAAACTAGTGCAAAAGTTACTATTGTTTAACACAGATATGAATCCAAACGCGGTTGTAATTGCAGCATCTGCAAAAATAACCTTTCTTTTGAAGCTAACCTCTTATAGAGTCTCTGTTGATGACTCATAAACTCCAAAAAAACTTTTGTCTGCTTTGTTTTTCCGTATGTTTCACTTCCTGAGTGAACTATTATCAAGTCTTAGCAGATACATTTTGCCTGATATATATCCTACACAATAACGGAAGACACGAGGGAGAGAGCAGTCAGCCTCAATAAACTGAAATCAAACATTTGATGTATGTAATATGAAATACACATCATAAGAAATCACATGTTCAGGGCTTGAAGCTCCTCAATAAGTTGAAAATTTGTTAAAAATTTATTTCCTGCAATCCTTCAAGTATTTTCTTTGTATCTAGACTAGTCTGTCCATTTAAGACTTCACCGCACATCACATCAACCGAAACCAATTTCACCTTATCAGCCTAAAATTTCACATGTTCATTGTAAGTCCATCTTATTTTTTTTCCTTGTGGCTTCTTCATTGTTATATTTCCTTTCTATACTTGATTTTGATTTACTATACTTGAGTCGAGGGTTATCGGAGACAACCTTTCTACCTCCGCATGGGTACATAGATGCCCCGAGGCCCCCACCCACCCACCCACCACCTCGAGGCACTATGCCCCGAGGCTTCCTCCCCCACACACCTCACCTCGAGGCGCCGCGCCCCGACGCCTCCTCCCCCACACACCGCACCTCGAGGCACCACGCCTCTGGGCCTCCCCCACACCTCATCTCGAGGCGCCGCGCCTCGAGGCCTCCCCCCCACCTCATCTCGAGGCGCCGCGCCCCGAGGCCTCCTCTCACTCCCCACCATGAGGCGCCGCGCCCTGAGGCCTCGCCCTCCCCCTTAACTCCTCAACTCGAGGCGTCGCGTCTCGAGGCCTCCCCCCTCCCCCAACCTCGAGGCTTCGCATCCCAAGGCCTCACCCACCACGAGGCTCTGCGCCCCTAGGCCTCCCCCTCCCCCCAAGCCAATCACCTCGAGGCTTCACGGCCCGAGGCCTCACCCTCTCCCCCCCAAACCCAACCACCTCGAGGCTTCACACCCCGAGGCCTCCCCCTCCCCCCATACCCAACCATCTTGAGGTTCAGCGCCCCGAGGCCTCCCCCTCCCCCCTCCAACCCAACCATCTCGAGGCTCCGCACCCCAATGCCTCACCCTTCCCACCCAACCAACTCGAGGCTCCACGCCCTGAGGCCTCACCTTTCCCCGCGCCCCACCAACCAACTCGAGGCTCCGCGCCCCGATGCCTCACCCTTCCCCCCACCCAACCCAACCACCTACAGACTCCGCGCCCAGAGGCCTCACCCTTTCCCTCACCCCACACCCAGAGGCTGCACACCTAGAGGCCTCACTCCCTACTCCTCACCTCGAGGCTCCGCACCCCGAGGCCTCACCCTCCCCCTCAAACCAACCACCTCGAGGCTCCACGCCTCAAGGCCTCCCCCTACCCCCTCCAACCCCACCACCTCGAGGCTCCGCGCCCCGAGGCCTCCCCCTCCCCCCAAGCCAACCACTTAAAGGCTCTGCGGCCTGGGGCCTCACCCTCTCCCCCAACCCAACCACCTTGAGGATTCGTGCCCCGAGGCCTCACCATCTTCCCCCTACCTCAACCACCTCGGCTCCGCGTCCCGAGGCCTCACCCCACTTTGAGGCTCCCCCCCCCCTCCGCACCCCGAGACCTCCCCTCCCCTCACCCACCTTGAAGCTCCGCGCCCCGAGCCTTCCCTCCCCCACCCACCTCGAGGCTCCGCACCCCGAGGCCTCCCCTCCCCCACCCACCTCGAGGCTCCACGCCCCGAGGCCTCCCCCCACCCCCACAATACACACATTTGCCCCGAGGCCTCCCCCCACACCTCTGCCCCTAGGCCTCCCTCCCTACACACCTAGGCCCCGAGGCCTCCCCCTCCTCACACACCTCGGCTCGAGGCCTCTCCCACACAGTTAACCCCGAAGCCTCCCCCCTCCCCCCACATCTTTCCTCGAGGCCTCACCTCCCCACTCCGCATCTCGAGGCACTGTACCCCGGGGCCTCACCCCCCCACTCCCCGTCTCGAAGAATTGTGCCCCGAGGCCTCACCCCCCACTCCCTATCTCGAGGCTTCGCTCCCCGAGGCCTCTCTCACCCACTCCACACCTCGAGACTCCACTCCTCGAGGCCTCACCCACCTCGAAGCTCCGCGCCTCGAGCCTCACCCATCTCGAGGCTCCGCTCCCCGAGGCTTCACCCTCTCTAAAGCTAACCACCTAGAGGTTCTACAGCCCGAGGCCTCCCCCTCCCCCCTCCCCCCACTTCGAGGCTCCGCGCCCCGAGGCCTCAGCCTTTTCCCACAACCTCGAGGCTCTGCGAGCCGATGCCTCACCCCCCACAACCTCGAGGCTCCGCGCCCCAATGCCTCACCTCCCCTCAACCCACCTCACCAACCTCGAGGCTCCGCACCCCGATGCCTCACCCCCCACCTCGCCAACCTCGAGGCTCCGTGCCCCGAGGCCTTAACTCCCTCCCCCTACCCCGCCACCTCGAGGCTCTCGGCCTCACCCCCCACCCCACCACCTATAGGCTTCGCGCCCCGAGGCCTCACCCCCCACCCCACAATCCCACCATCTACAGGCTCCGCGCCCCGATGTCCCACCCTCCTACCTTACCACCTATAGGCTCCGAGCCCCGAGGCCTCACCCTACACCCCACCCCACAACCCCACCACCTCGATGTTTCGAACTTAGGCAGTAATGAAACAAAATTTAAACTGGATACATCTCAAATACTCAAAAAATTGATTATAAAGCTAACAACAAAAGAAACAACACAACACATTTAAAGTTTAAAACTTATAATCACAAGCACCTTCTTTATCACTTATCATTCCACACATAGAAGTATCAACTCTCAACTAAAGAAAACAAGATGACACTTAAGACATTTAGGAGAAGGAATAAAGAGAGGTCGAGACTAAATCATTCTGAGTGAGGGAGGAGAACGTACAACATTCCAACACTCCAATCGGGCAGCAAACCAACAATGAGATCAACAAAGATGTTCAAATCTTCAACATTTCGAGCAAAAATCCACACGAGAAGACATTTTTCAAACTTAGAAGCATAGCAACGAGCAACATAAGCAATACGTATGTTTAACTATAACACTTAAGGAAGAATTGACGCATCTAATTAAGAAACAAAAATAAAATTCTGCATATCTGTAAATTGAATACCAAAGAAGAAGGGATTTACCTCTTTTTGTGCAGCAGACCAAACAATGAGCTTGAAGACTTCTCACCACCAGAAGATGATGTATTCCTCTAAAAACTCTTAAATTTGAAATGCTCTTTTAGCTATCCAAGAACCCTATTTCTTGATGAAGAATCATGTGTTTTTCAATGGTCCAAATCCCTCTTTAACAGTGAAGACGACAAGGGCATTTATAGGGGGATTAGGTTGAATACTTTCATAACTGAACCAAACATAATTTTTTGCTCAACTTCCAAATGAAATGGACAATTATGACACCGTGATGGAATCACTGATGATACAGTGAACAATACTAACATACTCATTCAATTTTTAAAAATTCAACTTGGAAAACCAAGTGCAGACTAATTTAGAACAAAAATAGGGTATTTAAAGAGAGAACCAGACCAAGATCATGAATTATATACACTAGAAGAAATAAGATTGCTTAAGAGACAAATTTGAAATCAACGAATGTTTTTATGACCATTTAATGTCAAACCACAATACCTATCACAGTGAACACACTCAAAGATAAGCATTAATAGTTTTTAGACTATTAATCATCCTATTTTGAACAAACTAACACAAATGAAATAATGAAAGAATGAGAAAAGATTAAAAATGAAAAGAAACAGGCAAGCTATTTAATAGGAAAACAAGAAAAGGAAATTGATTAAATACTATTATTAGAAGTATACAAGCAATATAATTAGAACAAGTATAAACCAAGTTCATTAGAAGTATACAAGAAACAGATAGAGTAAAAACACTATATGCTTGGGATCCTAAGAGATATCTCATATGAACAGTAAATAATAAATTCTTTCAAACTTTCAACAAAAATAGTTAATAAAATCAATAGAGCAGTGAATTAATGTTAAGAGCAATTCTATATTTGTTAGGAATACAACTGTGCTAGAAGACAGGGCAACAACTAAAAGGGCCATGAATTTAAATGAAGATGAGATGGAGTCACGATTCGAACTATCAACAACACCCTTTATCACAAAGGAAGATACATTTAGCTATATTCGAATATTGAAACAACAATTTAATATTACCATTAAAAATATCATCATGAGTGAGGAAAGAGATGGTACGACATTCTAAAATTTCAATCGGGCAGTAACCAATAGTAAAATCAAAGAGGTTCAAATCTTCAATAACTAAAGCAAAAATCCACACGAGAAGACATTATTCAAACTTAGAAGCATAACAATTAGCAAGTAGCAACATAAACAAATTTCTACAAATTTGTAAATCGATAGCACTTACACATCTAATAAAGAAACAAACTCTCAAACAAATTTCTACAAATCTAACCTAATAGATAGCACTTACACATCTAATAAAGAAACGAACTCTTAAACAAATTTCTACAAATCTGTAAATCGAAATACTAAATAAAGAAGGAATTTACCTCTTTTAGTGCAATAAAACAAAACAGAGATCATGAAGACTTCTCACCACCAGAAGATGAGCTCCGGTGAAGAATTCTCACCACTAGAAAATGAGCTTCAATGAACGCCGATGAACAAACGGCCCCCTATTTCTCGACGAAGAATTGTGTTTTCCATGGTCCAAATCCCTCTTCATATAGTGAAGACGACGATGGAATTGGGAGTTCGAATTTCAAATTTCTCTCGAGGACAAGAATATACTGTTGCCGTTTGCTTATATTGTTTGTGACCGTTGAGATTGTCCCTAGAGTGAATGTTGAAGAGAGTAACGAGTTGGGCTTCTAATTGAGATTGTTGGGCTGCTGAAAAAAAAGGAATTGAGACAGGCTAAGTTGGTTGTTGAATGTTGAATTCAAAATTGGATTAAGAATATAGTTAAAATGTCGTTAGATGTTGTATCTGAGATTTAGTTTAATTGAGTTAATTAGTCAATTCTGCTAAAGATTAAATATGATGAATTAATATTAATTGATTAACGAGCTTCTTAATTTTAATAAAGTATAATAATTAACTAAAAACATAAATTATAAATAAACTAAACTAGTTAACAAAATATTTAATTGAAAAAAGAAGTCTTTTTGAGACAATTTTCAAATATTTTATTAATGATAGTAATTATAGAAAAATTTATATATTATTTAAAAGTTATAAAAAAAAGTGACAAAATTGTTTTAAAATAACTTGCAAAATATTGTGCATTTTATAAAATCAATCATTTCAAATCATTTGGAATAAAAGAAGGTCGATGATTAATTTACATTGTAGAGGGTCAAAACTGGGTGTCAACAGACCCACTCGCCTTGACACCCAACCTCCTTGAGGCTCCCTGTCCTGAGGCCTCGCCCGCCTGGGGTGGGCTAGGTTCGTTCTTTAATGTTAGGCGGATAATTTGGCTGGAAAATAGTTAATAATAGAGTTAAAATATGGTTACAAGACCCTCCGTAATGACCTGAGAGAGTAATACGTATAGCCTCACCATGACCCACATCATTTTCTTAGCAACATAATAGTAACCAACTTGATCGCCTTATTCACCATTTAGAGGTTTAAGACCCATCGTCACCGCCTTATATTAGTGCTCTATTGTGTAACATTCTTAAAGAGAGAATGAGAGAATGAGAGAATGATAGTGAAGAAGTGAGAGAACAAAGTCGTTTGAGATGAAAACTAAAATATCAAAATAATGAGAAAAATCGATGACCAAACCACACAAAATAGTCGTTATTTTTCTTGAGACATGGCATTCATTCATAGGGTTCTTTTATGAATCTCAAAGAGGATCTGATGTATACTCAAGGTTTTCAACAGTGGGCTTTGGACCATCTTAGGAAAATGCCTTTGGGTTCTGTTGGGTTTTGGTTTGAAAGTTGAATTTAACAAAATAGCAAGATTTATAATATTTTTCATTTTAATTATAGTCAGTTCTAATTAAGAATGTAACTAAATTTACTAAATTCGGATAGGATTTAAATATGATTAATTAACAAGCTCCTTAATTTTAACAAAATAAAATAAATATCAATTAATTTTGAGATGATTTTTTAATTCATAAAATGTACTATTTAATTATATACATAATTATATAAAAACATACATATTATTTAAAAATCATTAAAAGTGACAAAACTGTTTAAAGTTAAACTAGGTTTAGCCGCAATTTTCTATACTTCTATACTACTTTAAGGGATCGTTTGATCGGAAACAAGTTATCCCAGGAGTAACATATCCCACCACTATAATATAAATGGTGGGATAAATTATCACAAACATGACAACCAAACAAGATAATTTTTCTTTATCCTATCACTATCAATTATAATCTCACACACAAAAATTTCAATAAGAAAAGACTTTATTTTGTAGAATGACTCATGATATCTAAAAAAATTCACCGGAAATTAAAATTCCGTCGAAAAAATTGAGGAGATTTTGATCCAAATTTTTTTTCCAATGAGTCTCATATTTTCTTTTATCAGTAATAATTCTAATTCTAAATAAAATATGTTCTAGTGAAAGAGAGGAAGAAAGATAGTAACATCTCCGTTTTTTTCGGTTAATTTTTAGATCTGATTTTTTTAAAAAAAAATAGCTTTTGTAAGTTATTTCAATCAGTTTATGATTCTTTTTTAATCGTTTTCAATGAGTATATGATTCTTTTTGTTTTAATCAAAATCAATACATAATGGTGGTGACATGAATGAGAAAGAGGGAAGAATATGAAGTGAAAAAAATATTTTTTTTTCATAAAAAAATACTTTTCAGGCGCTTAAAATCAGTGCAACCCACACACTTTTAGAATTCAGTAAAAAGTGTCAATATGACATAGCGGGGCATGACATGAGATGTCTAAAATGAACAAAGCTTAATTAAAATGTCTAAGTGAAAATTGATGCCAACTTTAAGGGGTCACCGATGGATTCAGCGTATAGTATATAATAAAAGGTTAGTAAGAGACATGCATTTAGCCCATTATTCAATTTGATTATATAGAATAGTGAAGAAAATTCGTAAAACCACCAAAAGACGTTCAGATGAACCCCTTACACTCATGCAACTTCACACTTGGACATCCTCTAAAGTCTAACCTAGGTCGCGACAAAAAGAAGTAAAAAAAAAAAAAATTACGATCTATGTTTCTAATTCATAATTTTGTACCATTTCAGATTAGACTTTTTATATGGTCGTGGGTCCTTTATGTATAATCCCTTTGTGTTATCTCAAGCCTACTAGAGAGTAATAGATTTCCGAAAGCATTCTTTCTTCAAAATTGTACATAAACATAGCAGTAAAAGACCAGTAAATAAGATTAATACTTCAAAAATAACAGGAGAAGACAATTTCCAACAAGAACTTGATTCTCTATATCGTTCCAATTTCATTCGCGGTCCTCGGAGGGACAACAAGAACTCTAATCACTTTAAAGATTTAATCAAGCCATGCTTCATTTTCCTGCGGAGGAGAAAATATTTATTCTTGACACCTGTTTGGCTTTCTCCAACCGAACGTACGTACAATCTGTTCTGCGCTCTTCTACTTGATTATCTGAGATGCATGTTAATGTCAGATAGCTGAACATCAATCTAGACCAGAAGGGTGGAGAATTGGTTGGTTGAAGCTGAATAGCGGAGAAACGGATATAGAAAAACTCTTCCATGTAGTTCATGGGTGGTTTGGATAGAATGAAGTGTATTTGTCTCTACTAATTTTCTTGAGTAACATGAAAATGTGAGTGATATAAGCACTTCACTGGAATTCCCCAATTCCCTAAATGACTAAAGAGAGAGAAATGCTTACAAAAAGGAACAAGTGTAGAACAAGAGGGGAGAGATCTTCAGCTAACAAGTACGTAGCAGACGAATTGCCAGTTAGGGGCTCATTAAGGTAAGAAGATAGTTTAAAGCTAAGGAACAAGGATGTACCTAAAAGAAGGGAGTTATGGCCCCATGTATAGAGACTATTTAGGAGGGAAAAAAGAGTCGAGGAATTCCAGGTACCAAAAAGAAGCAATGAAGTCTTCGAAGTACCACAGAAATATAATCACAATTCTACTTCCAAATTGGAACGATAATAGGTATTTATTAGCCGCTTACAATGCTGCTTCTACAAGGATTATTCTTGATAACCAGAAAACTTCTACAACTTGTTTTTCCAGAGTACAAAACTCCATACAAACTGGTCAAACAACCTATCAATAAACTATCTGAGGAATTCCTGCAAAACAAAACAAAACAAAACAAAAAAGGAATAAATAAAATTACCTACATAACTTTCAATGTAGAAACTGATCAAATATCCAAATCCAATAAACTAATAGCAGGTTATACAACTCGAAATAAATCTGAAAATGGATCTTCACAACATACTACCATACCCTCCTACATGAACTACAGAAATAGTCTTTTTTCTAAAACTTGGATTTTGCATGAGTAAACTATGTTCGCAAAGTATTTTCTTCTTGTATCTAATGAAAATATAGTGTGAACATGTATCAAGAGAGAACCTTCTTGGGCAAGCTCCATATATGTACTTGTAAATCGTTCTTGGGGACACAAAACCACCCAAATGCAGATATTTGCAATGACCAAAATGAGAAGACATTTGTATACAAAGGCATTAGCTTTCTGTATCATCTACTGTAGACTGTGAACGCATATCAAGCGAGAACCTACTTGGACAAGCTCAATATATGTACTTGTAAATCATTCTTGGTGACACAAAACCACCCAAATGCAGATGTTTGCAAAGACCAAAAAGAGAAGACATTTGAATACAAAGGCATTAGCTTTCTGTATCATCTACTGTAGACCAACAGAGGAAAAGAGAAATTTTGACAATGAAAATCATATATTAGGGGGAGAAAGGGTTAAAGCAATGAATTGTAATGCCAGATATATGATTGCTTCATTTAATCCTATGTCATATTATTAGATATGCATGAGAGAGATCATTGTTTCTCTTTTCTTTTCTTAAATTGGCTTCCTACGTGCAACAGGATACCCCACATCTTCTTTTTGTGAAACTGGTAAGGTTGTATTCTTCAGCATTAAGGATATGCTGCCTACCTCCAGAAAGGGATAATTACAGATTTCCTATCAAGTCTATAATTTGATCTATATCATTTATACAAAGTTGTTAACACCAAAGTAAAGATACTTTACAAATTACAATTCCATTTAACTTTGTGGATGGAATTGGACCTATCTTCAAAACATCTTCCATTTCATTCTCTCCAGACTGACCACCATACACATGATAGTTTAGCTTCCACAATCTCTTTTGACTCTTACTGCCTCCCTTCCTAATCCAGCAGCTCAACAGATCTGATGTATGTTCTTGCATTGTCCAGTTCATGCTTGTGATGTTGAGAAACAGGTTCCAATGCAGGAAAAGATGGTTATTTGTTTCCGCTGTCAAGTTGCACAAGAAACACCCAGGGACCAGCTACCTTTCATCTTTAGAACTTCTTATGTTAGACATGCTCTTTTTATCACTAACCAGGTGAAGCACTTCACTTTTGTAGGAATACCAGAATAATATTTTGGGCCCCCTGCCATCCCCTGTAGTCCAGTCCTCTTTTGTAGGCATTGTTGACTGAAAAGACTCCATCCTTACTCTGTTTCTACAGGATCTTGTTTGTGGCTGTTGTTGTTATATTCATTCCAGCTGGTTTTTCCAGTACCGCTGCCACCCTCTCCACCTCCCAGTCATTAAGTAGTCATCTAAAAGATGTCCCATCCCTGTTCTGTCCAACAGTCACTCACTTTAGCATCAGGGTTCTCACAAATTAGAAACAAATCTGAAAAATATTTCCCAAGAGAGGTTTGATCCATCTAGCCATCTTTCCAAAATTTAGTTTTGCTTCCATTGCCCACCTTGATATACATATTTCCATCCATTTGTGACCATAGGTTCCTGATTGGCCTCCATGCCCACACCCCATATGGTTCAGAGTCTACCCCCACATCTCAGGGATATCCATTCAGTTGGTTCAATTTCTCACCCTTAGTAGGTCCAGTTTCCAAAGTATCTGGTTATCCAGTTTCAAGAATTAACATTGACCGAATCAGGGTTTGGTTTGGATAGGCTTTTACTAATTCTGATTCTGAAATTTGAATTGGGCCAATTGGGCGCAAAGTTCTCCTTTTCTCCAATTTGGCCCCCGACTCCACAAACCTTGTATCGGGCTGCCACTTGTTAAGCTGGATCCGACAGAGATTTGCCCCTCTCCAATTCTACTAAGTGGATTCTTCTTGTCTAGAGCACACCTTGGGGTATCCATTCAGTTGGTTCAATTTCTAACCCTAGTAGGTCCAGTTGCCAAAGTATCTGGTTCTCCAGTTTCAAGAATTAACATTGACCGAATCAGGGTTTGGTTTGGGTAGGGTTTTACTAATTCTGATTCTGAAATTTGAATTGGGCGCAAAGTTCTCCTTTTCTCCAATTTGCCACAAACCTTGTATTGGGCTGCTACTTGTTAGGCTGGATCCGACAGAGATTTGCCCCTCTCCAACTCTACTATGTGGATTCTTCTTGTCAAGATCACACACCTTGGGCCTTGGGGTATATCTCAAATTAGGAGTTCAATAATAATCTAGAAAACAATTGTTTTATTTGTACAGAATGAAAACCACATCGTCTTTTCATCAAAAAAATTGTCCAATCCAAGATATGTTTGATGCTTTACAAGTCAAAATATCTCATCATCATCCTCTCTTGCTCATCTACTGCAATTTAGTAGAAGACATCTTGAGAAGCACTTAAAACTCGGTGCAATTTAAGTTAGTCGTTTTGCCCCATCTGTGCCGCACTACAGTATATGCACCAAGAAGTAAGGACGCACTTAATGCAAACAGATTATTTGAGGAAACACATTGAGCCTAACTCAATCTCAAAAGCTAGTTAATATGTGAGAAATGTCAAAGATCATATAGGGACACAACAATCATTCTCTCAACTAGTGTAAGGCATTTGAATCCCCGTATGCCTTGGGCTGAACATCTGAAGCATGACCATATGACATGGGGGACCACGTTGAATAAAACCTATAACATGAATGTGTTTGACTCTGTATATCAAAAAAATGAAATGTACAATTCTAATACAATGATAAAAGCAAATTTTTATCCTAAATCAGCTTCAAAAGATAGCTCATAAGATAAGGATTGAGTGATACCATAGGAGAAAATAACATGTCCCAGCGTGTACACTAGAGAGAGGACATCGATCATCTCTTACTGCATTTCTATAAAGCATCACTCTTGTGCTGGAAGCTTTTAAGATGGTTCCCGATACAAAGGATCATTCAAAAAAATGGGAAGGATGCACTATTACTTGGGCCTTTAGAGGAAAAGAGAAAAAAGCAGATTGTGGATGTTGCTTTATTAGCACTTACATAGATATTATGAGGATAGAGAAAAGGAAGATCTTTGAAGGGGAAGAGCTTGTTTTAGTGCACATAAAGCATAGCATCCCATCTTTAATGTCTTTTTGGTATATACCCATCAGGCTCTTATTTGTATAAAAGATTGGGTGACTTCCCTAGATACTTCTTTCTGTAAATTCTCTATTTTTTGGTACCTCTTTTTGAGAATTAGTACTGTTGTATTTCAGTGTTTAAAATATCCAAAGCAAAGACGCGACAAAATCACTTAAAGTGAGAAGTGAAGTATGAGCTTACAATCAACAGGAAATTAAAAAATATCACAAAATCAACTAAACCACATTTCATTTTCATCAAGAGAGTTTAGTACAATTGAGACTGTTTGGAATTAAAGTAACTTATTTCAGCATCCAGTATTGCCAATACCAATCCAACATCCTCAATGTTGAGACATAAACGAACTACCGATTCTTAATGGGATCACTTAGTACACAATGTTCTAATTTTTTTATGACAAGGGAAACCCGCAGCCGCTATCCTTTGGATGTGCAAGATTTTTAAAAAAAAAGAGACAACAGTTCATTACTCAACACCGACATCAGACTTTAACGGAGCAAAACTAAGGAGACAACAGTCTAGCTCGTTTACTATTCCAGTAAAATCACAACACTTCATATACAAGATATATAATTTAAATATAGAAACAAGAAGCTTCTCTTTTATGGTACATTGCTCTATCCTTGGAAGCATCATCTTGTTTAAGTGATTAGAAAGAAATATGACACTATGCACATGACAATAAACATGAAGTACAGCACACAAACTTGTAAGATATCTAGTGTGCACTTAATTAACAATCATGTGTTGGAAAAAGAATTGTACAAGCACAGCGATACCTCTTATTCTGAGTGAAGCATCTTACAAGTAACTCCGTCTCGCACAAGCTGAAGAATTGCATCCTTCAACTTTATATAGTCATCAACCTTATTGTAAACCTGATGAGAAATCCGAGCATATCCTGTCACGTAGCCATCACCATCCTGTAATTCCTTTATTTCCTCGTAGTGAATTGGGACTTCCACCGCAAAATGGTCACGCAAACGATTTCTCAAATTTAAAGCATCCTTATCGCTGAGAATCCTAAGGTTAACAGGCAAACCAACCATTGCCATACCTGGAGACATGTCAGGGGGGCAGCCAAGCGATGTTCCCCAAGCATTGGCCAACATTTGTCCCATTTCAATCACAGCCTTATGATTCCTCAGCCTAATTCCCTCAATCCCACCCTCAAACCTATTTATAAATTCTAACACCTCAGGTATAACTAGCTGAGAGCTGTAGTCTCTCGTCCCTATCCATGCACTTTCAATGGCTAGTCCATTACCATATTCATGAGACACCACAGGATGGTGTAGATCAGGTGATACAGGTGATTTCCGACAATACAAAAAGGCAACGGATGGAGGACAGAAAAACCACTTGTGCAAGTTGCTTACATAAAAATCAGCTCCAATTTCTTTAACATCGACAGGAACACTGCCAATGGCATGTGCAGCATCGACAAACACTCGTTCAACACCTTCTTCCCTACAAATCTTAACCAAATCACGCACAGGTATGACAACACACGGCATTGATGTAATGTGATCAATGATAGCCAACCGAACCTTCTTTCCATTCGCTTTCCCCTTAGCCAAGGCTTTCCGAAACTCCGCAACAATCTCTTCCTCCGAACGAAGAGGAAAGGGCAAATGAACAACGATCACAGAACCACCAGCCCGGGTGACATAAGCCTCAATCGATTTCTTAACAGCCTGAAACGCACAATGGAGCATGACTACAGCATCTCCTTTCTTAAACCGTCCCTCAGCGAAAGCCCATCCAACATGTTGAAGAACGATAGCAGCGGCAGTAGTAGCGTTATCCACAAGAGATACCTCATCCACGTGCTCCGCATTAATAACATCCTTGATAATAGTCCGTGAATGTAGAATCCGCTTCTGAAGATGGTTAAGGAAGAAGTCATCGGGTTGCTGTAGAAAACGGAGCTGCCAACGCTTCTGAGCTGCGATGATGGATGCCGGACAGCTACCGAAGCTGCCGTTATTGATACGAGCTATCCCGGGCTGATGATGGGCGAACTCTTCACGTATTTCGGAATCCGTAATGAGAGAAGACGAGCTGGTGGACAGCTTAAGTTTCTTAGCCAAATGACTGTGGTCGGAGCCATTAGCTCGGTGGTCATCGTCGTTCGCCGGTTCCATTTAAGATCAAAATTCAGGTTAGGGTTAGGGTTAGGGTTTTGCCTCACCGGAAGTGACGAGCTATAGGATATGGAGTGTAACTGACTCTGCTACCCATTTCAAAAGGATTGTTTAATTATTTTATTTTTAGACGATAGAGACGTCCCATTTTGGCAACACAGAAATACCGCAAAATTGAAAATCATTCTAACAGTAGCACTATTTTTATTTCTGTTGATGTTACTAGTATATTTGTAAACTATTAAAATTTTAGCCTAACTTGAAATTACAGTCCATATTTCAAATGAAGTATCAAACTTTGATCTGTCATGTATCAAATTGAACACTTGTATAAAAAAAAATTTGTAGAATATACAAAATCTCAAGAAACTGATCCCTCGAAAAGACGCCATCAGGAATGATGACATGGAGGAATGACAAAAGGAGACGAAGAGGGCAAGAGGTATAGGTGCACAGACGATTGTATAGCATTAATTTTAATTTTTCTCCTTGGCTGACATATTATATAGCATTTTATCGTAATTTGGCAAATTCAAAGTATTTACAATTGGACATAAATTTCAATTTTAGAATCTCAACCCAAAAGTAACAATTTTTGTATCTCCAATTATTGTAACATGTAAGTAAGAACACAATGTTGAATTAAACTCTACCTTGTGCTCTCCTCCCAAGAATTTTTAACATGGCAGCCAACCTTGAACTAAACTAAAATCACCACCTATAGCTAGAAATCCATTGTAGAATTCTTTTCACTACCTCTCATAAGAAAAAGATACCACAAGGAAAAGAATTGTATAGGACAAAATGACCATATCATTTGTGTACCAGATCATCTCCTAAAAGAAAATAATCATTGGCATAAAATAATAGCATAAGCTTCAGACCTCTTGTGTTTTTGATATTTATAAAGAGTCCAAGCAAGCAAAGTTATCTTCAAGTCAAATATAAAAAAGTACAAGTCTATTAAAAAAATCGTGTGATAAAGCTATAAAATCTCAAGCACTTCCTCATAAGCCACCAAGTGTGATGATTGTATACTTTTATGAGCTTTTGAATTTTATCTTAATTCAGTCTTTTGAAACTCTATGGACCCAGTTGGCCCACACGGTCAAAACGATCCATTTTCAAGGTCAAATAAGCCTCGGAGGAGGTACACTCCCATTTTGTCGATTTCCGTGTGCTATAGGTTACCATCTTTTTTGGTGATCCGGAATTCCGACGTCGTTTTTGCCAAAAATTTTCATGGACGCCTGTTAAGACCTTAGCTATGGACTTAGTTAGCCCACACGGCCAAAACGATCCATTTTCAAGGTCAAACGAGCCCCAAAGCAGGTAAATCCCCAATTTTGCAGATTTTCGTGTGCTATACTTCACCATCTTTTTTGGTGATCCAGAATTCCTACGTTATTTTTTGTCAAAATTTTTCATGGACATTCGTTAAGACCTAAGCTATGGACCCAGTTTGTCTACATGACCAAAACAATCCATTTTCAAGATCAAACGAGCCCCGGAGCAGGTACACCCCCTCCCATTTTGCCGACTTTCGTATGCTATAATTTACCATTTTTTTTGCTGATCCTGAATTTCGACGTTTTTTGCCAAAAAATTTCATGAATGCTCGTTAAGACCTTAGCTATGGACCCAGTTGGCCAACACAACCAAAACAATCCATTTTCAAGGTCAAACAAGCCTCGGAGCAGGTACACCCCCCATTAGGCCGATTTTCGTGTACTATAGTTAACCATCTTTTTTGGTGATCCATAATTCCGACGTCAATTTTGCCAACATTTTTCATGGACGCCTGTTAAGACATTAGTTATGGACCAAGTTGGCCCACACGGCCAAAATGACCCATTTTAAAGGTCAAACAAGCCTCGAAGCAGGTAGACCCCCCTCTTCTTTTGCCGATTTTCGTGTGCTATCCATTGATTTTTGGTGATTCAGAATTACGAAATCATTTTTGCCAAAAAAATGGGCGTCCGTTAAGACCTTATTTATGGACCAGTTTATCCACACACCAAAACAACCCATTTTCAAGGTTAAACAAGCCCCGAAGCAGGTACACCCCCTATTTTATCGATTTTCGTGTGATATAGTCCATGGATTTTTGGTGATCCGAAATTCCAAAATTATTTTGCCAAAATTGACATATGTTAAGACCTTAGCTATAGACTCAATTGGCCCACATGGCCAAAACGACTCATTTTCAAGGTCAAACGAGCCTAAAACAGGTAAAATCCCCATTTTGACGATTTTCGTGTGCTATAGTTCACCATCTTTTTTTGTGATCCGGAATTTCGATGTTTTTTTTGTCAAAATTTTTCATAGACATCCTTTAAGACCTTAGTTATGGACCCAGTTTGTCCACACGGTCAAAACAGTCCATTTTGAAGATCAAACGAGCCCCGAAGCAGGTGCACCCCCCTTTTGCCGACTTTCGTGTGCCATCTTTTTTGCTCATCCTGAATTCCGTCGTTTTTTTTTCCAAGAATTTTCATGAATGCCCGTTAAGACCTTATCTATGGACTCAGTTGGCCAACACAGCCAAAACGACCCATTTTCAAGGTCAAACAAGCCTTGGAGCAGGTACACCCCCCATTTTACCGATTATTGTGTGTTATAATTAACCATCTTTTTTGGTGATCCAAAATTCTGACGTTGTTTTTGCGAACATTTTTCATGACGCCGTTAAGACATTAATTATGGACCAAGTTGGCCCACACGGCCAAAACAATCCATTTTAAAGGTCAAACAAGCCCCGAAGCAAGTACACCCCCATTTTGTCGATTTTCGTGTGCTATAGTCCATGAATTTTTGGTGATTCGAAAATACGAAATCATTTTTGCCAAAAATTTTCATGGGCGTCTGTTAAAACCTTAGCGATGGATCAGTTTATCCACACAGCCAAAACAACCCATTTTCAAGATCAAACAAGCCCCGAAGCAGGTACACCCTCTATTTTGCCAATTTTCGTGTGTTATAGTCCATGATTTTTGGTGATCCAGAATTTCAAAATTATTTGTCAAAACTTTTTATGGACGTACGTTAAGACCTTAGCTATAGACCCAGTTGGCTCACATGGCTAAAAAGACCAATTTTCAAGGTCAAACAAGCCCCGAAGCAGGTACATCCCAATTTTGCTAATTTTTCATGTGGTATAGTTCACCATCCTTTTTGGTGATACATGATTCCGACGTTTCTTTTGCCAAAAATTTTCGTGGACGTCCGTTAAGACCTTAGCTATGGACCCAGTTGGCCCACACGGCCAAAACAACCCATTTTCAAGGTCAAAAGAGCCTCGAAGCAAGTAAGTCCCCTATTTTGCAGATTTTCGTATGCTATAGTTCACCATCTTTTTTGGTGATCCGGAATTCCTACGTATTTTTTGCCAAATTTTTTTATGGACGTCCGCTAAAACCTTAGCTATGGACCCAGTTGGCCCACACGGCCAAAACAACCCATTTTCAAGGTCAATCGAGCCCCGAAATAGGTAAACCCCCCATATTGTTGATTTTTATGTGCTATAGTCCATTGATTTTTCGTGATGCAGAATTACAAAATTATTATTGCTGAAATTTTTTTATGGACATCGTAAAGACCTTAGTAAGTACCCAGTTGGCCCACAAGGCGAAACAATTCATTTTCAAGGTCAAACTAACTCCAAAGCAGGTAAACCCCCCATATTGTCGATTTTCGTGTGTTGTAGTTCACCATCTTTTTTGGTGATTCGGAATTCCAACGTTTTTTTTTCAAAATTATTCATCGACATCCGTTAAGACCATACCTATGGACAAATTTGTCCACATCGCAAAATGACCTATTTTCAAGGTCAAACGAGCACCGAAGCAGGCCCTCCCCCCCTCCCCCCGATTTTGCCAATTTTCGTGTGGTATAGTTCACTATCTTTTTTGCTGTTTCGGAATTTCGACATTTTTTTGATAAAATTTTTCATGGACGTCCGCTAAAACCTTAGTTATGGACCCAATTTTTCCACATGATAAAAACGATTTATTTTAAAGGTAAAACGAGCCCCGGAGCAGTTATCCCCCCCCCCCCCCATTTTGCTCGATTTTCGTGTGCTATTGTTCACCATCTTTTTTGGTGATCCGAAATTCCTTAATTAATTTTACCGAAATTTTTCATGGACATCCGTTAAGACCTTAGCTATGGACCCAGTTGACCCACACGGCTAAAACGATCAATTTTCAAGGTCAACCGAGCCCCGAAGCAGGTAAACCCCCCATATTGTCAATTTTTATGTGCTATAGTCTATTGATTTTTCGTGATCCAGAATTACAAAATTATTATTGCCGAAATTTTTTATGGACGTCGGTTAAGACCTTAGGTAAGGACCCAATTGGCCCACAAGGCGAAACAATCCATTTTCAAGGTCAAACGAACTCCAAAGCAGGTAAACCCCCCATTTTGCCGATTTTCGTGTGTTGTAGTTCACCATCTTTTTTGGTGATCCGGAATCCTAACGGTTTTTTTTCAAAATTGTTCGTCGACATCCGTTAAGACCATACCTATGGACCAAATTTGTCCTTCGCCAAAATGACCTATTTTCAAGGTCAAACGAGCACCGAAGCAGGCACCCCCCCTCATTTTGTCGATTTATGAATGCTATAGTTCACCATCTTTTTGGGTGATCCAGAATTCCGACCTTTTTTTGCCAAAATTTTTCATGGACGTCCATTAAGACCTTTGTTATGGTCCCAGATTGCCCACATTGTCAAAACTAACCATTTTCAAGGTTAAACAAGCCCCAGAGCTCGTACACCCCACCCCCACCCCCAATTTGCTGATTTTTGTGTGCTATAATTCACTATCTTTTTTGATGATCCTATATTCTGACCTTTTTTTTGGTAAAAATATTTCATGGGCGTCCGTTAAGACCTTAGCTATGGAACCAATTGGCCCACACGGCTAAAATAGCATGTTTTCAACTAAAGGTCCCTTTTATGCATATTTTAATGGTTTCAATTGCATGGATTTCATATTTAGTACAATTAATTGTGCTAAACCATATTTCTTTCATTTTTCTACTAAGTCTAGGTTAGGTCTAGTAGGTCTTTATTGTGGAGAAGTAAAGACTTGGACTGCATTCTCCAAGACTCTCGTATGTCCTCAAGTTCCGAGGACAAAATGATGCCACTTATGTCCTTTCTTTTGTAAGAGACTACTTATGTACTTCCTATGTGATACACTTTTATTATAAAGGGCTAAGGTCCCTATTGTTAGACTTGTATGTTGTACTTAGATGGTTGATGAGACGACGTCTAGACATTCTATTTTCTATTATGAAAGAGTTTGACATTGATTGTTTAAAAAGTTTTAAATTCCGCATTATTTTATGTCTTATGCAATGATGGTTATGCAAAGACCATCTCCAATCCACCTCTATTTAACTCTCTATTCTCTATACTTAGAGTGTAAAATAGAGAATGGGCTCTCCAACCCCTTTTCATTTTACTCTCTATTCACCTCTCTATTTCACTTTTTGATTATTTTAATATTATTTTGTTGTATCATTAATTAAGTCTTATTATTTGTAATTAATTATTTAATATAATATATAATCTAAAAACATATTATTGACTAGTTACTATTTCATCCAAATTAATAATTTTCTATTTTTTTCTAAAAAATCATCACTTAAAATATGTAATTTCATATTATTTTAATATTGTTTATACTATATGAGATTATTAATTAAGTTTTTAATAGTTGAATTATTATCTAAGTAGTATAACATCTAAAAAAACATACTATTGATAAGAATACCATTTTCATCACGAATTAAAAAAATTTAACGTTTTTAAAAAAAAATATTCACTTTAAATATTTAATTTAAAATTATAATTATTTTTCACTATGAAGGACACAAAATCTACATGATAATTCAAACAATCTAGTTTTATGTTATAGTGATAAATTATTAAACTACACTTTTTAATGAGCATTAAAATACTTTTTGCAATAGTTCAAAATGGAATAGGAGAAGTAAATTAGTAAGCGGAATAATTGGATACAAGATGAAATTGTTAATTCAAACAATTTTTAGCTATATACATAAAAAAAATAGACAAAAAGTTACTCATTTTGAACTCTGTAATGCATTAATAGAGCATTATGGGAGCAACATAATAGTTTTGAAAGTCAAGTATTTATGTAAAATTAAAAATTAAAAATTTTACAATAATGCATTATTTATTATGTAATTGTATTTATCCATGATTTCACTTTTATTTGAATTGTTTGTTAGTATGTATTATACATAATATTTGTTGTAATTTATTTTATTTAGAAATTTAGAATAAAATATAATTTTATATTTAATAAAAAAATTGAAAAGAATAAAATTTATATTACACGAAGATTATAATGATTATAGGGTAATTATTTACGAAAAGAAGAAATGATTTATATTATGAAATAAGAAAATAAAAATGAAATAGAAATAATAATATAATATTGAGGAAAGAGAAAAAGATTCTTTTTTAGAGAGTATAATAGAAAATGGGTTGGAGTTGGTTGTCTGAAAAAATAGAGAACTCTATATTTGGAAAGTAAAATAGAGTGTAGGGTTGGAGATACCCTAAGGGCTTGTATGAGACCCCTTCGGGGTCAAGTACGTCGTTATACGAATAGGGGGTGCTCTCGGGTCGTGACACATATATACAATTATCTTGACAAATATATATATACAATTTAACTCTCTCCACTCTCTGCGCTCTCTCACTCGCATCTCTCCTTCCTCTCCCAATCTCGCTCATCTCTCTCCTCTATTTTTCAATCTTGCTCGCCAGATATACAAATAGACATGAATGCCAGTTACATATATACAATTATTTTGCAAAATATACATGTACAATTCGCCTTAACTCTCTACCCTCTCTCGCTCACCTCTCTCCTCCCTCTCTCAATTTCGCTCATCTCTCTTTTCCCTTTAACATGTAGCTATAAATCGTAATTAGAAAACTATAGTTTAAAAACACAATTAAGCTATTTTTGAGTGGCTATATGCATAAAATCCTCTCCCCATCCTAAAATTCCTATGTGATGTCAATAAAAAGAAGGATTGTCTTTGGGTCCAATGAGTACACATCTACTACATCAAGCAACCTATCCCTTAAGAAGATACAAAGGTTTCTTGTTTGCTTTGTAACATCTTAGTGAAACTAGTTGGTAGTATGTATGAGCAACTTGTCTAGGTTGTTGATGCTATATTTGTACATTGTTTGATAATGAATGAAAGCTAAACTATTATTAATAATAAAAAATGTTAATTTTTTTAAAGACCGAAAGTTGTTAAGACACCATTAATAACCCTAAGTAGCCTACCACCTACTAAAACATTTCCAATGTTATTATATTTGACCTTAATTAATAATCGTTAAAAGAAGAATGAACAAGTTGCTAATGAATAAAAAACAGAACAAATATAGAAGCAATTAAGATCAATTTATATATTTAAAATAATCAGTCTAATTGTACATGTGTGTATATATACAAAATTTTCATTCATATACATAATTCTTTAAACATTTAGAATTACCAACCCTTTATTTTATTTTATATATTTTCAAATAATCATTTAGTTAAATAGTTAACTTTTATTAACTTCAAGGATCAAAATCGCACTTTAAATAATTGAAGGTTAAATATGCATAGTCAAATAACGCATGAACTAAATTAGAATAATACAATAATACATGGACTATTCCCCCTTTTAAGTAATAAAAAAGCGATAAAAAATATCCACATCTAAAATGAAGAAAAATCACAAAATACAAATTATACCTGACAAGGCAAAAAATTATAAGCACTAGGTAAAATTCATAAGGCACGTGTAATGTCATACAAAACATAAGATTTGTTTCGGAATCCACAAGATTATGTCTCTTAATTTTCTAAAAAAAATTAAAAAATGATGAAACTTTTCTAAACTTATGTCTTACGAATTAAATACTATCAGGTATGAAAAATAATACTAAAAGAGGTCATAAATAGCGTATTTGACCTATATATTTTTATTAATAAAAAGCGATGAGACAAGAAATAAAAATGGAAATACAACATAAATCACACTAGTAGAGGGTATAATTATGTGCTTTACCCTAAGTTTCCAAATACACATTCGTATCAGATTTCGATCTCCACATATACGTATCTCGAATACATTAGGTCAAAATTAGGTTTAATTTGTTTTAGATACAATATATCCAAATGGATTCACGTGTATAAGAAATACAATAACTCTCTCCTATCTTGCTCGTTTCTCTCACTCTGTACTCGTATTTCAGAACGTAAATTGTATTCCATATATATATATCTGGTATGATTCACATTCACATGTACCTAATGTACATTAATTCTCTTGCTCGCCTCCTTCATATTTCTATTGTCTCTCTCGCTCTCTTTCAACGTATAATTATTTTAGAACATATCTGATGACAAAATACATATATCTCGATATATCTGATAAATAATAACCCCAAAATAGAAACAATCTGACCATAAACTTGCAATAAAAGTGGCAAAGCCCATCATCACCTATCAAGTCGGTTTGGCCCATTGATGATCTTCATGTTCAATTTATCTTACTAATATATATACAAATTAATTTACTAAATATCGGTTTCAAACATGTATTGTGTGTGCGCAAATTAAAGCAAATTCTCAGTACTAATAAAAAGCCCTAAAACATCTTAAATCTGAGTATTTCCCTTTTGCCGACTGAAAAGAAACTCTTGTTCTTGCTTTTTTTTTGAGTTCCAAAAATGGGGAATTGGAACAGAAGAAGATGGATACCCAGAAAAAAGTACAAGCAGGAAGATCTTCCCCCTTCTCAGCCGTACCAGTTCAACCAATCTCCTTATCATGGTACTCATCTGTCTTTTTTTTTTTCCCTTTTTTAGGTACTGTTTCATGCTATTTGTTGATTATCAATTATTTTTTTGTAATGATTAATGCCGGTGGTGTTTTTTTGATCAAGAATTCGGTGAATTTTGTTGGGTTTTCTTTTGTTTGATTAATTTTTTTCATCTGGGATTGCGTCTGTATGTGTGGACTGTATAGGATCCATTAAAGAACAAGATTTACACTTTGTTTGGATGGTTGTTATCCATTGTATGTACTGTTTTATTAGTTTTAAAAAATTGTTTGTTTTTGATTGTTAGTTTAATTTTATTGTTTTCATTGTTGGTATGTTTAAATCCATCATTAACACCGAAAAGTCCCCTTTTTTTTGTAACGAATCGTTAGTTAACGACGAAAACCCCCACCCCAATCGTTAGTTTAATTTTATTGTTTTCATTGTTGGTTTAAATCCATCATTAACACCGAAAAGTTCCATTTTTGTGTAACGGATCATTACTTAACGACGAAAACACCTGCCCCAATTTGTGTAGCGACTGATTGGGTGTGATTGTGTCGTTATTCTTATTTTGTCTTATTATTGATAATAATACTATTTTGTCGTTTACCCTACCTTTTCATAGAACCTCTCCCCCTAACCATTTAAATTGTTGATGTGTAATATTATGTGATGAACTATATAATCTATCTAAACATTGTATTTAATTAAATAAGTCACGATTCAGTTACCCTTATCTCTGGAAAAAAAAAGTCACGATTCAGTTACCCTTATCTCAGAAAATAAAAAGTCACGATTCACGAGAAGTTGTATCCTATGTAAGATAGTTGTGGGGCGTGGGTACCATAGGTAGAATAGGGAAATAAAAGTCTTAAAAATTGTTATCTCGGGGAATAGAACCAGTGACCCATTGCAACATTTGAACCGCCTTCACCGCTGAACCAAGCTATAGGTAAGTGTTGAGGCGGTTCATCTTAAAATATATATACCTAACATGCAGATTTAACCTTATATATACAATGCAATTTTCCGGCGAAGGGGGTTTGTCCGAACCCCCTGACCACTACCTAACTCTACCCCAGCGGACAACATTGGAACAAATTGAGGAATTCCCAAGAGGAGATGGAAATCGGGAAAATTAAAATCAATTCATGATCATAAACAACTAGGAAGGGGTTGTTTCCCGTATGAAGCACCAAACACATTTTTACACGAAGACGTGGCTAGTCCTATTCATAAGTGGTAGGCCATTTGCCCAGTTGATATTGTCAACCTGCTCATTTTTCCTTTATTATTCCATTTTTTTTTTATTTGAGTGAAGGATTAAATACAGTCTGGTCGAACATAAATGAACGATATTTCGGAAAAGGAAAAACTTGTTATTTTACGGAAATGGGTGGCTTTATGATTATGTTTTATTTCGTAGCTGGTGATAGAATATTTTATCTGATAACGTGAACGTGTTGTTGTTACTTATCCAGTGGAGACACTAGATTGACTGTTTTTTCTTTTCTCCATGATATTTGGCCATACAAGATTCTCTTTTTTTAACAATGTAACAGATTGTCCATCACAAGATTCTTTTAGATAGTGTTCATCTTTCTGATGGTTTTGTTTTAAAAAAATTGTGCTAGCTTCTCTAATATTTAAAACTTCTAGTCTTTTTCTCTTTTGAGTAATAAGTGATATTAATAATTTCACTGAGAACTTCACTAAGGCACTTCAAGATATGGAGCAAAATGATCAAAGTTACTTCACTGCTAGTAATCTGTGAAATCTACAAAAGAGTTGACATCATTTACTAAAGTCAGATTAGACGAGGAATTTAATATTTGTAAGCATCTAGTTTTATGGTTAAAGTAGCTGAATATCTGACCATGATAGATCCATTCAATTGATCTGTCGATTGAATATATTCCTCCTCATGTTCAATTTCTTTCTTCTACAGTTTTGCATTCAATTATGGAGATCTCCTCGTGTAGGAATAGGTGAATAAATCTGAAAAGACTTTTAGAGTTATACCTTAATACCGTAGATTAGACCATCTTCTTGTTTCTCTGCCATGTATACCTGGTGGTAGAATTCCTCCCAAAGCTTCCTTATATGCGCCAGTGGGTTACTCAGTGGAGCCACTTGTTGTTCCTGAAATCCAATTTCCATACATCCCATACTTTCCCCTAATCGATCATTTCCCATTAGAATGTGGTTCTCATTGCCAAGTCCCCATAGTCATTTGCAAAGATTTGTTTTTATTTGCCTGTTACCTTTGTTCTTTTTTAAAAAAAAATTCCGACCCCTAAACAACTCCATCTGTTGGAAGCTGTGACCGTTACGCTTTTGACCAATATACTTGTAGTCTTAATGATGATGAGAACTGTCAAATATGATTACTTAATTTTGTTGATTACACTGGGTATGCTGTTGTTGTAGAGTTATTGAACTACGTGTGTAGGGGGTGGGGGAGTTGTCAGTGTCCTATAGCTCTGATTCTTGATACCCTTTTTGGCCATTTACATATTATCATCTTCCTAGAATTTCACATATCATACTGAGTCGCTTCTGTAAGAACTGTGACTTTATTTATTTTCCCAGTTCTGAATTTAGGAAAACGATGAGAGCTATGTTGCTGTGCGCCTGTGCCTTTTAAGTTCTTAGAACAGATACCTTGACTACTTAGACCTGGTAAAATTGGTTGATAGCATGTGAAGTTCACATCAGATAGTGATGCCATCGAATAGTAAACTTTTGGCCTCCTTTTGAAATATTTTGTAAGATACAGTATTTTACATTCTATAGGATGAAGCTTGTCTTTCACAAGTCCCTGAAGCTGTAGCTAAGAATTTAAAATGATTCACCCCCTTTAGTTGGGACTTGATCCTCTGTCAAATTATTAAATTGTTCTACCAGTTAGCTTATGAGGAAGACCTTTCTCTTTTTAACTTTTCGCGTGTGAATCGGCTTCCAGAAATGTTTGATTGTCATTCTTATCTTTTGAGACTGTTATTGCTTCAAAGTCTGTCATGCTCACTTTTCGGACTGTAACTATTTTAGGAAGGTAGATATTTAAAAAGCATGTGAGGTGCTCGTCTGGGTTACTGTAAATAATATAAAGGAGAAATTTTGAAAGGGGAACTAGCTGAATCTGTAAATAGGGAGACAACGTATACCTTCTCTGTTAAGGAAATTGGTTCATGTTTCAATCTGTCATTGTTTTGTCTTGGAAAATAACAAGCATTGAATAGCTGTCCTTTTGTGCTAACCTCTTGTACAAGGAATTTCCTGCCTCAGAGGATTTAGTTCAGGGCAAAAGGCAGTAGGGCTCGAGATTGTGGTTGGCACAAGTCACGACTCAAATCCTAACTCGTGAACCAAGTCTGGTATTTAAGTGGAGTTGGTAGAAGATTGTAAGTGTTGAAGCCAGCTGACCCAGCTCCAATATTCCTCTGAAATTTGTGTGTCAGATTCTGTGCTTTAAAAGTTATGCACGCTCATATACACGTGTGTATGTGTGTGTGTGTAAAGATCTTGATAGACATGCTTGGAATTCTGATTGTTGTGGAAGTTGTCATTTTAATAAAATACATCTCTTCATATATTTCCTTCAGTTTCTTCTTCTTCATCTTCTTTTAAAATTAAATTAAAAGTCTATTTCGCATAAAATATATGCTATTAAGTCTTGTATTATCTACAGAATCTGATAACTTCTTCTTTTTGGCCTTTTAAAGCTATCCAGGAAAACAGTGCCCCATTATGGGAGATAGATTTCTGCAGAGCAGCCGGGATTCCCTGGCACAAGGTTGTGAGTGCAAAAACATATATGTACTGTTACGAAAATGTGGTTAAGTGGGATGACTCTGCAGGTCAAGAAGCATTCAACGTTGCAAAAAGGAGATATTGGGCAAAGATTTGTGGTTTTCCCCCTCAGAATCCTCCTCCCAATCCAGATTTGTACATTGATAAAGTTGATTGGGACTCAGCTATCGATCCGGAGCTGATATTAGATTTGGACAGAGAATATTTCAACCCTAATGAAGTTAAAAACTCTGTCAAGTCTGAGAACAACTTAGATCCTGGATGCACCCTGGTATGGGAGGATAAAACTGCTGATAATGGTGAAAACCCTTGGGGAAGTGGT
The DNA here is from genome assembly GCA_016801875.1 of Solanum sitiens. Taxonomy (NCBI): domain Eukaryota; kingdom Viridiplantae; phylum Streptophyta; class Magnoliopsida; order Solanales; family Solanaceae; genus Solanum; species Solanum sitiens. Next base: position 735,294 of record JABWTJ010000264.1, on the reverse strand, counting down.
AATGTGCAGGGCTCTAAAGCTGCTGCTAATGGTGAAAATCCTTGGGAAAGTGGCAATGTGCAGGACTCAAAGCCTGTTGGCAATCGTGAAAATCCTTGGGAAAGTGCTTCTATTGAGGATACGAAGCAGACTTGGGATGAATGGTATACCCCTGTAAACATCAAAAATGATAATCCGTGGGAAAGGAGTTCCCCCAAAACCCAGGGCATCTTGAAGGATACTGCCTGGGGAGGCTGTGGAAATGAGTCATGGGGTTGGAACACGGGGATGAATTATCAGAATGGATATGCTTGTGTTGATAACAGTTTCAGCAATTTGTGGTATCAAAGTGGTGCATGTGTTTCTGGTGCTAAAGGAAACGAATGGGTTGATAACAGCGTTGGTTCCTGGGGTCAAACCTATTGGAATACTGGAGGGCATGAGCAGCGGAATTCAGACTATGGCTCTCGCTGGAACAGGAATTTTAGTCGAGGTGGTGGAACAACCTCAAAGGACAGAAGATGGAGAGGATCTGAGGGCACGTCTTGGGGTTATCAGCAACAACCAAGGCAGAGTAATGACAGAAACGTGGATTTTGGAAGACCTAGCAGAGGTGATAATACCTTTTATTCTGGTTTGCGCAAAAGGGAAAGTTCTTCACAACATGTGCCGAGGTACAAAAGCTCAAGGTTTCAAAGTGATGAACAGAGGACTGCGAACAATTGGAGAGAAGGCAACACACAGAAGGGGGTTACTTTTTGCAGCATGTATGACTAGTTGATCAACTTCTTGAGTTGGTGTTTCAATGAAAAGTTGACGAACTTCATAAGTTAATCTTTTCAATGAAAAGTTGACCAACTTCTGGATCTTTTTGTATGTTATGTAACATCATTGGGTGTTACCAAGTCCAATGGTGGAGCAGTTGCAACCATCATCTTGCAGAGGGATGGTAGACAGGTAAGCTAGTTGGAAGGCAGTGGAATAGGAGAAATGTTTATGGCATTGAGCGGAAATTTGTAACATAAAAAAGCTCATTTCTGTTCATTTATTTATTTTTGGTTAAAGAGAAAATATCCTGTTGGATGGATAGTTGGTAGTAGGTATGATAGATGATGATAAATTGCGTGTTGCTAAGCCCATGTACCTTTGCTGTAAGTGGCTTTGATATCTCGGTGTAAGCTTGTAAATCTTTATATAACTTCACCCTTTTCCCCTCTGGGAATTGGCAACAGGTATAATATGCATCGAGGGATTTTGTACTTTTAGTCTTGCTGTAACTTGTACGCCTTGTAACTGTTGTTTTAGATGCATGTTGGCAGGTCAAAGAGTGGACTTCATGGTCCTGCTGAATCTCTTTGAACTCATTCCAAAGAAGTTCAACCTGAATGGTGATGGGTGGTATCACTACTTAGGCGGTCTCTTTTGTTTTGTTGTTGTTGAAAACTGTGGTGTTTGGGTCAGCTTGCATGTATCTTAATGAATTTTATGGGATACCTATCACCAGGTGACGCTTGCGACCATGACAGTTACCACCAAAGCTAGAACAGATGAGATGAGACAATCCATCTGTCGAATCTATTTACACAGTTCTAAAAGGGTTTGGTCTGGAGCAATGGTCGCGTCAAGCACCTTGATATATACTGTTGAGTGTTGACATTTAGACAGGGATCCTTCCTTTTTCTTACCCCTGAAAATCAGTTAGCATTGATGAATATCTTATTCCTTATAAGTACGATTCAAGGGTGCGAACTAATAGTTAATGATGAAAAATTATGAGCGGAGTGATTATGATTTAAATTCTGATGAAAATGGTAAAAAAGACATTAGGTAATGATGAAAAATTATGAGCGGAGTGATTATGATTTAAATCTTGATAAAAATGGTAAAAAAAGACATTAGGTTTTTCTTTTTCATGCCTATGGTAAAAAAATATTAGTTATATGTACTCAAATTTGTTACTTCGATACGATGTTTTCACGAATTTGTGTTATTTTATTATAATAAATTTTTTATCGAAGTATGGTACAAATCAACGTCCAAGTCAAGTGTTATCATATATATAAATATTTGCTTTATAGTTTGATCTGTTATTTCAAATTTGAAATAGAGAATTTTAATTATGAAAAACATGTTGAAGTCTTTTAAACGAAATGTGTACGTACCTCACTGATGTATTTAATTATTTTTTAATAGTTAATTTGGTGCTACTTATGGATAAAAATATGTTAGAGTGATAAATATTTTTTTTTTTATTTTTGACAGAGAGTTCAAAAAATTGTGAAAGAGTAATAAATACTCTTTAATTCTTAATTAAAGATTTTAAATTTAAATATTCTCGAATGCAGAATTGTCTTATTAAAGAGTTATTTACCTTATAATATGAAATTTTTCTATACTAATTAAAGTTCAAATTTAGTTGAGTATGAAATTTACAGGAGAAACCAAAAGGGAAAATTTGGTCTCAACTTGCTATTTTATTCGTTATACATTTTCAAAAGGTGGAACCCACTTCACAGTAGCTCCAATTTTTTTGGCAAACTAAGGACACAAATGTAAAGAAGATTATTAATTTGTAACTATTATGAAGTTTTTCTTTTCCTCTCAGCAGATTTAAATAATGTGGTAATGATAAAAAATTAGTAAATTTTAGATTTAGCAAACATAAAAATTATATGTATATGTTATAAAATTTATACTTATAGTTTATATAATTGTGCTCAGATTTGTATAAATTGCTAGCAATTTTTATTTGTATAAATCGCTGAAAGCATTTCATTTGTATAAATCGTTGACAGTCTTTCGTATGTATAAATTGTTGTTAGTCTCTCTATTCAAATTTCATGTATTTGTATATATGCATAAATTTGAATTTTTGTATACAATTGAATCGAAATAAAATATTTGCATATCAATCTCTCTCTTTATACAACACAAACTACACATTATAATTTGTATTTGTATAAAGCGAGAAAAAGAGAAAGGTAAAAGCGAACGGATAGTATAAAGTGTATTGGACGAATATATATATATTTGTACTTGTATATACAATTTTTTTTCATTTTATACAAACAGAAACACGATTTATACATTTGTGTTAGTATAAAATGGGAGAGTAGCAAACGAAATGGAAACATTACATGAATTAGTACATTTTAATAAATAATTACTGATTTTAGCAATATTTTTTATTTATTACCATTATAGCAATACTATGTTAAATCTGTAATATATATTAAAAGTAAATTATGTATGCAATATATATGAATTATATATGAATTATAATTGTTTTTAAAAATATATTACGTTTGTTTGGTAAAAATTTGACACATTATATTATAATTGTATTAAAATATGTGATAAATAAATTATCTATTATTAAAATTTATATTATATGTGAATAAAAAATTATTCTTTATAATATGAATTAAATTTGTATGATAAATGAATTAAAGGTGATCAAGTGAAAAAGAAATATTATTGCTATAAATGATAAATATTTTATTATTATAGTATATTTATGTAAGTTTTCTAAACGAATTCGCTAGGGAGATGACAATTGTTTACTATGGATCATAATTAAATCGAACTGTGATGGTAACATTAAGGAATTTTTTTTGAAAAGAAAACAAAAAGCAAAGTGCAAAAGAGTTTCTGCAAATAGTTCATACAAGCACACAGCCGCTTTCAGTTGGTGAAGAAGAAGAAACTCAAAAATGGCGTCCAAATCCTCACAAAGCAAACCGTACTTCTTCTACGGCCACCGGAAACCTACTCAGCATCGTCCTACAGTTCAAGGAGGCCTTTTTTCCAATCGTCAAACCATAAATCCAAACCGCACCACCAAAAACTCACCTTCCTCTGTTACCCAAGATGATTTTCAGCTTCAAAAATGGGACCCGGATGAAGTTTCGGGTCAAAAATCCAGAGACCCATCTCAGGAATTCTTCTCTTTAGCTCAGCGCCTATCACCAATTGCTAGGTATATAGTGGATTCATTCAGGAAACATGGGAAATGGGGTGCACCCCTTTTGGCTGACCTTAATATTCTACGAAGGGTTACTCCTAAGCTTGTAACTGAGGTTCTCAAACACCCTAATCTTGATCCCAAAATTTCATCCAAGTTCTTCTATTGGGCTGGTATATTCAAAATTCACCCTTTTTACTTTTTTGGGAATTTGTTATTTGTGTCATTCTTTTCTCCTTCGCTGTGATATGATATCCAAGATTGTTGAATGTGTTATGTTTTTCACTTTGAAATGGGAATGTCGTAACTTGTAATGCTAATTTTAGTCTAAAAATGGGTGGTAGAGAGGTAGTGGTAAGACCTATGTACACATTAACCTCTCAGACCCGACTTTGTGGGATTTCAATGGGTGCTGTTGTAGTCTAAAATGGGTCAAGCTAGCACGAAAAATCGAAAAGGAGAATTTTTAAGGGACGGGGAGAGTCTATAGATGCAATAGTGTGATCTTGAGGCAGTCAAATACTACAATTGTCATGGAATTTTACTGGACGGGAGAGTATATTGATGCAATTGTGTGATTTTGAGGCAATCAGACAGTACAATTGTCATGGTTTTGATCTTTTGGCAAGAGTGTTGTGCCTTAAATTTGTCTATATACAAAAGATGAAGTTCAAAGCTATGCATTTTGTTATTGTTTGAAAAAAATGAATAGATAAATTGATGATGAGATCAGTGTTGTGCTTGTACATGTGTGTCTTCTTATTCTTATAAATTATCTTAACAGGAAAACAGAAAGGTTACAGGCATGATTTCTCTTGTTACAATGCCTTTGCTTATGGTCTGAATCGGGCGAATCAATTTCGGACAGCTGATCAGGTTCCTGAGCTGATGCATATGCAAGGAAAGCCACCTAGTGAGAAACAATTTGAAATTTTGATCAGAATGCATGGTGATGCTAATAGGGGTCTTAGAGTATACTATGTTTATGAGAAAATGAAAAAATTTGGGGTAAAACCAAGAGTTTTTCTGTATAACAGAATAATGGATGCTTTGGTTAAAACCAATCATTTGGACTTGGCTATGTCAGTTTATGATGATTTCAAGAAGGATGGGTTGGTGGAGGAAAGTATGACTTTCATGATCTTGATAAAGGGCCTGTGCAAGTTAGGACGGATGGATGAAGTGTTTGAGCTTTTGGGTCGGATGAGAGAAAATCGTTGCAAACCAGATGTGTTTGCATACACAGCAATGGTAAAGATATTGGTTGCAGAGCGGAACTTGGATGGTTGTTCAAAGGTTTGGAAGGGGATGCAGCAGGATGCAGTTGAACCTGATGTTATTGCTTATTCAACTTTTATTGCTGGTTTGTGTAAAAATAATCAGGTTGACAAAGGCTACGAGTTGTTCAAGGAAATGAAACAAAAGAATATTTTGATAGATAGGGGGATTTATGGATCCTTGATTGAATCGTTTGTAGCAAACGGGAAAGTTGGTTTAGCTTGTGATTTGCTTAAAGATCTGATAGACTCGGGCTATAGGGCTGATTTGGCAATCTATAATTCTATTATTGAAGGTCTCTGCAATGCAAAACGAACAGATAGGGCCTATAAACTTTTCCAAATCACAGTTCAAGAAGATCTTTGTCCTGACTTTTCCACTGTGAAGCCCATATTGGTGTCTTATGCAGAGTCAAAGAAAATGGATGAAATTTGCAAATTGCTTGAGGAACTGCAGCGATTAAGCCATTGCATCAGTGATGATTTATCCAAATTCTTCACATATATGGTAGAGAAGGATGATAGGATTATGATTGCTTTAGAAGTCTTTGAATATTTGAAAGTAAAAGATTATTGCAGTGTTCCAATATATAACATTCTTATGGAGGCGCTCTATCAGAATGGCGAGGTGAACAAGGCACTCACATTGTTCTCTGAGTTGAGAAGTTCAGATTGTTTTGAACCTGATTCATCAACTTATAGCAATGCCGTCCAGTGTTTTGTAGAGGTTGGAGATGTACAGGAGGCATCTATTTGCTATAACAGAATTAAAGAGATGTCTTTGATTCCCTCAGTTGCTGCATATCGTTCTCTTGTCATAGGGCTTTGCAAAATAGGACAGATTGATCCAGCTATGCTGCTAATACGTGACTGCCTAGGCAATGTGGCGAGTGGCCCTATTGAGTTTAAGTATATTCTCACTATTATTCATGTCTGTAAAATGAATGATGCCGAGAAGGTAATGAAAGTTCTTGATGAATTGCTCGAAGAGGGCTATTCTCCTGATAATGCTGTATATTGCGCTGTAATTTATGGCATGTGCAAACATGGAACAATTGAAGAAGCACAGAAAGTTTTTGCAAGTATGAGAAAGCGAAAACATCATACTGAAGCCGACTTAGTTGTTTATGATGAGATGCTTATTGACCACATGAAGAAGAAGACAGCAGACTTGCTGTTGTCTGGGTTGAAATTTTTCGGTCTGGAATCAAAGTTAAAAGCGAAGGGGTGTACTCTTTTAGCCGGTTGAAGAAATGAAAATAGGTAATAAATCGTAGAAATATTAATCATTTGCACTTGTATGTGATATGAAGCTGCTAGGTCCCTGCTCTATTTAGGTGGCTTTTGAAGTTTTAGTAACTTGAGTTTGCAGACTCATTTTTAAATTTTTTGGAAAAATATTGTTGTGGTTCGGACCTTTTTATAAAAAAGGAAAGCGTTAATTTTTCTAAAAGATTTTCAGACTTACTTTTCAATCTTCCATAAACTCAAAAACTAGCGTTTGCAGTTCCTGAGTTTTTGAAAGATTTGACAAACTAAGTTTGGAAATCTTCAAAATTATTTTGTAAAAACAGGTCATTAAATAAACGCTTCCTCCAAAAAGTCAAACTGACTCGGCGAACCTAATTTTTGTAGAACATCACACAAATGTCACTTTCAATTTTTCACTGTTTCCCACAGGTTACTACTTCCACTTTGCAGGTGAACAGTTTGTCTGTAGTTGTTGGATGGACCAATCTATCGCACTGGAAGAGTTCAAGTGCATATTCTCATTGAGAGTTGAAAGGCTACTCCGATGCTTTTTGAAGGTATCTTTCAACTTATGATTGTGTTATTCGTTACTAACTGAATCAGGCTTTACATGGCAAAAAGAAAAGCAAACCCTTTGTCTGGAGACTAGAGGAAAGAAAGGAAATGTACCTACATTTTCCTCTGTTTGTTTCAAGGGATTTGGCAAAAGATGGATGTCATTTTTTAATTTTGGAGTCCACTATTTAATCTCCTATTTCCCTCGTCTTCCATTCTTGTACTTTTTCTTTAACATCGGTTCTTATTTTATTAGCTTGACTAATCTACCTCACGCAGCTTGTCCAGCTAACAAGCACAAGTCACCAAGGTAATCTTGATCGCCAAGACTGGAGCGGATGGAGTAACACCAAGTGTTATGGTTATGATTCAAACCTGGGAGCTGCAGGTTATTACTCCTATCCCTCACTCCATACTATACTTTTCTCTTCGCTTTCCATATCTCCTTAGCTTTCTGACATAGGAAAATGAAAAAGTTGATTTGGCACTCAGCTGGCTTATGATTGACCCTGCCATGAAGTCCCGTCCAGCCGAGGCATTTATGAATTCTACCGGTGTAGCACTATCTAATAACCAGTTTAGAAAAAACTGCCATTTGGTTATAATTAAAAGAGTACAAATAATAAGTTATCTTCTTCTTGCAGGGTATTGGTGAAATTCAGTATTTATGCAAAACATGTCCATATTGATAACAGAAAGTTGGGGATTGTGCGTTAAATGATTTTCTTCCTCCAACTAGATTGCGATATCTTAAAGTTTTGGTTCGGGTTTGGATACATGCCTATCTACGAATTCATTAATCTTCTTAAATAGTAAAATTAAATTGACAAAGCTAATTCCTTTTGTTTTTTGTTATCATTGGTAACAACTGTGACAATAATTAATTAAAGAAATAATCACACAAATTCCATATTTTAGTTTTCTTATTACCATTATTTTCTATAAGTGTAACAAATTTTAAAAATCCCTCATTTTTCTCTTAAGTAAAAAATGTCATTAATGTATCCGACACTCCATTAATGTATCCGACCCTCTTTTTAATGTATCAGAGCGTGTATTTGACTATCTTTTTAATGTATCAGTGCTTTGACTTGTTGGTCATTAATGTATCCGGACCCTCTATTAATGTATCCATTTGAGGGATTTTTGTAATTATAAACATTTAAAGGATAAATTATAATTTTGTTTATAAGTATGTAATTTCTGTAATTTATTAATTAAATAGTTACAACTTTACTATTATAATATTCCGTCCGTTCTATATTACTTGTCCACGTTACTTAAAAAGAGTTGAACAATAAATTAGTTAAAATACTTGTATGTAAAAGGAAAAGTAGACTAGTAATATGGAACTGATGAAGTAAATGGAAAAACTACAAAATATGGCAAACATTAATATACATTTAAAATAAATAGCTACAATTCACATTTTTTATGTTATATGGGTATAATTACACAATAAATAGCAAAGTTAAATATATATATAAATAATTAGAAAACTTATTAATATTAAATAGGAAAGTTATTATTACACACCTAATTTATTATGTCTAGGCATATTTTATGTGATTGGTTCCCCATATTGACCCTTACTAATACTTTCTCTTTCATCAATCTTCCTATATCACAATTTTTTTGTATTTTTCTTCCAAATTTTTTTTCAATTTAAGGTCTTTTTGATGATTTTGGAAACAAGTTTTGTAATTTGAATTCATCAATAACTTAATTGATTTTCTCCTCGTTTTTATGATCATATTTGTATACATATATGTTGAATCTATTTTTATAGGCTTTCGATTGACTCGTTTCTACATTACAATGACTACAATTATAAAAAAAAATAGTGCAAGAAGAACACGAACAAAAAGAGATTGAAGTTTGTGTAATTGTCAAATTTGTATATAGTATAATAGTTATATACATAGATACTTGTATTCTATTTTCTTTTTTTGAATAACTTGTATTCTAATATTAACACAAATTGAAATGGTGTTATCTGAATACAAGTATATTTGGATACATAAGTAATCTATCAAATTTGAAAGGTTAATTAGGTAATACAAGTATAATGGGATACATTAATACTATTTTTTATAAACAAATACATGAGTCAACACCAATCCTCAAGTATTATAAGAAAAACTTGACCAAAAAGAGATTGACATTTGTTGAACTTTTTTTCATTTTTTTATGCAACCGAATACTTGCACACTTTTGCTACCTACACATTCTATTATTTTTCATTTTTTTTTTGTATTGTCAAATATATTCATCTTTTGTTTAACAAAAATGTATATGTATACTATATTAGTGTATTCATTTTTGTTTTAACAACAATATATTCATTTTTTAAATTATCGTGGTGTTCATATGCTAAATTGTTATACTTTATCTTGTTTAATATATAATATATTAAATTTTTATAAATACTTGTATCTTTGATATATGAATACTTTAAATTTTATAAATAAAAATACTATTTCGATACAATTAATACAGTTTTCTTATTTAGTTCATTGTAATTAAAATTGTATCAATGTATAAATAGAAAAATAAAAAACATATACAATAATATAGCTAGAAAAAGAGTTAAAATGTAGTCATTTTTTATAAATACCATACTTATAGCTATTGAACTTTAATAACCCTGTAAATATAGTCATTTTTGTAAGTTGCTCTAATTTTATAGGTGGATTATAAGTTATTGTTTCTTATCGATAACCTCAAAATGGATTCTATAGTTGAAGTTTGGCTATATCTTAGTAAAATAAATAGCTCTTCATACACATATACTGTTATATTTCGAATTAGTCACTTAATGTATTGGTGAATAAAGACATTTTTTCTAGCCAATTACGATAAATAGTGAAGGACAAAGTGCTAAAGAAACCACTCTGTAGATTATCAATTCACCTTTAACAAAATAAAGACTATTTAGATGAAGGTTCAACTTCCCGTTTGGGTCGATTGCGTGTACGAGGAGTTGCTGGTTTTTCCTCTAACGGAATGACTGCACTGCCATCATCTTCCTCACCTTCTGCTATAGTTTCATTTACAGCGAGCTGTCAATTCAACAAAAGAAGTAAAATTAGACTCAAATCAAAATGTTATAATGTGTACGCAACGATTTACTCACGCAAGTCTGGAAGTATGAACTTCTTCAAAATAATCCCATTTATTCTCTTTAATTGTTAGGCATATAAAAGTTAAAAGGACAGAAGAAGAATCCATAAGTGTGATAAGCAACCCTAAAGAAAAGGGAGGGGGTGGCAATGGGATGAATTGAAATGTACTGCTAAAAAATACAATGCAATTACTACAAGTGCAAAGTAACAATGACCAAGGTAGTGCACGAATAACTGAAAAGCAAAGTTTTCAGCAAATGAGGTGATCGAAGTTCACGAGGGAACATTTTATTAGCTTATAACGGGTGCAGGGTGCATACATGTTCGTGAGCATGCTGCAGGTCTCTCTGTGTGTGTGTTTCTTGCATGAGTTCAACTCCAATTAAAGGACATGACACCATTTCAGTTTCTTAATGATTGATATGTTTCTTCTTTCTCTTCCACCTCCAGTATTATACTCAACTGGATTTATAAAGTTGTTTAACTCTGATGTCCCCTTGAAATCACATTGTGATATATGCCAAAGATAAGCATCTTTTAACTGTAACAAACCACCAAATTCTAGGTGTCCAACATGTGTCATGTACATTACATAAATCTTTGCAGTCTTTTTACTTCATAAGAGATTAAGAAGTGTATGATAGTTCTAAACATTATATGTCTGTAACTCTTATCTACCATTAAATCAAGAGTATGCACTGGCGACCTTCAATGCAGTGATTGATGTCATGTCTAGGGAGATAAAAGCATAAATGCATTAATTCTTTCAAAGAGAAACAAGTTAGTCAACTCATGAACACTCCTCATAACAACTCATAGACGTTAGCCCCCTTAGTACTCCTCGTGTGTCAGAAATATGAAGTGAGAGCAGCATAAAAGAATGGGACCTGGATCGATCAATTTTATGACAAAGCATCTGGAAAGTAGATTATGTTGTTGAAAGCCTAGCTTATCCTAGCATTTAAGTATTCCCTGATAATATGATCATTCCTATTAGTTTTACTCATACTGACTACTCCATGAAGGATTTGAAAATTCAAATGTTATAGGTGCAAATCGCACGAAGCTTTGACATATGTAATACTAATTTTCTCATGCAGCAAATATATATGTCCAACCTAAATTGACTTGGCAGAGCCAAACTTGTTTTCAGTTTCCTCGTAGCAGACATTCTATAAAAAGTTAAGGACAACATCAAGTTATGCTCACTCCGCAAAATATTCATTTGCTTAGCAATGATCACTTGATAGAATGACATTTCTAATCATCTAGGAACATCTTATACCTATCGGTTTTCTTTTCCAAGGCAATTACTGATGCCTTAGGTACTTCAAGCCTTATAGAACTATGCTTAAAGCTAGAGTTCCAATTAAGGGGAAAATCCATAATGTTATGTCCATAGAAATCAAGTAGCATGATCCACTCTAAAAACAAACAGTTAGACAAACAAATAATCACAAAACAGAAGATAGCCCATGTTAGCATATGTCAAGTGTCAACCAAGAGCCCATGGCAGCATACTGTCAAGTGTCAACCAAGAACTACCTGTCTGAAGGTGGTGTTTGTTTTACATTTTGCAAAAACTGAATTTGTAAACTCTAAAACAAAACCCATCTAAGCTTTTCCAGTAGCATTTGCATTGTTATGCCAATAATAAGCCTGCTTAGCTTTAGTGGAGTTGATATAGCCTAGACTGTTAGCATCTTTTTCTGGCGATATATTCATAAGTTCCATCCCTTGTTCTAGCTCTCACTTCTATCCACTTACCCTCCATTACCCCCACCCCTCTTCCCCAACTTCACAGACACAAACTTATCTCACCAGTCGCCAGCAAAAGAAAATAAAGTATACTTTTCCTCCAACCATACTAAAGTATTGCAGTAATTGAATAAAACTTTAACTTGATGAATGTCTTAAGCGTTGGCAACTAATACAAATCTGCATTAGAAATTTTCGCCTAGACCTCAAATTTCATCAATCCCCTCCCCCTCCACCCAAGAAATAATCCAAAACCTATAAAATATTGATGTTAGTAACAAAATTAGAACATCAGGATTGAAATGTTAATATATAACTTGAAACAGATATAATTACTCATGCTTCCACATTTTTCCTATACTTCACTTACTACATCTCGTGTCGAATCAAATATCAAGGAAACAAGAGTGAATGAGCCTAATGGAAAAAATTACTTGAGTCACCCAACTGTGTAGCCTAGTGGTCTCGTTCAAAACACTAGGTGCAGGGGCATGTCAAGCAACACCCCCTTCACCCAAAAATTATGAGATAGAATTTAGGTTTAACAAATATTTACACACATCTCTTTTAACTACACAAGTTGAAGGTTTAGTCTAGCCCGGAAAAAGCAAATGAGAAAATTGGTTTGGGGCAAATGGGATTATGTAATGTTACCTCTTCTAGAAATTTCTGGTCGAGGTTATCAGCAACACGGGAAGAAGTGAAGATGGTGATAGCAAGGAGAGAGAGTGGAAATACCAAAGCAAATATATAACTTCCCGAACTAATTCCACCAGCACGAGTCACCACTGATAACCCTCTGCTCTTCTTCTTCAATTGAAGAATACGTGAAGAAGAATCCACAAACAGCAGCTGCTGCTGGTGGTGGTGTTGCAGTTGCAGTTGCAGTTGCAGTTGCGGGTTATTGAATCGGAGAAAAGTAGAAGAGGAGAGCGAGTTGGAAAGTATCATACTCGCCACCACTGGTTGGTTGAAATTTCAGTTCGTTATTTTCTTTTACCCAGACAATTGGATACTCACTTGTCATCTTAGAGAGTGAAAAAAAATAATGTAATTTTTAATTTAAATATATAAATAAATAAATGATATACTACTTATTTACTCTGTACGCCTTTTTTATCTCAAAAGTGAGATCTAAGGAAGATAAAATATATGCTGATCTTCCCTCTAGGTAGATAGGCGGTTTCAAATGCATAATTTTCTTTTCTCAACTCTTGCCTTAGTAATTCATTAATTTTGTTTTTTGAAAAACTTTCACATATAGCTACTTAAAAATAGTCTAATTACTTTCAATAACTATAGTTTGATAATTATAATTCGTAGCTACATGTTATATAAAGGAGAGAGTCGAGAGAGACTGGAAGAGAGGGGAAAAGAGTGGGAGAAAGGTGAATTGTATATATATTGATTAGATAATTGTATATTATACATATGTATTTGTATATATGGCAAGAGGGATTGGGAGAGAGAGGAGAGAGGCGAGCGAGATTGAGAGAGAGAGGAGAGAGGCGAGCAAGAGAGAGCCAAGAATGGGAGAGATGAATTATATATGTATATAATGTATATTATACATATGTATTTGTATATATGACAAGCGAGATTAGGAGAGGGAGAAGAGATGCAAGTGATATTAAGAGAGGAAGGAGAGGCGAGTGAGAGAGGACAAAGAGGTGAATTGTATATGTATATAGATTAAATAATTATATATTATACATATGTATTTATATATTCTGATGAATTATACAATATACAAACATGACTAATTACACAAACTTGAAGTCAGGTCGCGAGTAATAATTATAGCATACTATAGCTATGATGAGTAATTGAATAGTATAAATTTGTTTAACCGCATGATTTTCCCTTCTATATTAATCTGTTTCTCAAGGCTTTACAATGATCCGAAACTCAGTAATTAATTTAAGAAGGGAATGATCTGAGTGAACAGCATGTGATTCATCGAAAATAATCAACTTGTTAGAGGTCGAATTACACTATACATTAAGAATAACCACTCATCTCCATATATCATAGAGTTGGAGCTCTGGAAAAAACAATCTCCACCCAATTCTCAAACATCTCTATGTTTCTTCTCTGTACTTCCTTCCACCAACATAAATCTACACCTCCGCTTGGGTAATGATCGGGAGTAACAACCATAAAACCAAAGCAAGAACAAGTCCCCCCGCCCATGAATCTGCTAGCTTACATTCTTTAGCTATATTACACACTGATACAAATCAAGACATTGGATGTTCGTCATTCATCCACTCCGTCAAGTTGACAGAAGAAAGCAGCAGAAGCCATGAAAGGAGAACAATTACGCTTCAGTTATCACATCTGCATCTATGCCAGGGGGAGACTGTGGGGGAACAGCTTCGTCATGAAATTCAAAGAGGGAACCACTTTCCGCTAAGACTCTCCTGGCAGCTTGAGAATGTTGATTTCTACCAATCTTTCTTGAAGGAAGCGACTCCGAGGCAGCAGCCTTTGATGAACTGTTGCTGCTTTCAAAGGATGCTAAGAATTTGTCCTTCGATAGAGATTCTTGAGCAGATAAAAGAATAGAACTGAAAACACCACTCTCCCTCAAACCTTGGACAATAACCTGCACATACAAAAATAGAAAACAATGAATGAACACATCTATCATTGGAATGAGTTTTAAAGATGTTTCTGACTGTTTTAGGGGTAACACACACACATCAGGACCATCGCAAGAGAACAAAGTGTGAGCACCGTCTTACTGGATAACAGACAAACAGATTGCTGGAGTAGATGATGTGAACCTTATCATTTTCCACTGTTGCACGCTGATTTTCTACTTCATCCCTAATTTTTTATAACCTAGAAATATCTCATGCAAGTTGACCCAGTCCTAATTGTCCTCAAAGGTTCAGAACTCAATGGAACATGGGCACGCCAAGTAGTCCCACTTAAATAGTTAAATACCATGTTTTGTGTCAAAGAAAAGGTTGGAACTGTGATATATGCCCAACCCAGACATCCGTGTTGCATCAATTTCATCCCAGCCCAGGCCTATGGGAACTCCACTAAAATGTATATCCCATGTAAATCTGACATGCCAACTCAAGTAATCACGGACTAGACCTTCCTGCGAGAATTAGTTCTCCAAGGATGTCCTCCCACACCCTAAATCCGTCCATCTAGAGACAGCAAATGGTATCTAGAGCATCTCTTACATATTTTTCTGATTGAAATTGATGCTAGACATATGTACTCATTTCAAAGGACACTATTTTTGTGTTCTAAGGAATTGTAATATGACAGGAAGATGTTTTTGTTCTAAGGTGACAGTTCTTGTTCAAAACTTTTTCCCTAGCTTAACGACCTCTTTTTCCCATTTCAGAAAATTGCACTTAGGCTCAAAGAAAAAAGATTTCCAAAGTCGGGCTGTCCAGGCTTACCATGGGAGCATAAATACGGGTTAAAATGCCTTTCCTCAACAGTTTCAGGTTCATCGCTTTGTCAGTCCATACGACATGTTCACGGTACCTGACCAAGGAAAAGAAATATCTTCAGAGCTGCAGAGTAACTACATTGATGAACAACTCAAGCACATAACTAGTCCAATAAGCCAACTCAGTGGTACAAAAGGGAGCTGAGCGAGATTAAATTGGATTTCGCTGCTATTAAGATTAGAAATTACCAGCTTAACATCTCATCCTCTGTAGCAGTTGAAGCAATAATAAATGCCTGGAGAAGATAAAACATTTTATCACACCTTTGTACATATTAGCTCATAAACTATCAAACTCAAGAAAATAAAACATAATAGTTCACACTAGATCAATAAACTGTCAACTGATAGTAAAAACTTTTCCCCATAGAAGCAGAGCGGGAAGACTGCATTTTATTAGAACAATTTATATAAAATTTGACTTTAGAATTATTTGCGCAAAACCAATATATGGATGTTGCCTGAGATTGATTCTCCAACAACCAGAGCACCCAAAATTTACAACAACATACCCAGTGTAGTCCCACAAAGTGGGGTCTGGGGCAGGTAGTCATAAAGTGTACGCAGACCTTACCGCTACCTCACGATTGAGAGAGAATGTTTCAAATAGCCCCTCGGCTCAAGAGAACAGTTCACAGCTGAGTACCAAAAGTTTTTTTTAAAAAATTTTGGAAAACTCTCATCTTAAAAACAGTAAATTAACGAGCCTCTCCCCTTACCCACAAGGAGCCAAAATAGAGAAAACACCAGTAGTCTAATACTCTTAATCTATTTGAAATAATCTCTTTTTGACCTTAAAGTAGGCATCCAAATGCTGAAGACATTTAGCATTACTAATCTAATAAACTCAAGTGGGCAGCTTCCCCTTACCTACTCTTCCACCCACACATCTTTCCTGAAACCCAGTAGCATAACTAGCAATTTTGGATAAAATAATTCGAAGATCCAAATAAAGATTAGAGTTAAAAACAAGTCCTCTCCAGCAACAACCACGAAACGGTAATCATTATGGAACTACATTATCCAGTAGTACACTTGTAAACACAAAGTAAAAGAAAAGGCATAGTCTTATTTCCACCTAAAAATGAAAAATAGAAAAGGAGCAGTAACTCACAGATCTATCAAATTCCAACATGAAGCATCTCTTAACATCCTCCTTTGTGGGCTTGCAACCACATCTATCTCGTCTTGAAGTCAAGTCAGAAAACTTGGAATATGTGTAATGCAGAACAGCAGCCTCCTCCAATTTGATCTCCCTGTCATATGTTGAAATTTTTTTAATATGATGGCCTTATTCTAGAATACCAGTATACAAGGAAAAGGTCGTAACATTCATAGCATTCCAGTGAGCACGGGAATATGGAACAACTGAAAATTATCCCTCTAACATCCAATAAGTTTGCATGAGCTTAGGGCCAAAAGAATAATAGACAGGTCAGTATGTGAGAGACTATAGAGGGCAAACATACTTTGGAGTTTTCATGTAATTATGCCATCTATGAGCCCCATTGGGACGAAGATGGTCCTGAACTCGAGCAGCTGCTTTACCATTTCCATACGTCAAAAAGTAATTAGGATTGCCACGGGTTGCTTCTTTATACATGCCAAAATATGTATCCTTCGTTAGATGGTCATAATTCTTCTTGAACATTGATACCTATTATGATGGGTACATAGGAAAAGACAACAAAAGAAAAGAACAGTTTCAGGTCATACGCCAAGCTTAATTCACATAGCTTTGATAAGCACCAGAATATGACAAAAGCACTTCAGAAGATTCTGATCATGGGGGTAATAAAATAACAGAATAAGAGTTTTCCTTATTTACCTCAATGATACTTGTCATAGTCAAACAGTTGAAAGACAATTAACATATAGGAAGATAGAATATTTACAGGATTAGACAAATTATCACTCAATTGCTTACTGTACTTAAATAACTTTTTATTGAGAATACTGTACTTAAATAGCTGAACCAACAGAAATATACTAATGCATCTTTTCATATCACAATGATTAAAGTAGTCTCTCCCATAAACGACGATCAGTAACAAATAATGAATAACAAGTCCAAGTGTCCAACTTACCTCTGTAAAAGGATCCTTGATGTCCTCTCGTTCAACACTGCTCTCCTGAATTCAGAAAAAAATCATTAAAATACTTGATGACAGTTCCAATGGTAAACAACATGTACTGAGAACCAATCAGATAAGCGCTATACATAAATAGCCGTTTCCCGGAAGACTTCCCAATCAACTTACATAGTTAGGAAAGATAACCATGTCAACGTTTGAAGGCACGTCAAGAAGCAACTGCCTCAAAGAATACTCTCGAGCACCGGCCGGGTGTATTAACTCATCTGTATCTAGATGAATTATCCAATCCATACCAGCATCCTGACATTTCGACATGTACATGGATCATCAACAATGATTTAGAATGATAGCCAATGCAAAAGTAGAAGAGTTCATACCCTTGCCATCACTATGGCCATCTCCATATTAAGAGATTGCTTCACAAAGAGCTCGTAATTGCAAGGTTTATAAAAGAAACTAGACAGCCACGTTTCATTCCAAATCCGGCTAGAACAAAATGAGAAAAAAGGACATCAGTCAAACATAAGTAGACACGTCAGATGTGCACATGTGATAAGTACAAGCATTAACTGAACTTAAAGGGCACATCTCATTCCCATCAAACCAGATCAAAGTTAGAAAATGCATGCCAATGAGTACAAGCATTAACAAAATTTGATGGCCACATTTCATTCCAATCAAACCAGATCAAAATTCGAAAATGCATGTCAGTAAAACATATGAAAAGAAAATAGCACGCTAATGCTAAAAGGAGAGAAAATCTAGCCAAGTTTCACAACTCAACACGAAGGAATTATTACAGTTACAGAAACAATGAAAATATGCACATCAGAAGGAAAAAAAATCAAGCACCAAAACATATCTTTTGATCTTTTATAGCCCTTATTAATTTTCCTATGATTTCAGCCTCACCAAAACCAATCAACAAATTCTTAAATTTTTAGAAATATTCCATGATCAAAATAAATTGTATGTCTAGTTCATTCTAACTGTTTCTCACACAATTATAGCCAATAGAAAAATAAGTAACAACTTTTAGCTGTGTCTCACAAATTTGGCTTGAGCCTGAAAAACGAAGTACAGGAAATTATAGCCAGTCCTTAGAACAATCATAAAATGTCAAGGGACAGACCTTTTGGCTTGTTGCTCCTCTAGCTTTCTTGTTCTGTATATTACTTTTACTCCCTGCAGATCAAACAAAACCCATGTTTGAGAAAAGAAAAATGTCACTTGAGCCTTAATAAGTGGGTAAACTGGATTTGGACCATAACAGCTCAGCTCCAACTTAAAAGGAAAAGAAGGTTATGAAATTGCATGAGAAGTAATACTTTTCATAAGAGCACCCAAATGAATTGTTATTCTTGAAAACATCTAGATAGAGGTTACTGAAGGTAAGGTAAGGAGAGGCAGGAGCTTAATCGCAATTGCACCCCACACAATTTCAAGATCGTGTTGATGAATCCTAAAATTCATTGAGAAGGTGAATACAGGTTGGGGGACTTACTGGAATGGATTCAAGAACTTTAGAAACATCAGGAGATGCCGCCTTCCCTTCCACAAAAAGCAAAAATGATGTTACCCCAATTACTTTATGATAGAACATCCACGGTAAAATCTGCTCTAGGCCAGCAGATGTACTGGTTGTAATACATATCTGCATAATATAGAGAAACATGACAGAGTTAAATGATAGTGTAAACAAAACAGAACAAACTTGTTTTAGTATCAAATAATCCTAGCTCTGTTGGGACAAGAATGAGTATAGAAAGGCATGTTATTAACTCTTAACTAGGAAAAGCTGCACAATAAAATCTCAGGAGATATCCTTTGGTTGAAGGAGATCAAAAAGGGAAAAAACTGGAAGAACCATTTCCCTGATACTTATTGAGTTATTTTTCCATATTTACAACATCAACCACTCAAATCTCAAGCTAGTTGGGGTCGGCATATGAATCCTCACCATCCATTTAGCTCTACTTGGCACCCTTTCATTACAATGTTCAATAATGAAAGACTCCTCGCAACAGTTTTCAACAGTTTTTACTAGCATAATAATCTCTAATTATACTCAAAAGATTCCTAGCGAACACTGGGACAATTGTAAGCATTCCATCATGACCAAGCATCCGAATACTAGATTTATTTTGCTGTGTTTGCCCAGAAAGAAAAGAAGAAAAAAAAGAACTGTAGAGAAACAGGGATGATCAACCTGCAACTGATCTACATGAAATTTAGGATTAACAATGTACATCCTATAAGTCCTTTTAATGCCTCTTGTTTATCAAACTATGCAACTCCTTGAATCTACAATTAACAAATCTTATGTGAATAACGTCCCATTTACTTCATAAAATACTTAATTTATAAAAATAAACAAATAGAAGAACCCAGTTAAGCAGTAGAGCTACTCATTTGCTAGAAGGTAACTAGAAGATGCAAAACGAAAGAAAAATCTGCGATACACTTCCATATTAGCTAAAATAACAAATTCCAGCAAAACCCATTTGAGATCGATCAACATTCAAAAAAAACACAAACAAATTAAACCAAAAACAATGGAAAAAAAACAAACCTTGGGTTTGAGATCTGGATGAAGTTTAAATTTCCAGTCTTTATAGTAAGGGAACGACGGCGTATTGGTATGGGCAAGAAGAGAACAGTCTGATGACTGAGAAGAGTGAGCAACAGTGGCTAAAGGAGAAGTGTCCATGCCAGGAAACTTATGAGACTCTTCAGGAGACCATCGAGAGATTGGATCGTCAACTCCACCACCACGCCATTGAAGAAAAAAAGCAAAAACAGCCAAAGATAGAGGAAGGATTGTAAGGAGAAGAAGAAGCTTCGAGAAGAAAGATTGCTGTGAAGATGAAGAAGAAGATGGTGGTTGGGGTCTGAGAGAGGTGTAGAGACCCGCCATTGGAGAGGATTTTGGGAAGATTTGGAAAAAATTTACAACAGTTTATTATAAGTTATATTTTAGGCGTCGTTTCGTACAAAGATTGATAATGCGAATTAGTAATGTTAGAATTAGTAATGCAGAAATTAATAATGCAGGGATTAATAATACAGGGATTATTTTTGTCAAGTGTTTGGTTCATTGTTTTCGACCTCATCTTATGTTTGGATTAAAACTTTATAAAAAACTTCTTTCCAATTATACCCTTAAATTCTTATGCAATTGGTTAAGGTAAATAATTGCCGGATAATATTTTTTTATGACCTTCTAACTAGCTAAGAAAAGAATAATTTTATTGTCATGTTTGCCTTTTTTTTCTTAAATTATTTGAGGGTAAATAATTATCATCTTATTAAATTGATCACTTACAAATGTCAATTTTCAATTTAAAAAGATAAACTATCAACTTTTAAAATTGAAAAGATGGTAAACAATAGTAAAATTGAATAAACCATCTATATTTACGAATAAAATTGCAAGTTATAATTTTTGTATGTATTCAATGTTATAAATTATTGAAAATACAAAATATTAAAAAACCGCACAAACATTTAATTATTTGTTTATTTTCTTGATTTTATGTTTTATGGTTGTGCTAGTAAATTTATTTAAATAAATTAGCTTACAAATTATTTAGAGAGAGAGTTAAATAATTTGTAAGCTAATTTATTTAAATAAATTTACTTGCACAACCATAAAACATAAAATCAAGAAAATAAACAAATAATAAAATGTTTTGAGGGATATTTTTGTCTTTAGGTGACTTATCCCATGGTATTATATCCCATGTATTGCTAATACCTCCAAATAGAAGGTATTAGTAATACATCACATAATACCATGTAGGATGTATTAACTAATCCATGGATTAGTTATATATAGACCCAATTTTCTACCAAACGTAGTACTAAATAATACCATCTATAATACATGGACATTTGTTTTAATGCGGCCTACCAAACGATCCCTTATTATAATATCAGTTACCTTAACAATTACTCCATTTATTATTTCTATTTTTCTTATTAATAATAAAACAAAAAAAACAATATTTGGTCATGTTAAAGTAAAACTTAAAAATTAAAACTTGGAATTATTGAAGTTGTGATTTTTAAAATTTAAATTGTGTATTTTATCTTGAAAATATTTTAGTTTTTGTGAGTAAATAAATTTCTCCTGAATCAATTTTTATTATTTTTTTAAAATCTGATCAAATTTCATGATCGAACATAGATTTAAAGATAAATTTTAATATTTAATTCAAAATTTAGGAACAAGGGCTAGTTAAGATAAAACAATTTTGTCCACATGTTCAAAACTTTCAAACTTAACATCTTGATCACGTTATCATAATAACAGTTAAGAAGTAAAGTTTTAAAAAATTTATAACTATTTTAATTATTAAGGATTATAAATTTATAACAAATAGGATCGATTGATTAAGGTAATAAGATATAAGCTTCACATAAAATTCAGTGTGATTTACAAAAAAGAATTGTGTATCATTTTTATGTGAGATGAAATATGAAGTAGTAATATATATAATTTAAAACTTTTAATTAAAGATATTATAAACAAGTATATTATATTTAGTAGCTAACGACTTTTCTATTTTTTTGTATATATATATATATAGAGAGAAGAAACAATTGCATGATATTAAAAAAAAAATTGTAACTATCAATAAACATCAAAGATGAATATCATATTGATATTTGTTGCTCTAATTATGAATAAGCTAACTAGTACTATTGTAGATACAATTTGATAACATATGATATTTACTAACAAAATTGTATTAATTGAGAAAACAAGTAAGAGTGTCAATTAAAAGTCTAAATTGTGAAGAAGTGCTAAAAAGGAAAGATATAAGACATGTCAATAAACATCAAAGATGAATATCAAATACATAATTTGTTTTGCTCTAATTATGAATAAAATAATTACTAATATTATTATAAAAAAAATTGATGACATGTGATGTTTACTTACAAAATGCATTATAAGACAAAAACAAGTAAAAGTTTGAATTGTGGAGAAATAAAATACTAAAAATAGAACAAGTACATATAAGACATGTTGGTAAACATCAAAGGTGAATATCAAATTGATATTTTTTTGCTCTTAATTATGAATAAGCTAACTAATACTATTATAAATAAAATTTGTTGACGTGTGATATTTACTAACAAAATTGTATTATTTGATAAAACAAGTAAGAGTGTCAATTAAAAGTTTGAATTATGAAAAAAAACTAAAAAAAGATCTTTTATATATATATATATATATATATATATATATATATATATATATATATATATATATGAAACAAAATATAAAATACAAATTTAGTTAGTAAAAGTAGAATAAAATTGTAATGGAAAATTTTTATGAATCTGCATCATTAAAAAATATAAATAATTTAATAATATGTAATTTGATGCTTTAGGATAACAAAGTGGTATATGACCATGTTAAATAATATACAATTAAAATATATAGAATGGTTGAAATGGAGGAAAACTATTACCAAAATGAAAGTATGTTCTAAAAAAAGCAATAATTAAATATATGAAAGTTAATGTTGGATTACTAGAGTGCAACATGTCTACAAATGTTTATCTTAATATATGTTTACATAATACTATTTAGTAACTATTTCATAATAGGATTATACATAAAATAAAATAAAAAATTGCTACCATAGGGAATAGCTATTATACACCTATAATGCAGTTTGGTGTTTAAATCTTATTAATTGTCTAAGAAGAAATTAAGATAGAAATCATGTTTACTTAAGAAACAAATATTCAAACATAAAATCTAAAAGCAATCATCTTTTACTAATTGTTGTTTTAAAAGCTAATACATTATCAATAAATTAATAACCATTTTTTTTTAAAAAAAGAACTTTATTACTACGGTGAAATGTTAAATGCAAAAAATGATTGATATTAATATATTCAAACTGTATAAGATCAAAAAACTTTACAACTAATAAATTGATGCACATAAAAAATAAATTAAAAGAACACTTAGAGTGTGTTTGGTATGAAGGAAAATGTTTTCCATTGAAAATGTTTTCCTGAAAAATAAGTAGATTTTGAACTTATTTTCTTATGTTTGGTTGGTGAGTAGAAAATATTTTTCAGAAATAATTTTTAGTGTTTGCTTTATGAATGAAAAATATTTTTTTAGAAACATATGTGATCCATAATTTTAAATGCACAATGGGTATGCAGTAGATAGTAAAATATATCATAGAGTACAACAAAAGAAAAAATAATTAGTTGTGAAGATGATTTTTTTTATGTATGCATTTACTAATGATATATTATTTGTGAGTCTTTTAGTACTATCATAGTCAATAAAAAAACAAGAAAAAAAACAATTGCCTTAATTTTTAATTGTGTCATGTTATTTTAAAGTACGAGATTAATTATATGACATGATTAATAATTTATTTATAATTAATATAATTATTATAAGTGTCATTATAAATTATTTAAAAGGGAAAGACTAATTTAAAATAAATAAATTATTTTAATGATATTGAGATTGCTTATAGACTATAGTAAATGAAATTTATAAGTTTATTTACTTTGAATTAAAGTTCAATATACAGTATTTAAAATTAAACAAAATGTCCTAAGTTGGCATTTGCTTATGTAGGCAATTTTTTATATTTATTTTTTTAAAAATAAAATAATATTAACAGCCAAAAATATATTTGTATGAAATAAAAATTAACGTATTTTAATATAGTCTTTAAATAATTAACTGCTAACTTCTGATATTTAATCAACAACTAGATATTTTTAACATAATTAAATTGTATTGAATAACATATAACTATAAATAATATTACATATCAATAAAACGATTCAAATATTTTTATTTGGTTAGGAGACAAACAAAATTCAATTATTACTATTGACAAAATGATGAAATGAATCATCATTAATATCGACACATCATTGCCAAATGCTAGAGTTTCATTGTTCAATTATTTTCCTTTTTATTGTTGGATATTTTGATCGTACCATCTTCTCTTTGCATTTCGTATTTTTAGTGAGTTACATACAAGTTCAAAAAAATTAAATTTTTGATACTTTCATTATGTACGTTAAGTTGCAAAGATCCATTGAGATAATCTGATTGATTGTGTACCTAGTTTTGGTGTAGCATCTATGTTCAAATTCATCATAATTTTCAAGTGCTTCGTAATTGGATCTTTAGCCCCTTTCACATGATATAAGTTATTGATATATTGAACAGATCTTTGTTGTGCGTCATTTGTAACGCTATCGTAGAAAAAATGTTATTCCAAGATGGTAATAGTGCAAATACATTATATGTTATAGTTCTTTTTCCAGCTTCACTTGCACAATTGGTATGTCTGAATGGTTTCAACCATTTTCTAACCTTAATAAATGAATTATAAAGAAATTTGTCAAGCGAACGAGTATTTGACTTTCATTTATTTTGTTTTATTTTCTTAATTAGAATAGTGTAATAATATTATTTTGGTTTGATCTTAAATATTTAGAGATTAAGTTTCTAAAATACAATAATTTTTTATAGCCAAATGAATATTCAAAGACAAATTTTTAAAATCTATTTAAAAAAAAAAACTAACTAAATCAGACAATTGAAATGATTTTGTAATAAAAAAAAATAGAACAAAAATGATTTTTTTTTTTTTTAACCAAACAAATAGAATCCAAATTTATCAAATTAGTCCCTTTTCTCATTATTCACCCTCTTTCTTCCTCCAAAACCCCCCCTATTGCAGAGAGCGAGTCAGTGGACTCGCCAAATTGATAACTTTATAGCAAAATTCAATTGCTCCGACACTACTCTCTTTCAGTTTTACCCCATTTATAGCATTCTACAGTTGGAATCACCCTTTACCCAGTAGCAGAAGCTGGGAGGCACCTTGCTGACGAATTGGACCGACATGGGAAAACAGCTCTTGTAGAAGAGGAAAACTTGGGAGTTACATTTCAGAAAGCTTGAAACAAGAATCTGATCAAACCAATTTCAGTGGGTTCTTGAATAGTAAGAGTCTTTTCATTTTTTTTTTAAAGGACTCCCAATTGAGGTTCCCAGCATTTCTGTTCTAATTCAATTGGTTCTTTTATTGTTTGGGGATGTTGCATTTTGGGTTTGATATTTGAGAAAAACATGAGAAGATTTCATCTGTGTTTGGTGATGGTGGCTGAAAGATAGCTCTTTTGAGGGCATCTTAAAGGTTGTTATCTTTTTATTTAATTTCTATTCAGGTTTTATGCATAGCATTCAAGTGAAGCTTTGGACTCTCTTTTTTTTCTTCTCCATAATAGAAAATTGAGTTGAATTGATGAGTAGAAAGCTTAAAATAGCTCAATAGAGGGGCTAGAAGTTGTGTAGTGTGATGCATATATCCATGAAGCTGAAAGGTTTTAGGTCCAAGTTACACAGGTCAAAGTGTGCACCTCGAATTGTCTAAAATTTGAGCTTTTGTTTCTTTGATGAAGTAACTGATGTCATTGAAACAACATCAAGAAGATGCAGTAGTTACAAGATATGACATTGAAGCTTACAGAAACATCTGGCTCCTATACAAAAACTGTCTATGCCAGAGCTAGGGAACTAATGAAGTCTAATAGTTGATATGAACTATTAGATGGGAATAAACTGGACCAGCAAAATAGACTAGCCATACATTTAGCTTTTATAGATCCTATAGGAGTTAAACTCATCTATTTCAAAATAAAAAAATAGAACCTATAGGAGCTGAGATCCCTTCAAAACATTTCCTATTCTTTTCTGTCGAAGTACTCCAAAAACTGCAAGCAGGTATTATTCTCCATTTGTGCTTGATGGATTTATCAAATCTCCATAAGCACCAACTCAAGTATGCTTCCCTTAATGAGTGAGGAGTGATCCATTTGAGGCCATAAATACACAAAAATATGCTCCATAGTTCTGAAGTAAAAAGATAGCCAGGGCTTTCAGCTTCCTCTTTACGCATATAGCATCTGTGAGGGAATTGACTGAGTGAGGCACTCCTCATCTGTCCAGGTGAAAGAAATGACCTTGGGAGGAATTTTTGCTTTACATATGAGCTTCCAAGGCCAGTTTTCAAGCATGGGATTGCAAGAACACATTTTCTGGTAGCTCAACTTAACAGAGAAGATGCCACCTGCTTGATTTCCGCATTTAATTCTGTCTGCTACCGATGGACTCAGGTTTCTTTGTTGTAGACTAGTGTAGAGGTCTAGCAGCTCACAGAATTCTCAGTCATACAAATCCCTTCTAAGTTGGAGGTTCCAGTCAGCCCCTTCTCTGTATGGTGCTATGACAACATCATGATCTTGGGCAAGAGTGAAAAGGTTTGGAAATGCTTCCTGGATGTTGGAATTTCCTAACCATTTGTTCTTACAAAATCATATAAGAAAGCCATTCCCAGCCGCAAAATGAGTGTTCTGAGCAAAGGTGCTCCAAAGTTTCCTGATGCCTTTCCACTGCCCAACTCTGTATGTTGTCCTTGAAAGCTTTATGGACTAATGATCTAGTCCAGAACCCCTTGGTATTGCATCTGCCAGGTGGCCAACCTCTTCTCAAAATTTTCAATCATCCAATGTTCATGTGTAGCGAGATAGCTTCAAAAATAGACAAAGTTAGATTTAGGTGGATCACTTGGAATCTCTCAGCTCCACAGAAAACCAGAGTGTAATCTGCATAAAGCAAATGTAATACTGTAGCTTGAGACCCATCATTCCTTACTATTTTGAAGCCCTCTATCCAGTGAAGCTGCCTGGATTTTTGTAGCATTTTACTAAGCCTTTCCATGATAAGAATAAAGAGGAAGGTAAAATAGGGTCACCTTGCCTGATGCCTCTTTGAGGAGAGAAGAACCCCACAAGCCCCCTATTTACCAAAACAGAGTATTTGACAGTTGAGATACAAAATTTAATCCATCTGAACCATCTTTCCTCAAATCTCGTGTGTCTCAACATATTTATCAAATAGGACCAACTCACTTTGTCAAAAACTTTTTCAATATCCAATTTGAACAGAACCCCTGGCTTTCCACTTTTGAGTCTCCGGTCCATTGCCTCGTTAGCAATAAGGATTGCATCAGTGATTTTCCTTCCCTTGACAAAGGCATTCTGGCTACCCGAAACTAGCTTCAAATAACATTTCAAGTCATTTTGCCAAAGCTTAAAAGCAATCTTGTAAACACTGCTTATAAGGCTGATTGGTCTGTAATCCTTGATCTCAATTGCCCCTTTCTTTGTAGGATCAATGCAATGAATAAGTCATTAATATATTTCGCCCTGTCTTGATTTAAATCAGTAATCAATCCTTTAATTTTGTCGCCCCTTTCCTCTTTATTGCCTTAGAAGACCACCAGCAGCCTCCTTCTGTTGTAGAAATGAGCATTCTTAAGCTATTGTTATAGTTAGGAGGTATGCATTTACCTCTGAAATGTTTCCTTTCCCCTTAATTGTACCTCAATTTCTTGTATTGACCAAGTACATCGAGTAATAGAACTAACATAATTGGTAACTGTATTTCCATCGAGTGATGTAGACCATAGTGTTCATAACTGTCTTCAATAACTATTAGTTTTCTTGAAATTGAGGTAAGATGTGTTACAATCAAGTTTAATTTGCATCTGCTTAAACAATCTTGTTGTAGAACATTGTCTTCAGCAACATTTGGCATACTTGAGCTATGATTCCATTGAACTCTTCCCTCCTTGTTCTTTGTGGTCAGTTTAATATTAAATCCTTCCTACTACAATTAGCTTCTCATATTACTCATGAGGACACTTCGTCTCAAGTCCATATTTTCTAGGAAGTTTTTGGAAGTAGTATATGTGCAATACAATTCCTTTTCATTAAGAATACCCGATGTTTATTCAGTAACAAATTTTGAGTGTATACTACTGGAAATTGGTTTTCTCTAGGATTTGCTACTGCATTTATAAAGTTGATAGGTCATGCAGAATGCTTTGTTGATAATCTCAAGCCAACTGGTTTCTCCATCTTCCTTGTCCCCCTCTTTTCTTTCTTATTTTACCTAACGGGGATTAGAGCCTGATCTGACAGTAAATAGAGGTAGGGGATACACAAATACTTAGCCTCCGAAATTCTGACCCTGGAAACGGAGAAGAAAATTCAGTATGCTTTTCGATTTATGATTAACTGTTCAACTCTTAATGCGCACTGGTATTGGAGCATTTTGAGATTTAATCAAGTAGATTTATGAGTGTGTTTTATGTTTGCAGCAAGCTGGCCGAATCATACTGTATATAAATTGTCATGCTGAATGCTACTTCCAACTGGTGGGGGTGGGATGAATTCTACAATGGATGACATGAACTTAATCCATCAGGCTCAGAGGCATCATCTTGTAGTGAGAGAGATAGGAGAAGAGATTGATTTGGAAATAGGACCTGGGGATGATGACCCTTCATTTAGTAATAATACTTTGATCAATGTTCCACCACAAGAATCTGCAGCTGAAGATCATGATGAGAGCAAGCAGATGATGATTCATCAGGCTTCCGGTGGGAATCAGGACTTGTTGAAGACCCAACCAGCGAAAAAGAAAAAGAAGGTCGTTAAAAGATGGAGAGAGGAGTGGGCAGATACGTATAAATGGGCATATGTTGATGTGAAAGATGGCACAGCAAGGATATTTTGCTCTGTTTGCAGAGAATATGGTAGGAAGCATAGGAGGAATCCATATGGAAATGAAGGCAGCCGAAACATGCAGATGAGTGCTCTGGAGGAGCATAATAATAGTTTACTTCACAAAGAAGCTCTTCGTCTCCAAATGGCATCCAAAGATAAGATTGTTGTTGATAAACCTTTATATGTTAAAGGTAATTTCCTTTTTTAGTTTTCTTGGTGGTTGTATCCACCTTGTCCTTTTCACTTTTGTTCTTATCTTAAAAATTGTATGAGACTTCTAAACCATTGTTTATTTAATTTATCAACACCTTTTCAAGAACACGATAACTCTTTCCTCTTTTGGTATATTGATGATAGCTTCAGAAAGTCATCTATTATACACGGTTCAAAATTTCCACTGATGCAGAAACTGTATTTGCAGTGATCATAATTTGTCTTTTTGCCTAGAGGAGTTCATAGACTCCAGCCCTCCCCACCATCCCTCCACGTGCGCGCGCACACACTTAAATTGAGATATATGGGTTTGATGTAAATGCTAAGAGTAGAGCTATTTTGTTAATATCTAAGCAAGAACTTGTAAATCTTTCAACATGGTGGCTTTGATCTACTTTTCTATCCTTCACTTAAATACTGGGCTTTTGTATAGGTTCAAAACCATGATGTGCACCTAACCCACACATCACACACTACTACACTGTGACCACCTGGGCCAATCTCCAGGGACATCTTCCCACATAAGACTTTTTGATGAAGCAAGAGTAATTCATCAATAATCATCCTGATGATGCAAGCAAAAGATTACAACAAAGGGAGATAGTGCCTGCTCATATACACAAAAGAACTTCCATCACTAAGGAGCAGACACAATCCAAAAATTGAACACGACTAGTTACAGGGGCCTGATTGAGCCAACTAAACAAATACAATAAGCATTATGGGAAAGTCTAGAAGTTTCTAGAACAGGCTTTTTCCAGTAAGCTGTCATGAATTTGTACGACTATTGAATAGGGAAACAAATTAATTAACATACTACATTGACTGTTATGTTGAGATTTGAGAAGTATTTGTGTGACATCAAGTATGGCTGAATCGAAGAGTTGGTTTTGGTCTTCTATTCCATAATGATGGATGGGGTTGTAAATTTGTGACAAGTGTAGTTTCGCATATTGATGGATGGGATTGATGGAACCATCTTTGTTTAATTCTATGTGCGCTGTTTTGTAAAAGAAAACAAAAACCACTGGAATCAATTTGTTCTCATCTCCAAAGCTCTCACACAATTATTTTCACTCAAGAATACATAGTCAATTTCACAAATCATTCTTGTTTCTTTTTTTGTGGGTGTTGGATTTGTTCCGAGAGACTGAGATACTTCTCTAACTTCTTCATTGTTGTTGAAATCTCTTAAAAGCTCTTATGTCAAAAACGGCTGGATCGATTATTGAAGCTGCACTGAAAAGGGATCCTCATGAACTAGAATTCATACAGTATGTTCAAGAAGCGGTTCATGCTTTAGAAAGAGTCATTTCAAAGAACTCAAGGTAAGTCTCTTGAACGGAAACCATATGTATGAAGAGTAATCATTACAACTCTGATAAGGAAACTTTACTATGTGTTAGTTATGTAAGCACCATGGAGCGGTTATTAGAACCTGAGCGCTCAATTGTTTTTCGCGTGCCGTGGGTTGATGATAGGGGTGAAACGCATGTGAACCGAGGGTTTCGGGTTCATTTTAATCAGACTCTTGGTCCATGCAGGGGTGGTCTCCGGTTCCATCCGTCAATGAACTTGAGTATTGCCAAATTTCTTAGCTTTGGACAGGTGATTTTCTGCCATCTATCTTAGTCTTTTAATTTTACTTCTGAGTACTTATAATTTGTGCATATTTGCTCTATAGTGTACAAGCGATTGCTGTATCTTTTTCCCATCTAATCTTTTTGATGAAGGTGTAATGTGAAGTTGAGTTGTAAATGTATGCTGCTTCTCATAATGTTTGATTTGCTCTCGTCTGGTAGACCTTGAAAAATGCTTTGTCGCCTTACCGACTTGGGGGTTCTTCAGGTGGAAGTGATTTTGATCCTAAAAGCAAAAGTGATGGTGAGGTATATGTTTATCAATTAACCATGTTGATTTCTAGTCACAGGTTCATTTCAAGCGTTAGACTTTCTTCTATAATGCCCCCCAAAGTTTTTATTGCATTGTGGTATAGTAGTAGTAGTAGTTGTGGTTGTGTCGTTTTTAAATCTTCTTCTATTTTCTGCCTTCTTCACTGTAGGTCATGCGATTTTGTCAGAGTTTTATGAATGAACTGTATCGTTATTTGGGTCCTGAAAAGGTAACTAAATACTAATGTCTACATCTGTTTTCGCTTTCAGTTTCCTTTCAAATCAGATCTAATTTCTGTAGTTTGATTTGTTGTCTAATCATGTAGGATCTTCCTTCCGAGGAGATGGGTGTTGGTACTCGAGAAATGGGCTTTTTGCATGGACAATATCGCCGACTGGCGGGTCATTCACAGGTGAAGATGATTAATTTTCTGATATTTGAGATCTTATCCTTCTGGTCCTCCAATTTCTTTCTTTTGCTGCATCTAGTGTGGCAATGGATAAGAATGGTATCAAGTCCAGACGAGCTAATTTCCTTAAACATATACAAGAATCAAGAGGCTAATAGTTCACATATATGAAATTTGCTGAATTTCACGGGGTGACAGCAGAACATTATGCTAAGCTTAATGTTCAGATATTTAACTCAAAAAAGGCAAAAATAGAATAAAAAAAAGAGAGGAGGAGGAGGTGGGGATTGTTTTTTTCATTTTTCAACTGTATGGTCTCCGAGGGCCAGTAACACAGTTCTAAACTAGTCTATAATCCGCCCACCCCTTTAACATTCTCCTCTTAAATAAAAAGTTTTAATATTTAATAAGGTTTTATTCTGTGACGTGACACATCAATGTTGCGCTCTTACCACTAGACCAAAGTCTAGGGGGCAGGACATGAACAAGTACATATCATTATGTTATTTGTTTATTGTTTGTGTGTTAAGTTAGCATTATGATGTTATGCTCAAATCTGCAAAACCAAAGACAACCTCCTTAGATAAAATGCTCTCAGGCACACTTTTCGAGGTTAGGCTTTTTTAGGTTGATTTCACTCCAACAACATTTACGGTTTTTTTTTTTGCGGTAGTTAGGCCGGAACATTATGATGGAGGAAGGTTAAATTCATAACAATGCAGGTTTTAAATCCTATGACATTATAATGGGAGAAGATAGGATTTATCACAATGCAGGTTAAAAATCATGATGGCAAGAGGCAATAGAAAATAGGCAAGTAGCAGGAGCAAGCAGTCAATAAAAGGAATGGGGTAAATGAATTGAAAGGACTAAAGATGGGAAACAGATTCATGAGTAACCACTAGAACTAAGCGGGATATTTAGTAACCCATTCTTTTTTATATTAGGGATTTGATAAGAATTGGGTTACTTGAATAAACAAGAAAATAATGTGGAGGCGGAAATACTAAAATTAAAGGCAAGAAATCAAAGATGGGTGAAATTTGCGAACAAAATCCTAAAATTTTGAAATCAAGTGCGGAGAACCCTGATTGATCTTAGTATTAAAAATAATGGATAAAAAGCTAATTATGATACTAATAGAGTAAATTAAGAACTTAGATAAAAAGTGATCTGGATCCCTATTTCGTAGAAATTAAGACAACAATTAGTATAATCTTTAATAGAAACCAATAATTTCAAGTTAAGAATTGATCTTTAACTCTTAAAGAATATAAATCCATAGTCACCACACACAAAGGTGTAAAGAAAAACTCTTAAATAATATTAATCATGGCTTCTGAAAATAACAAAATTCATCCCTACATACATATATAGGGACAACATATCCCAAATAGCATTAGATTCAAATCCTACTAAAAACATAACTAAGAAACTTATAAATTAGGAAACTTCAAACTAGGAAAGCAGTAAAAATACTTCCATAATTGGCTAATGATTTAATGATTCACATCTGCAAAGTGTCTCTTTATTATTGATCAACATGTAGATCTAGCTTATTATCCTTGATGTAACAAACCGTGTCACATAAAATGCTCATAGTAAGTGTTGGTTTGCGAGTATGCATATCGAAGTTGTTTGGCTGTCCTTGTAATAAGTAAAGATACGGGTAACAATTATGCATCTCCATATGACTAGTATTATTTTTTTTTCATTTTCTTGTTTGTTTGTTCCTATACACGTCTCTAATTGACTGTACGGTCATGGTAACACCTGTTACGAGCTGTGCCAATCATATAGATGAAGCATCGTCCTGAAGCACTTGATGTTGCTGAGATGTTAAGACTAGATAATCAACATATCGTTATGATTCCATTAGAAAGATCAAAATGGAACTGTTTACATTTGTTTTATTTTGGTGTTAACAGAGTTATGTTAATGATGGTGCTAAAAAGTGATAGAACTTATAGAATCACTTTAGGAATAGAAAAAGATAGTTTGTAAGTACTTTTGACAGCAAACCTTCTTGGTGCTATATTTATAATACACTCACCTTTTCTCGATAAACATTTCTTCATGCCTAAAACACCAGATTTGGTGTCTTTGAATAAGTTTACTTAAAACCTTTTTTCCTTGGACTGAATATTGTGCATCATCCAAATGATTATAAACATTCTCCTTTCCCTTTCTCCTCTCTCTTTCCTTTCAGTTATATGAATTACTGACCCTTCGGGGTGGCCCAGTGGTTTGAGCTTGGGACTTCCATGTTGGAGGTCTCAAGTTCGAAACCCCTTGCCACTGATAGCTAGGGGTTTGCCTTCTGGGTCGAGCTCATCGCACCGGGCTTGCCTAGTGCGGGTTACCTCTCCTATGTGGTTTGCGAGCTATTGCATAGGAGCTGGGGTTTTACCCCGTGTGCACCCAATGGGTAGTGGCTGTGGGTTTCCCTTGTCATAATTAAAAAGTTATATGATATACTGAATTTTACACATTTCAAGTTATGCAGGGAACTTTTACAGGACCTAGAGTTAATTGGTCAGGCTCCAGTCTTCGAACTGAGGCTACTGGCTACGGATTGGTGAAGTCTCTTTTTTTCTCTGTTTGCTTTGCATTGTTAAGTACTTATCTCGTTCCTGCCAACTAATTTGACTTGCAATTTTCAGGTTTTCTTTGCTCAACTTATGCTTGCAGACATGAACAAAGAACTAAAAGGATTAAGGTACCATCCCGTCCAATTACGGATTTCTTTGTCTGTGAAATCAGAAATATAAGAGAAAATTAGGCCTAATATATGTGGTTTATTTTACTGATCTTCATTAATGGCAATATCAGTGGATCTGTTTGCCATTATAAGAATACCTACATCATGGGTGCAGCTGAAAAGTGGTAAGCCTGCTAGAAGTTCATGGAGATCTTTGTCAGAAAACATGAATTGGTAGCATGTAGATATTTACCCACTCTATTTGTCATAATTTACAGCCTTCAGTTTGAGTTCTTGTATGGATCTTCCAGTCTGACAGCTAGATGGTTTCACAGTCACTGAACATTTATCAAAATCTGGAATACATAGAGGTCCATTTAAATGGATATTAAAAGCCAGAATTTGACAAATCTTGTGCATATTTTGAGAAATTATCATCTTAAGTTTGACACACACCATAGGTAGCACTTTATTAGGTCAATCTTAACCTGCCCCCTCCAAGACATATTTATGGGCTTCGAAACTGTTTGCAATTTTACATAGGCAGGTATCAAAGTAGAAAAAGAAAAGCTGTTTGCGCTTTATATTTGCTGATGTATGAGAAGTATTTTGTGTGGCTATTTCTATTGCACCTTGGCATCAAAGTACTGTCATGTCCATTAGCAGTTCCCTCCCATCATATTGCCTATTAAGTCTTGAGTTTCTTTCCTCTTGTGATTATCATTGATAAATATCTATTTGAGCTTCATAGCTACAGATGATATGGCACGCGGCAACTGTGTTTTTACTCATTATCCTGACTTCAGTTTTTCCGTCTGTGATTTCGTTGATGAAGTAATTCTTAAGGTTTATGTGTTTTACTGTGCTGATGGAGAAGGTCGTGTAGATTAAGTAGGATGAAGTCAATAGTTTAAAGCAGAGTCAATGGAACAATTTCAATTTAGCCAATGAAAAATCTGTTTGGCCACTTTGTTTTGGGATGAATCGATCAAAAAGAAATTAAACATGATGGGAAGAACACTCACAGTAGCCTAGAAATTGATATTGTTCACTAAACTTATTGTTCTCTTTGGCTTTGTCCCTTCTTTCTTCGAGGAATGTGTTGCTTTGTAATAATTCCTCTGGTTTACTCGTCTGTATGTTCAGGTGTGCAGTTAGCGGTTCAGGAAAGATTGCAATGCATGTCCTGGAGAAGCTTATTGCTTATGGGGCCGTTCCCATCACCATATCTGGTAAACTTTCTGATTTCTTCTGAAATATTCAGCTTGCATGACTACTGAGTGCAGAGGTGGATCCAGCAGTATTTGAAGTTTATGTCTTCCTATAACAACCACAGGTTGATATAGTTGAGTTCAGAGTTAAATATTTATAGGTATTCAGTGAATTTCTTAATACACATACAATGTTTGAGTAAAATCTACTAGGTTCACATGCTTTAAACCGCCTCTGACTGAGAGGTATTCCATAAAAAAGATTCTGTATTCCAATATCAATTGGTACAGTCTACAACCTACCTTGTTCAACTGAATATTATTGCTTGGCTTAGAGCTTACCATTTAGGGATTACTGAGCAATCAGTCTATGCTTGTAATAGATTCTCTTCTGGAAGGTGGGAATCAAAGCTCATTACGCCACTTATATGGTGCAGATACAATCAGATACTTAGATCTTTATAAAGAAAAACAATCCGATACTTAAATAATTACGATTGCAAATTACAATTTTACAGATGCAAAGGGTTATCTGGTGGATGATGATGGATTTGATTTCTTGAAGATATCTTTCCTGAGAGACATCAAAGCTCAGCAGAGAAGCTTAAGGTTTTTTTAACCTTTTGTTGTCACAATAGCTGTGCAGACAAATATCTTAAAAGTTTTGAATAAATGGCATACTTATAAGTAATATTTGCAGAGACTACTCAAAGACTTATGCTCGCTCAAAGTACTATGATGAAGCGAAGCCTTGGAGTGAAAGGTGTGATGTTGCATTCCCCTGTGCCTCACAGAATGAAATTAATCAATCTGACGCCATTAACTTGGTTAACTCTGGTTGTCGTATACTTGTAGAAGGTATTGGTCAACATCATGTTATCATTCTCACTTGTTTGTGATTATTGGCCATCTTTCTACCTGTATAATGATTAATGAGTGGGGTAATTGGCGTGTTTTAATTTTATCTCTTTTAACTGTACTGCCGTTCATTTGTAGGCTCCAATATGCCATGTACTGCTGAAGCAGTAGACGTTTTGAGAAAAGCTAATGTCCTAGTTGCTCCTTGTATTGCTGCTGGTGTGGGAGGGGTAGGATCTTCTGCTCTCGACTACTCTCTGTTCATGAAATGTGTATTTCGTTTGTTGAAAAATAGCAAGCACTACCTGAATTTGCTTCGGAAGTCATTTTCTCTATGTATATAGGGATTTGGAGATTTAGCATTATGGCATTCTACTATCTTTTGCTTTAGTTCAAAGTCACTTATGCTTCCCCTGGCACTAATACTGGCATTGGATCTGCCAACATGGGCAAGATATAATGCTAAAGTAGGTAAGTTCAAACTGTAATATTGACCTTGTTGATGGATTGTATTGGGAAGACTAAGGATGAATCATCTTGGTATCTAGGAAGAAAAAGGTTCATTCCCGTGAACTCATGATGTAAATGGGAGAAGAAAGCCACATTCTATTCATCTGATCCCAGTTTTATGTTTACACAGGAAAGAATTTCGGAGTCTGTCCTGCAGTTTACTGGCTTTCCGTGAGGGCGTATCACATTTTTGATGTTCTCAAAAGATTCATTTCCAATTTCCTTCATCATCTTCTTTTTACTTTATCATCTTTTCCTTTATTGGCATCTTATTTTATCATCTCCTTTACGAGATAGAGCTTGTGAAGTAGTATTTTAATGAAGCTTGTATTAGACAGAAGTTTAGCAAGAAAGTTAGTGCAACAACCACGAAAGCACCAATTTGTATCAACATTATATCAAGATGGGTTCATAATATATTTGACTAGGTTTCCCGTATTTTCTTCTGTTGTGGAATGACTTTGCTGCAACTTGTTTGTGTACATTTCTTAGATTGATAAAAGTTCTTACTATCCATTGCAGGTTGTTGCAGGGGAACTTGAACTGAGAGAGTGCAATTTGAACTGGTCTCCAGAGGATTTTGAGTCTAAATTACAGGTTAACACTTACAGTCTTGATGCAGAACTGGAGTTTTTTTCTTTACCTTTTGGTTATGGTGGGGCGAGGGCAACAGTTAGAGGTGTCAAACTGTCAATATGATCAAGCTTCTCAGTTTGTATGTGATAATCAACTATATGCAGTTGGAGCAAGTGCCAATCAACTAAACTTGTTATGCTTTTCCTACTTGTCTAGCCAACAAAATTAACGATTGCTGGAGTCAATTTTTTAAAGAATATCCCCATGTTATTCATCTTCATGCAGTATTTTATCATCCTTCTTGACCTTAAATATTCTGTAAGCCAACACTATTTGTCTCAAGATGAGGTTCTATATATTAGCATGCTAGCATCATCATTTTTCCTGCAGGTGCTTCTATTGTCTGTTTTCCATTTTGTTGCAAATGCCATTCCTAGTTATAGTGAAGTTGGATCTCTTGCTTTCTGCAGGAGGCTATGAAACAGACTTATCAGAGAGCCCTGAAAGCAGCAACTGATTTTGGTTATCAAAAGGAAAGTCCAGAGTAAGTTTCTAAAACTGAAACCACAAAAGATTCGTGTGGGCAGTTATACTCATTCTTGCAGATATATTAAATAGATGCATACAGTAATATAAATTAAATGGTTAGAAGGAAATTCTTCCTGTGATCTGTGTTGCCTGAGTGGATATTTTCTTGTTCAAATGTCGTTCAGTTCAATAGGTTGTCGTCTCCTTTTATTTGCAGGGCATTGGTCCATGGAGCTGTTATCTCTGCTTTCATAACGATCGCCAATGGTATGGTGGACCAAGGATGTGTATAAAATTGCAGCATTTTCTTGACATAGCCTCATGTTATATCCAAAATACATTGTCATTTGGCATCAATAACAAAGAGAGCGCGCCGTTGGTTCCATCCGCATTGTCGGCTACTTTCATGATCTTGCACAGTGCTTGGCAGTGTAGATGGTGAGAGGAATGTATGTTTATCATTGTAATGTACATGTATTATGTAGGTGAGCTATGTCTAAAACATCGATAGGATACGCTTTATTATCTAGTTTAGCTAGGTTATTATGTTAGCTGGTAAAATACACAAGTTGAAAGCAAAACAATTGTATTATTGGAAACTTTCACATATAGCCACTTAAAAATAATTAATTACTCTCCATAGCTATAGTTTGATAATTACAATTTGTAACGACATGTTATATGGAGGAGAGAGGCGAGCGAAATAGGGAGAGGCGAGAGGGGAGGAAAAGAGTGGGAGAAAGGTGAATTGTACATGTATATTGGTTAGATAATTATATATTATACATATGTATTTGTATATATGGCAAGAGAGATTGCGAGAAGGAGGAGAGAGGCGAGCGAGACTGGAGAGGGAGATCGAGATAGGGAGGAGAGAGGCGAGCGATAGAGGGCAGAGAGTGGGAGAGAGGTAAATTGTATATGTGTCTAATTGTATATTATACATATACATTTGTATATAGGGCAAGCGAGATTGGGAGAGGGAGGAGAGAGGCGAGCGAGAGGGCAGAGAGTGGGAGAAAGGTGAATTGTATATGTATATATGTTAGATAATTGTATATTATACATATGTATTTATATATTCTGGTGAATTATACATATGCAAACATGACTAATTATACAAATTCGAAGTCCAAGTAATTAATGTATAATGTTAGTTGCGAGTGATAATTATAGCAAACTATAGCTATGATAAGTAATTAAATAGTATAAGTTTGTTTTGTTGCGTAATTTTCCCTTGTATTATTGAGTTGATGGGCTTAGTTTTCAGCAATGAAACCCTTATAACTTTGATAGACTTAAATAGACCGTTTCAAGGTTAAATGTTTTCCCACAGCGTGCAAAGCGAAGCCTGGTACTTAAGTGGATAAGGATAGTTGGGTGGGTTCATTATCCATCGAGTTTAGTAGGTTGTGATTAGTCCAAAGGACGGGTCACAAATTACCAACATCAAAATTTCGCAAATTACTTTCTCAAGAACACTAGGGAGAAAGTTCAAGAGGACAAACAAAAGAAGATATGTGCGTGGAGGCAAAAATATCAGTTGATTTTTTTTTTCCATCTGTTCAAGTCTTAAAGGACAGAGTTGTTTAATATTTAAGCCTGTGCTGTTGGAAGTAATTGGTACCTCAAGAAATTACTCGAGGTGCACACAAATTGATTTATATACCACAATAATCTCGAAAAGGAATGTAGCGAGGAGTTTGATTATGATTTCTAAAGGAAATTGTTACATTTAAAATATATGTTTCTAAAATTTGATGACATTGATGATATTTGCAAATAACAGAGTCATCATTCATCAATATATATTTTAATTTATTAATTAATTCTAAGATAAAATATTTAGGTTTCCGTTAGCCATAATATCTCCAATGATATTTGCCTCTTTCTAAAATGCTCTTAATTTGTATATGCGAAGACCTTTTTCTTTTATTGATGACATCAATCACAATTAGTGAATATAATTCAAATAGTATATTTATTGATGATATCAATTACGATATGAATTTGATTTAATAATTACATTAAATATATCATTATTAATATCCCCAAAAGGAGCTGAATGTTAGTATTTCAAAGTGTGATGCAACTTGATACGGAGCGAGGCGTAAGCTCTGGCCGTAAACTAAAATTTTTAATATTTTATAAATATATATTTAAAAATATAAAAATAATAATTAACTGTACATGTGCATAAAACGCTAATCAAAATAAAATAATTGACTTAAAAACACTAATTAAAATTGCTCATTTAAAAAATAGAATAAAAATTTATAAATCAAATAAAAATGAAGAAGGAACCTACAATGAGAAGTACCCTATCAGAATAAGTGATGAAGAATGATGCATTTTTTTACTTTGAATTTGCATATTGATTATTTTTCTCCTTTGCATGGTGAAAGACGAAGAAAAAGAATAAATTTAGAGCTAAGAATAAAAAATATTTAAATTTTATTTTTTCTTAATTTTTAAAAATATAATAACAAGTTGAATTTTGTGGACTTTTATATTAGCTTAGAGATTTACTTACAAATTTTAATTTTAATTAGGAGAGATTTTATGAGCTCACATCCCAAAATAAAAACACATCCAAAAGTACTTTTACCTCAACATGTTCGTCTCAGAGCATCTCCAATTCAAACATCAGATTTTATGTCAAATTTAGTCTAATCAACTATCAAATTTTACACAAAAAAGGAATATTTTTATCTCTCTTCATTATTTTTTATTTTATTTATATTTTCTTATTTCATAAAATAAATTCTTTCTAAAACATTTACCATATATAATTCATGGTGAATATCAATTATTACTCTGTTGAATGTTTATTATTTTTGATTATTTTTAAGTATATTGTATTATTTGTTTAAAAATTTATATGTTTGCATTTTCAATTTTTGTGAAGGTTAATTTTAGTTTTATCCAATTATTCATAGTAGATTAACATAAATTTAATTTTTTTTAAAAAGTCATATATAGAAAAATTAATTTATAAAAAGCTAAACTTTATATCTTAAATTAATATTATAAAAATATTATATAAAAATAATTAAATATACAAGAGATTTAATTTAAACATATAATTTATATAATGTTTAATTAAAATTTTATATAATAAAGTAACATTAAAATAATCAAAAAGTGAATTGGCGTGATAAAATTTGGTGTAACACTATTCACACACCAAATTTGGTGTAAAAATTGGTGTGGGTTGGAGCTAAAAACATCAAAATTTAGACCAAATTTAGGATTTGGTGTGGGTTGGAGATGGTCTTAGTGTTTTTTATTACGCTTCACTTCGAGACTTGTCCTAAAATATTTTTTAAAATATTGCTACATATAATGATTATATTTTCATTATGACTTCTCAGAGGACCACCTCCTCCTGGATTAGTATTGTCTTTTAACTATATATGTATATAAAAATGCTTCATCTAAAAAAAAACAAAATTAACGGGCTTATGGTTATAAAAGCGCTTTATCAAAAAAATAAAAAATTTATATTTAATTTTTTAAAAAATGTCTAATAGTTTTGTTAGATGAGCAGTTTTGATTAGTTTTTTTGGTCAATTTCTGTTATTTTGGCTAGCATTTTATATTTGGAGTTCATGTCTCAAAACAGAATTCCACCCAACGCCTATTGTATGTCCAACAGGACTCATGATTATATTTCAAGTACTTCCACTCCAACAGATTGTTTCACTACCATTTTTATTGCGCTCCACTTCGAGACTCTTCCCAAAAATATTTTTTAAAAAGAAAAAATGTCTGAAATATATCCAAACTTTTACTAATATTGTTGTAATAATCTCACACTTTGGGTAGGGCATATTACCCTACACTATTTAACAATATATTTTAAAGATATATTTGGTTATTCGTTTTTATCACGTTTCACTTAGAAACCCGTCCAGAAAACACTTTTTAAAACATTGCTAAATGTAATGATTATTTTCATTATGACCCCTCATACAATCATCTCCTCTACCTGAATGAAAGTATTGTCATCATTGAACATGTACATAAAAACTATTTATCTTAAAACACTAATCAAAATAAAAATAATTGCTAAAAACTAATCAAACTGCTCTTCTAAAAAATTATTAGATTTTAAAAAAAATTAAATAGAAATTTATAAATAAACCTGGGAAAAAAAAAGAAGAAGGACCTACAATCAAAAGTGATATTCTACACGACCTAATAATTTACTGATTTTATCTTTTCGCCTAAGTGTGAAATAAGTTGCCTAACGTGTTTCAACAAAGCAGTAAGGAAAATAAGTAAAAACACAATATTTTTACGTGGAAAGACCCGGCTCAAAAGGTGTAAAAATCACGACCTGTAACCTTACATGATTTAACTCCAACTTCACTAAATCAACTACGAGCCTCCACAAAAGATAGATTACAAACTTTGCAGCCTACCTTAACTTCAAGTTATGGATTCGGACTACAACTTTTGTAATCCTTAGAACTAACTCTAATTCCTAACCTTCAACACAAACCTCCCAAGATATGTGTTCCAAACTCTTCGAGTTATCACAACCTGAAGACAACACTCCTAATTCCGTTTATATCTCACTGAACTAAGATTACATCAAGACTCATTCACAAAGAAAAACTCCTAACACATAAACTTTGTAAAAGGATCAGGTTCTTCGATGTGTTCCTTCAGTTCGCTGGTAGTACTTGCGAAGTGAATTTCTCAATCGCTCTTTTATTCTGTTAGTGTATCAGTATTGTGAACGACTTCACTTCTATTTAAGAACAATTTATCATAGAGTTATTGTTCACTTCAAACTCCTTATTGACTTGAACTCTCTTGACTTAGAGTTCTAATTCAAGTTAGACTCCTTCTTCAATTCAAACTCCTAGCTTCTTTGGACTTCTACTTCAAATTACATTCATTGATTCTGTTGTACTGTAGTCAAACTCCAACACTTCAATTCAGCAGTAACTTTAAGAGTTCTACTTTAAGTGAGACTCCTTCTTCAATTAAAACTACTTGCCTCTTTAGACTCCTTCTTCAAATCAAACTCATTGATTATTTCTTTTCAATTCATCATATGTTTATTTCCTTGAGGTTTCTCACGAAATTAACATTATCCATTTCTTTATTTCTGCACTCTTGTCTTTATTCATTTTAGAAGCTTTCTCAAATTTTAGTGCTCATGACAGTGCACATTTGAACCATGTTGACTGACGTGTTTCATCTTTTTTTGTCAATCATCAAAACTGTATAAATCACAACAAATTTCCCCTGATGTTGACAAACTTGTTTTCTTTGTGTATTCAAACAATTTCATCTGTAGACAAAAAATAGTAACATGAAACAAGTTAGTCAATGGGTTATAAACACTGCACAACTCTTATCTTCCCCCTTTTGGCATCATTGAAAAGCTATGTCAATTCTATAATATACGAGCTAGATTGATTAGTTAAACTATTCATAACCACTGGCTATCACCAAGACAATCAGATAACGACTTCATGCAACATAATAATGTATTATAGAGAGCAAGAACACGAGTTATTAAAGCAATCAATAATCATTCCATTAAACTACCAGATAATGTGCTATATAAAATCGAAGTCGTAATGAATGAAGCAAAGATTATTGAGCACTTATAAAAAAAAACAAATACTTGACATGAGTAGAATAAAGCCAGATGTTGACACCAAATTTTGGTCTGATAGTTTTAATATTAATACATTTTTAAAGTATTTTATTTTAAATAGTTCAAATTACATGTTTTTATCATTTTAATGAAATTTGGTTGATAATCATCCTTTTCCTCGAAGTATTAAGATTCTTATCGATTGTTATGTTTATATTATTTTATCACAGCCAGACGTTTCAATATTTATTTATTTTTTATAAAATTATTATTTCCGTTAAATTACTTTTGATACATGTCATTGGTTACGTTTGTTATATTTTTCATATTACTTTTCTCTGTTACATTTGTTAATATTTATTTTGATATCTTGCACAGTCCAAAAATTCATACACATATTTTATCAATAAGCGATTTTTTGGGCCATAATTTCAGGCCCATGACTTGGGCTTATTGTATTACAATTCCTATTTAAAGAAATTTTGTCCATTAGGTTTAGGGGTGGTGAATACATTTTAGAATTGGGGTTCAATTTTCAGAATTATTTTACTTTATCTTTTTACTGTTCATTGCCTTTCCGGCGAACTTTCCGGCCAGTCACCACCCAAGCCCCACTGGTCATCCTCCTCACTCACATACGCCGGACCCCAACCCACGCTGCTCCTATCGTCCCATTTTCTCCTCCTTCTCCAGCAAACAACAACCAAAAACCTTAGATGCCACCACCCAACCCCCCTTTATTTTCATTTTTCGATTCCGGCCAGCAACCTTACTGCCACCATCTTTAGACCCACCAGATCTCTACCCATTCAACTCCATTTTTCTCTCCCTACGTCGGAATCCGGCAAGGCTTGAGAACTCCAGCTCACAAATGTCGATAATAGCTTCCAATCACCATAAAAAAAACCACCAGTTCAACACCC
Organism: Solanum sitiens; assembly: GCA_016801875.1. Classification (NCBI taxonomy): domain Eukaryota; kingdom Viridiplantae; phylum Streptophyta; class Magnoliopsida; order Solanales; family Solanaceae; genus Solanum; species Solanum sitiens. The sequence continues at coordinate 690,720 of JABWTJ010000264.1, read as the reverse complement.
AAACAACCTCCAGAACCCCTCCCCTTTTCTACTTTTCCAGCCAACAAAACCTCCACCCAAAACCCCATTTTCCAGCAAAACAAGCTGCACCGAAGAGCAACTCAACAACTTCAACAACCAGCTTCAAGTCGGAGCATCACAACCACCAACCCCAGCCCCTTTCCTTCACTCTTCCAGCATCTGAAAATGACCAGAAACCAGCTCCAAAAAAACGTCCCAAACCCCCACTAGAATTGACCAGACCCACCTTTCTCCAACCAACAGATCCCCTCCATCTTCTCCTTTCACGATTTTCTCTGTTTTGCAGGTATCTAGTTGTACGACGAGTTCCAACTCCGGTGGACAACAACCAAAACCCCAATCGTAAACTTTATTTGCAACAATGGTTAAAACCCAAATCTCTTACTTTAATTTTATTAAATTTTGCTTAGTGTTTTGTGTGGTTAATTCCTATTTTTTATCGTTGTTATTGTTCTTTTTGAATTTTGTTTGCTTAATCTGTTACTTTTTGTCAAATTTTGTTCATTGTTGTGTTAGTATTTTTGTTTAAATTCATTTTTTATGTAATTGTTCATGAGGTGCTTATTTCCATTTATGTTACCGCTTTGGTTTTGTTTTTGATTAGTTTTATTATTGATTATTATATTCATTTGCTAATTAGATGCACCATTTTCTTGAAGTTGTTGACTTATTATATTATTATTACTATGCTTTTGTTTTCTTTAGTTTACTATTATCGTCATATTATTATATAATTATTATCTCTCCTTAAGATTATTAGTTTTATTATTATTCTTGTTAGTTGTGTTATTGTTGTTGAAATTCTTTTTATTATTATTATTATTTTTATCTTTCTCGTTATAGGTTATTATTTGTATATTTCAATTCCTATTATTGTTCTAAGAAGTTTCAGCAATTTCGTGTATTATTTAAATTAGTATTCTTATTATTTTGTTATGTTTGAGTTTTTTTTTATCTATGCTTTGTTTACTTTAATTTTGATTTCGTGTTAAAAGTTTTTATTTGTTAAAATGGCCAATGAAAAAATCTCTCTGTCGGTTTTGGAGGCCTTCCCATTTTAAAAAGACGGAATTTTAGTTTAAGTTAACTTTATATTTTTTTATTGTTAAAAAATGGCCGATGAAGAAATTACCGTCGATTTCCAAGGCCTCCAATGTTAATAAGACGGGTTTTTATTTTAAATTATTATTTCTTATATTCAATTTTATTCATATTTATTTATTTATTACTAACACTTTTACTAAGTGTGTTTACAGGTACCCCGGAGTTGCTTTCCATTGAAGTTATTCGAATTAAGGTCGAATTCTATTCTTTATTCAATATTTTATATATATTACGTTAGGCAAACTTTAGGCCGTTTCTTATATTTTTTTTATTTTATTATTTGTGTATATTGCATGTTTATTGTATTTGTATATTATTTTATTTTTCTCCTCAATTTGAAAAAAATGAACTCAGTTGGGAACCACATTTGTGGATTTCGAAGGATGCCTAATCCCTTCCCTTCGGAATAATTTGAACCCCTTACCTAGAATCAATTTGGTTTCGTAGACTATCTTTTAAATTAATTTATTAATCGGTTTCCTAGTTTTTCCTAAAATTAGGTGGCGACTCCCTTTTCCCTTTAACCCCCTTTTACCCGTTTTAAATTTTTTTTTAAAAAAAATTCTTTATTAATTGAGTCGTCGCGACGTTGCTCCATTCAAAGGATGTCAACACCAGAGACACTAACATTGGAAGTGAAGAGAAGAATGAAACAAGTGGAGATAGTAGTGTCAACCAACAAATAATTTTAGCATCTTCAACCCTTTCTTTATCAAGAATAGCCTGTAGAGCTTAAATTCATATCTGATTTTTCTTCATAGACAATATGACCAACCTCTTATTCAAAAATCTTATCACTGAAAATATTACTTTAACCTTTTTATTGGAGCATTAGTTTTTCTCATTGAAGCATGTAGATTAGCATGATTCATCTATTCAATAACTTCTGTTTTTTTTTTAAAGAACATGCGTGAATTGGAGAGTATTCCTCAAAACTTACAATAGAAATCATGTTATCCTTTTTTTTTTCATGCTAGCTCTAAGATAATGGCATCTTATTGACACTTTTGATTTCTAGATGAGAGTTCAAGGTGGAATAGAAAAAAAATGTGTTTTAGGACTTGATTCTTCTTCATGAACTGAAAACGAGAAACTATCTGCTTTAAGCTTGCAAAAAAAAAAATCTACGAAGACAAAGTAAGAGAGAACAATTTAAAAGAATGAGACTCTTGCGCTTGGACTGTTATTTTTTTTTCTGTATTAGAAAAATTAATACATGAAACATGAGTGCTCAAATGTTTCACTTTATACAATATTAACCTCTATCAATGTATAACATACCTGATAAGAGCAATTTGTGATCATCGTTGCTTGTTTTTATCATTTCTCTGCACAATCTCCTACAAAATTAGGTTAAAATAAGTCAAGGATCTGGAATTGGGACACACAATTAAATCTGTAAGACTGAATTGAATAACATTTTAGCTCACAAAGTTAGGAGAACAATTATTCTAGCCAATCATTAAGGGGAGTTCATGCAATCTTAATCATCCCCAAGTCTAACTTATTTTTATTTTCATAATGCTCCTTACTTAGTGTCACAATCCATCAATTGTTGTTTGACAAAGAACAACGTGATCCAGCAATCACATACTTTTGTGGATAAATCAGTTTCAAGATTCATTGTTCCCCCTATCAATATGTCCTTAGTTTATTCAACGACTGAAACATGTGGTACAACGTGTTCCAATGCACTCTCATCAGTTTCACTTTATTCCTCACTCTTTTTTTTTCTTTTTTTTTTCAAAAAATATTCTCACTTTCTTTCCCCTTACACATGCATTAGCTCCACACCATTATTTTTCAAGATGACACATTCTCCCTTTTTGTGAAGTGAGTGAAAGGAACTTTTATTTGTCTTCATTCATATCACTTAAGCAAGCAATAACTATCACTTACTTTCTTTCAGCTTCATCTGCAAAATAGTTTAAGGGTAAGTCTTAGGAACCCAAACAAGCTTGGGTCCTTTCTTATGATCAAAAGGATGAATCAAATTTTTTCTCTCTCATCTAGGCAAACGATTAGTGGACTTGTTTCTGCCAACAGGCATAAATCTGTTTCCATTTGCAAATTTAGTATTTTTTTCTAAAATCATTAGCAATCGGACACTCAATAGTTGGATGACCATTTTTTCCACAAATATAGCACAAATCTTCAGAGATAATATTTTCTTTATGGAATCCTATGCCAGCCTTCTCATTGTGCACCCTATCACTCAATTTGTTAACAATTCTAGATGAGTGAGTCCATCTATTTCCTTCTCAAACTTTACTTTTATATGAGAGATTTCAATATTTAATTTCCTCACCTTTTCTTTTAAAAAAGAAGAAGTCATTTTTGCATTTTTTAACTCTTTTTTCAGGTTTTCTTCAAGTTCACTCATTTTTTCTTTTCCCTTTTCTGTAATTGACATCCTTAAAATTTCAGACTTTAGATCTAGGTTAGATGACTCAAGTTTTTTAACATGTTTCTTCATACAACTGTTTTGTTTATCAGTTACGGTTTTGTCATCTTTGAGTTTCATGTACTCTTAAACAACTGATCTCTTTCACATGTTAATTCTTCAAAGTCATCAATTAACCTATTCAACAATCTGATTAATTTAATTCTTGAAAAAAATGCAGTTTTTCTTTAAGATCAATAGTGCTAACCTCAGTTTTTCATCATCTTCAATGTATGAATTTCCTACAGCCATGAAAGTTGTTTCATCTACTTCATCATCGGATTCTTCATCTTCTGAACCCCAAGCAACAATCATTGCACATTCTTTTCTTTCTTTCTTTCCTTTTCTATCTTTTCTATCCTCCACTTAGCTTTTCATTGTGGACAATCTTAACATGATGATCAGTTTTGCCATACTTGTGGCAACCATTTTGAGATTTATCATTTACTCACTTCTTCTGATTGGTTTCCTTCTTTTCATTTTCCTTCTCCTTTCTGAGATACTTCTTAAAACCTTTTGCTAGAAGTGCTATTTGATCCTTATCATACTCAATATCTTAACCATCAAACACTTTCAGGATTTTTTCGCTAAACATCTCCTCATTCTTTAAGTCACCCATATTCATCTCATAAGTTCTGAGATTTTCCACAAGTTCATCAAGTGTCATGATGGAGATGTCTTTAGCTTCTCTTATGGCAGTTACTTTTACATCCTATTTATTTTTAGGAAGGATTCTTAGCACCTTGTCAACGTGTTCTTCACTACTGAGGATTTTTCTCAACTTAGTGTGTCTAGTAATATAAATGAATGTTTCATATTCAGTGAATATCATGACTACTCTGAATTTCCTCTCTTGACTTGTTCCTTCATGAGCATTAACCAATGCATCCTAGATTTATTTGGCAGTTAGTACAGTTTGAAATTTTGTTATACTCATCCGGTCCAAGACCACAAACAAGAATGTTTTTGGTCGTAGCATTTTTCCTGAGAGCTGATAAATCTTCCGCAGTGAAGTCAATCATAACCTTTGGTACTTTAACTCCTTCGACAGTCTTCATAGGAATAGTGGGTCGTATAGTTATCCTATCCCATAATTCGTAATCTTCCGCTTGAATAAAGTCCTCCATGCGTGTTTTCCACCAGCCAAAGTGAGACCCATTGAACATTGGGGGTCTGACAGTTGAATCTCCTTCACTGTGACCAATAAATGGTGCAAAATTCATCTCAATCTTTTATGTTAGGTGTTAACCTGTAAAAGACAACCTGCTCTGATACCAATTGATATTCTACACGACCTAGTAATGTACTGATTTTATCTTTTCGCTTAAGTGTGAAACAAGTTGCCTAACGTGTTCCAACAAAGTAGTAAGGACAATAATTAAAAAACACAATATTTTTACGTGAAAACACCCGAGTCAAAAGGTGTAAAAACCACGACCTGTAACCTCACATGATTTAACTCCAACTTCACTAAATCAACTACGAGCCTCCACAAAAGATATATTACAAACTTTGCAACCTACCGTAACTTCAAGTTATGGATTTGGACTACAACTCTTGTAATCCTAGGAACTAACTCTAATTCCTAACCTTCAACACAAACCTCCCAAGGTATGTAATCCAGACTCTTCGTGTTATCACAACCTGAAGACAACACTCCTAATTCAGTTTATAGCGCACTGAACTAAGATTACACAAGACTCATTCACAAAGAAAAACTCCTAACACATAAACTTTGTAAAAGGATCAGGTTCTTCGATATGTTCCTTCAGTTCGCTGGTAGCACTTGCGAAGTGAATTTCTCAATCACTCTTTTTTCTGTTAGTGCACCAGTATTCTGAGTGACTTCACTTCTAAGCACAATTTATCATAGAGTTATTGTTCACTTCAAACTCCTTATTGACTTGAACTCTCTTGACTTAGAGTTCTAATTCAAGTAAGACTCCTTCTTAAATTCAAACTCCTAGCTTTTTTGGACTTCTTCTTCAAATTATATTCATTGATTCTATTGTATTGTAGTCGAGCTCCAACACTTCAATTCAGCAGTAACTTTAAGAGTTCTACTTTAAGTGAGACTCCTTCTTCAATTAAAACTATTTGCCTCTTTAGACTCCTTCTTCAAATCAAACTCATTGATTCTTTCTCTTCAATTCATAGGATGTTTATTTCCTTGGGGTTTCTCGCGAAATTAACATTATTCATTCCTTTATTTTTGCACTCTTGTCTTTATTCATTTTAGAAGCTTTCTCGAATTCTATTGCTCATGACAGTGCACCTTTGGACCATGTTGACTGACGTGTTTCATCTTTCTTTGTCAATCATAAAAAATGCATAAATCCCAACAAAACTTCTTATTACGCTTTTCAAGACTCTCTTCGAAAACGCTTTTTAAAATACTGCTAAATGTCATGATCATATTCTCATTATCACCTTTCAAACAATCACCTCCTCCATCGGGATCAATATTATTTGTTGAGTACTTATTTATATCTAAATGTAATAATAAATTTGTATTTATGAAAGTATTGAATACTCGACATGACTAATGAACTTGTAAAACCTTCTTTATATATGAGTATATATCATATCTTTCAAGTTTTCTGGCTTATGTGCATGAGATACACTGAAAAATGAACTTATGCACTTCATATTTTAGCACTTTTGTCAATTACGTCATAAACTATGTCTCAGTCTAGTAACTTTCCTTAATCTACTAACCTTATTGAAGTACTCTTAAATTCTACTTCATTAAAAATAAAATAAAATATACTCAATATATTAAAAAGAAAGTTTTTACAACAATGCCAAATTGAATTATTTATGGAATGTCTCTTGTTCACAAGCTTAAATACGAAGATAAAAATCTTGAATTTCTTGACCTATTTAAAGTCGGCTGCATTGAGCTTTCAGTTCTGCACAAAACACAGGTGGTCGGCGCCGTCCTTTTGAAAGCTTAGTAACTGCGACATTTGTCAAGTTCCCACCTGACCCTGTAAGTCTCTAATCTATACTTCTTGCTTTGATAACAATCGCTGCTCACTTGCTTGATTAGAAGAACAGATTAAACTATATATTAAAAAATCAAATTATATTACAAGTGAAAACATTGTTTTCACTCACACAAATTCAAAAGTTTTTCTTTACAAATGAAATTTATATCCATTTTTTTTTAAAAAAATATTATTTTTCCAATTGTTGAAGCCATTGATAAAACAGGAATTTGCTAACTCATATATAAAGTGAACCGCAGCCTCTTTTAGGCTAAAAAAAACCTAACCTAAAACATTCACAAAACTCACGAAAAACCCAAAATCCTTTTTTGTTTCAATCCTTGTCTTTATTGGTGTTGGAGTTCTACTTTTATTGGGGATTGTTCGATGCTTCTCCTGTTCATTGTTGGATTTTCTTCATTTAATCTTAAATGCCCTGTTTCTCCCTTTTTGTATCTTCCTATTTCATGTCTTATATTGATGCAGCAACAAGGGTTTCAAAGCAATCCTTGACTTTTAATAACTTCATCGTAAAGTTGTTAACTTTAGCTTATATTATTCAGAAATCAACAATCAGTTCCGGCACTGCTGTTTTCTGCACAACATGAGTGATTCTAAGGTGGGTATTGCTGATTCTTGATGTTTCTCGTTTGCTTTTTTTTGATATTTTGGTAATTTACTGTTTGTTCTTGTTGATGGGAAGTAGGGTTTATTTTGAATGTCTTGAATAGTATACTTAAATTGGTTCTTCAATTGTGGCCTTGATATACCGCTTAAGTTTTAAGACGTAATGTTTTGTCTGATATATGGTGATTGATTGATTGTGATTATGGAAAAAAATCAAATATTTTGATGTTTGGAATGGTTCATAGGTGTATCTTTGTTTTGATTATTATTGGCTGTGACCCATTTGCTTGTGATGTGTCTCTTTTTTCTTGTGTAATATGTTATGTGAATTGTGGGATTGCTTTTTGTTTTAACTGGTATTGGGTAGTTAGATTTTTTGATGGTGTTGTGGGTGACTGAGGAAGTGAAAAAGAAAGCTATGTTGACGGAATTGAGTATGCTGTTACAGAAATATTTTAGCTAACTAGTCTCTGGGAAACACACAAATAGAATTGGTTAATCTTGTGATAAGTTGGAATGATAAATTTTAACTGTGTACATTATGCAATGTATCTAATGTACCTTATCTTGGACCAGGAGATCAAAATATTGAGACTAAATGTTAGACTTGATAAGTTAAGTGAGGTGCAACCAACAGTATTATCAATTGTAAATAATCTTTGCAATTATCAGTAGTATGATGTTTATTTTTAGTGATGGATTCCTTCTTTTATGGTAAAATAATGAAACCTCAAAACATATGACTAAATGGTGAGCTAATGTGGATTAATTTATTAGGTGTTAAACTTTAACACAATGTTATTGTATGCCCGTTCATTCATTGGACATAGAAATAACATACAACTTATTGTTCTTCTTTTTATTTGAGTTTCAATCTGAAAATCCATTCAAAACCAACTTTAATCTTCACCAAATCACCTTAACATTGACATATAAACTCCAAAGGATATACCCAATAGTCTACAATAATACTTAAGCCAAGCAAATAACAATTTTGTATAACTCGATTTTCGAAGACAAAGCTTCAGAACTTTTTAATGGCTGTCAATGGAGCTTTTGATGGAGTTTACTGCTTTAGTGTGTTTTGGTGACAAAGAGATAGGGAGGATGAGAGAGTTCGTCAATTCGGTACAAATATGAAAAGAATACAATAGAGAGAAAGTACTTGCATAGGGAGCTTCATCAGAACACAAGTGTACAGTTGGTATAGAAATAAAGCCTAAAATACCATTAGATGTTATATCTGAAAAAATAAAAATAGAAGAAGGTTTATTTAGGATATGAACGTTGATTGATTCCAAACTTTCAAGGGAAAATTAAAGTAGTTACCGGAAAACAGGGGTCAAGGAACTAACAATTGAAAAACAGTGTAAGAACCCCAAATACAGATGCACAATGAGAAGTGAAAAAATATGTTTTTAAAGCCAATATGTCGATCTAGTATCCCAAGTACTCATTACTATAATACATAATTTAAACCCTTTCACTTACAATTTAGCTTTTCAGATGCAGAAACCTTGATTTTTTGATGAAGAATGCAGAAAGCTTGATTTCCATAACAGGCCATGCAATGATCATTGTTATAGAAGCATGAGCAAATATATTTATAATCTGAATGTTGAGAGCTTTATCGTAGCAATAAATGAACATTTATAGGTAAGAGACTAAGGGGATAAGAATAAGATTATAACGGGGAATAAAAAGCCAAAAGAAGGATACGACAATTGGGAATTAATTTCTTTAATTGACAGAGATAGTAGTGGACTTTTAAATAAAACAAATGAAACTTCTTTAGAAAAAAATAAACGTGTAAGATTAACTTGAAGTAACTTATATTCTCTATTGGTGTTGAAGAGTATAATAGTGATTAATGATAAGTTAACAGTTTTTGTACAAAAAATATCATACAAATTAGTAGGTGTTTGAGCACCCAAGGGTTTGACCTAGAGATTAATAAAGTGGGTTGAGAATCATGAAGTCTTAGGTTTAAACCCCAACAGAGACAAAAAAGCACTAGGTGATTTCTTTCCCTCTTTTTTTTTTTTTTTTTTTTTTTTTTTTTTTTTTGTAATAGGTAATTTGTATTCACAAAAAAGAACTCATCAATAAACTGATGAGGTGGGATTTACAAACCTCCAGGGGGTGCCATTATACTCTAAATCCAAAAAACAAACTTCCAAAAATTTACAATTGACTTATAAACTCCACAGATCTATCTACTTCCCCCCACTAAATCTTGCTTACACATCTTGGACCCCCCCCCCCCCCCCCAGTTTGATTGATGGGCAAAGCTTTTACTCAACTTTTGACTTAGGGGTGTTCCCCCTTTTTGTAGAAATAGATGATGGTTGAATTGCTTCTTGCTGCCAATAAAAAGTTGCAAAATGTTCCTTTGCCTCCAAATGGTTCTCTATGATAGCTTTTGGAGCCATGCCAGAAAGAACAAAACCCATGAAGTATCAATTTTATCTTGTTTGTGCTAAAATTATGCATATAATTGCAATTGAATAGACAAGAAGTTATAGATCTTCACGAAGACAAAAACTAAAAGAGAGCAGAGTTATTAGTTATCCTTTGAGCAAAACAGAATGTTTTGTGAATCTGTGCTTTTGGTTTGTATTTTTTAAAAAATAACTACACATGTTTTCTTTTGTTATTCCTCTCGTTGTACAAAAGTCAAATGAAATTTTGACCTTAAAATAGAAGGGTTGACTGAAAGAAAAAAATTGTTAGCTTTGAGGGGTAAATATGAGTTGGTCCACTCATGATAAGGGTATATTTGAGACCGAAGTCGAGTGGAACGAAAATTTGTTCTACTTTCCATAGTTGAGGGGCAAATCTAAGTCAATCCACAAATGATAAGGGCATGCTTTGCTCTATTTCTTTTAGTTGAGGGGTAGTTTTTACACTTCTGTTAAATTATGTGTGTATCAAGTGACAAAAATATCTTTGAAATTCAAGGGTGGTGGTGGTGGGTGGTGAATTGAATCTTATCGTAAGTAGTAAAATTTTAGGCAACTATTGCTATACGAAAGTCGACTCACCTGCAGCTTAGACTAATAAGCAGAATATAACATAATGTGAAGTACTAAAAAATAAATTGGTTAATGTTTTATACCGGTTTTTTTCCGGATCACCGGTGTGATGTCCAGTCCCCTTGGGTTACAAGAGTTCTCTTTAGAGCTTATGTATGAACTTTGAGGTACTGTTTGTGTTGTGATGAACTGTGCTAGGTTCCTTCGATCTGGACAGTTCCAGATTTTGTCTGTGGTTAGTGGTTACAGCCTCTACTTGTATAGCTTTTCTAATCTCTCTTTTTCTTTTCTCTTTGCTAGTAAACTATAATGTTGCTCAGGGGATGTTGCACATCTGTTCCATCGATCATGATCTTCTTTATATTGATGAATTGCTTTATGACCATTGTTGTGTAGAGGATCACATTTTCGCCTTGATTGTTGCCGAAGTCATTATTCCGTTCTAATTTGTTGTGTTTGATTTGATCTTGATATTGCTGAGATAGAGGCGAGAATCAATTACTTGATTGATTTTGATTTGATCTTTAGGATAACCCAAGGGAATTTCCTTCAATCAGGGATAAAATGGTGATCCTTGATTGAGAAGATATGTCCGTATGCATTGCTCCCTTCTGATTTGCTTTCCTTCTATGTATTGCTGGGTGGGAAGCTTCCTTAACTGTAGGGTTCTTTTCTTGACCTTGTTTGATCCTGGGTAAGGATCTTCCATGAGCTGCTTCTTTCAATGGGCAGTTTTCCTTAAATGGAAAATGCCTCTTTGGTTACAGCATTCCTGAATTTAAATATGCCTCCTTTTGCTTCTTTTTCTTTGTCCTGCATAGTAAGCATTTAGAGTGTCACGTAAGATGAATGCCGTAGAAAAAATGAATGCATAGAAAATGGTAGTAGTTGAAATGGTTATGCCTGCAATTTACACATCCAAAGTTCCTGATTAGAAGTGTAATATTATGGTTATTGAATGTAATAATTGGTGATGGGTAGATAGAAAATCACATGAAGGAACATTGTTATCGAAGGGCTACAGTTTCTGAAAATCTAGATGAATTTAGCTAAGAATAGAACGTAATGTATTCAGAAGTTAAGGCTCAGCTTTTGTTAGAATTACATTGAGTTCCATAGAATCAATAGACTAGAGTGGGATAGTGGCCTAGTTGATTCTTGATTTATAGTTGCTCGGTAGTGCGTATATAACGATTTGCAAAAGAAATGTTCAACTGATAAAAAAAACTGTATGAATTTACTCATGTCTGCCCTTTTCTCGGTAATGTGCTTTCTTTCAGTTAAAGTTTGGGCCAAAATGTCATCCTCCAGAGAATGGTCCCACTAGAGGTGAAAATAGATTCCTTGATCCTAGGCTAGCAGAAGTTGTCTGCATTTATCTAGGTGTATGAAGTCCATGCATTTATGGTTACACAAGTCTTGTGAAGATTCGTTTGGATTTGAACTGATGGGGTGTGGCTGTAAAGACTCAAAAGAGCTGGTACAATTGCAGGCAAAAAATGAACTTGGTACATGGATTTGACATTAGCAGTGTCAGGCCAATTGTATCAAGTGTGGTTTGTACTTGTTAACTCCATATGCATAGTCTAGGAGCTTCACGCGTCATAAGTATTGGTGGATATTTGATAAAGTAATTGGTATGTATGACGGGGATGGAAAATGACTGAAATCCAGTTTTTTTTTTTGCAGCTTCTGTAGACTTACTAGACGGTTGTGCTATGTGTTTTGTGATACTTTAGTTTGAAGAAATTACTATCTGTGATTCTGCCTTTTCCCCCTCCTATTTTGGTTAGCGATGATAGAGCCAAAATTGTTGCTTTTGTCTTTGATATGTTGCAGGTATTTTTATTTGGTTCATTTACTGAAGATGAAACAAAGTCATTGCTGAACCAGCCATCTGGTTGTGATGGGAATAAGCACGTGGAAGAAAAGGTGCCAGTTAATTCCTCAGAATCGGAGCCTGGTTTTTCTTTTGGAAGTTTCGATGCTGTATCCAATTCTCAACCCGCTTCTTCAAAAGAGAGAGTAGGCTCAGATTCCTCTACTACTCTCAAAGAGGAGAAAGCTGGGGCAGATAACTTGCTCAGAGAATTCAAACAGAATGGAGATGTCCACAATGATTACTACATCAATGGACATGAAGAATCTGCAATGGTACACAATATTGACTTGAGCAATTTATGTGTGTTGGAAGATGAGGCTAAAGCTATCAACAAGTTGTCTAGAACTACTGGACGAGATGATGATGCACTACTCAGTAAAGGAAAACTGAATGGGACCACTAGCAATTCAGCAAAAATTTTACATTCAGAACAGGCCCTCCCAGAGGTATCTGGTGGTCCTCTTGATGTTGCGGGCTTGCTACCTCGTGGTTTAATCAACTCAGGGAACTTATGCTTCCTTAATGCTACATTACAAGCTCTTTTGTCCTGTTCTCCTTTTGTTGAGCTTTTGCTAAAGCTAAGGATACTCAGTATTTCCAAGGCTGAGTATCCAACATTAGCTGCATTTGTGGGGTTTCTTTCTCAGTTTGTTGTACCTAGTTCTACTAGTTCAATGAAGAAAGATGCAACCAGTGTTGAAGTTGGTGCTCCCTTCAGCCCAGCAATGTTTGACACAGTTTTGAAGAAATTTACTCCTGATGTGCCTAAGTCCATTTCTGGCAGGCCAAGGTATATACTTATTTACACTTCTTAGTGGTGATTGTTGCCTACCTTCTTGATGTTCTTCCATGTCCTTGTTGTGGCATACCTTGACGTCACCATTTTGATATGCACTTGCATAGCTTAATGATGTCCATTGTCTGTTAAAAAGAGAAAGACAACGGAATTTGTTACTGCTTTGCTGCCAAACTGTATGACTTAAACATTTGCCTGACTGGTCCGATTCTCCTTTTTCTTCTAGCTCCTATAATTGCTAGAAGGAAAAAAAATATAGAAGAAGAAAAAAACGCTTCTTTTTACTACTGTTTCTTTTCTTTCTCCTTCTACTGTGATTGTTGTCTATGGGATCTGACTCATTGGCATTACTGAATGATTTAATTGTTTTTTTTTATTAGCGTTAATTGGACAAATATGTCATGTTTGTAAAGTATCTCAAAACTCCCTTTATTAACATTTTCCCAGACAAGAAGATGCACAGGAGTTCCTGAGTTTTGTAATGGATCAGATGCATGGTGAATTACTAAAGCTTGAAGGGCAAACAGGTTCAAGTGGGAAAAATTCTTCTGTTGTTTCATCGGAAGACGATGAAGAATGGGAAACTGTTGGCCCAAAGAACAAGTCTGCAGTCACAAGAACTCAGAACTTCGTTCCTTCAAACTTGAGTGCCATTTTTGGGGGGCAGTTGAAGAGCATTGTTAAAGCGAGAGGTAGTGTTTTCTTTACCTTTGTACTATTTTGCATCTACTTGATGCCGATTATTGATATCCCTTCATTCATTAAAGAAAGAAAATTTTGCTTGTTATCTAAAGAATGTATGCTTCTTATGAGGAGCATAAGACTACTAGACTAGTCAAATCTAGGGGCTGAAATTGGTAATTTGCCTGGTGATATTTCTATGCCATTTTCATAAATTTTCTAGTCTTGGATTGCCCATGTGAATCCTGGTTCAACTGTGATAACCGTTTAAGAAATATGGGTCATCAGTTTGTCTCAAAAAAAGAATATGGGTCATCAGTGTAAGTAAAATGACAAAGTAGTAGGTGTAATAAATTTTAAATAACATTTGATAAGTGGTAAGGAGCTCTTGATGATGTTTTTCGTCTCTTTAGAATTAGTGCATCATACTACAAATAAATGGCCAACATGACACTATCTGTAAAATGGGAACTTCAGAAATTTCCTGTATGCTCTATTCTTGATTTTGTTTGAGCATGTAGATTAAACGTGACCAGTATATTTTGTATTAACTTCATATTCCAAGATACAATAGAATTTGAACTTCTGGCTCAATTGTAAATTTGTTAATGGATGCATAAAATGCGAATGAATAACTATGTGAATTGGCAAAGAAAGGTACTTTCTGGTTGTATCATGGTGGGAACTTTTTTTCCACCAATTGGCCTACTGTATTATTTTTTGTCATTGTAAAACCCTAAATTTGCTACATAACAAGCCCTCCCAGTCTGACATAAATGGAGTAGCTCTTTTGTGAGGCAACTAGATGTTGTGCTCATGCATAATATGTGTTATCTATCTTCTTTGGTAGGAATGACAAATTTGTAGGGCCTATGAAGTCTATTCAACTATATTTCAACTTGGATTGAGTTTTTCATTTTGAATCTACTTTGTTTTGTTGTAGGGAACAAAGCCTCTGCGACAGTTCAACCATTTTTGGTGGTCCATCTTGACATTTCACACGAAGCTGTTCACAACATTCAAGATGCTCTCCGCCTATTTTCTGCCCCCGAGACACTCGAGGGATATAGAACTACCGCAGGAAAGGTAAATTAGTCTGCTATCTTTTGGACATTAGGCTTAATACTGTCTGTGGTTGGGGAATGGTCCTGTACCTAATGCCATGTATTGAATATGTCAACCTACTGCATAAAACTGTATCAAATCTTAGATAAGTGACTATTCAAAGGCCTCTAGTGTACAAATTCCCCAAGAACTTTTCCTTCTTATTAAGGATATTGATTGTGAGCGCTCACCATCCTTCTTGTTTTTACTTTTGATGATAATGTATTATTCAAAAATTTTGATATAAGGAAATGCTATGAGTTACTGTAAGGAGTCAATCCATCCCTACTGTTTGAAATTGACAGTCAAACTATCCCTATTACAACTGTTAGGAGAGCTTATGAAATTCCAATAATTCATGTGCATCATCTACAAAATGGAAATTACACCAAAAGGATTAAGGAGGTTAGATAAAAAAAAGCCTTCAGTTCATAAAGGTGGTTAAATTTTTGTTCAACTCATCTGGGGTTCCTTTCCCTTCTGGCTTCTAGAGAGTTTATAAATGCATATTGATTATTGGGATTGTGAGCCATGCATTATGCAGTTGTTATGAGTCTTTCCATGCCAGCTCCAAAAAGCTACTTCTAAAGTTCTTTGCATTGCTTACTGAAACTCAAAAACTTCCACTTACAAGGTCATCAGGGAAATGGAGACAATAACCCATGCTTTTCTGCCAATGTGGGGCATTTAAAAGCCCCTCCCATATGTCCTGGACATCTGGAGCATGGATAAAATATCAATAACATGGGGATCTAAAATTGGGTAACCAAGAATTGGAGTGAGTCAAGTCTTTGATATCGTGTAATAAAATGAACCTCTGCCGCTAAACAACCCCAAAAGCTAGCTCATGAGGTGAGAATTTCCCAAAGTAATCCACATCAGGAGATGGGTCGATAGCCCATTCCCGCAATAAATGTGGGACACTTAACAACCAAGTTTTCATCTAGTTAGGATGCATACGCAAATTACAATTTAAGTGCAGTAAAATGACTTTCACTTGATTAAATTTCCTGTCAGCGGGATTAGCTTTGTTTTCCTCGGGATGAATATTTACAAGTTATAGCTGGTTTAGTGTTCTCGCGGATCAATGCAGGATACATGCTACCTGTTGGTGACCTGTAACATTCTTTATTTCCTCACAGGTTGGAGTGTCTACTGCTAGGAAATCCATAAGCATGCAGACACTGCCTAAGATGATGATTTTGCACCTGAAGCGGTTTGGTTATGGAAGCTATGGAAGTACCAAATTGCTTAAACCGGTGCATTTTCCTCTGGAACTAGTGATAAGCCGTGATTTGCTTGCTTCTTCGACTACTGAGGTAATCTTCAAATTTTGTTGAGTTCATTTTTCAACCCTCTATCCCAAATCATGGGAAATAATTTGATTTTTCGAAGTTCACAATTCTGGTTACAGTTTTATAGTTGTTTATAAGGAATATTAATTGTCATTTACTCTAAGTGGGGAAATCATCACATGTCAAAAGTCAATTGTTCTTCAGAAACCCTGTCAACTGTGCATATCAACTGCCCGTTTGGACCCAAAAATGAAAAATCATCGCCTTTTTTGCATACATTATCAATGAAGCAGGGCATTCTTCTATTAAGACGTGATATATGTGACAAGAAATGAGGCTAAATTTTTATCTTGTTCTTGTTGTTTAACACACAGGGTCGACAATATCAACTTGTGTCCACAATCACCCACCACGGTAGGGAAGCTTCTAAGGGGCATTACACTGCTGATTGTCGTCACCAGAGTGGGAAGTGGTTGCGGTTTGATGATGCCTCTGTTACTGCTGTCACCACCAACAGAGTGCTGCATGATCAAGCTTACGTTCTATTCTATAAACAAGTATAGGCAACCTGTTTACGGAGCTGGGATAGAAGTAGACATTGTTAAGCCATTGGACATTGCAACATCAGGCTTCTTGCAGTGTTGTGCAGTCCAGGGTTGTCTGAGATAACTACTGTGTTTCTTCTTACAAGGTCATCAGGGAAATGGAGCATGCATTATCATCCATGTATTGTGTTTAAATGTATGGAATTTTGTTACCAGTTTCATTTTGTACCCTCTCATCATTGTACTAGGAAAATTCGACTATTCTGAAGTGAGCGTCGAGGTCTAGATGTTTCTTGATGTTCGATAATCGATATATGAGTCTGTCTCCTTTCTTCAGTTATATTATATAGAAGCATTTGCTTATTGATAGATTAGTATGCTGTCCTTTTGAAGTAGTAGTTCATTTGGCTTTTGATGAATTCAATTTTTATTTCATCCGGAAAAGGACACATATATTTCGATGAAAATAATATTTAGGTAAAAAAGTTAAGTTATTGTTTTGACATTCTCTTTTGTTAGGATTAATAATTAGTTTCTTCATAATAATTTATTGGGTTAGACTTTCTAAGGATATGAGGGTGGCTTGATTAAATATTGATGATATTAAAGAGATATTACTTTACATATCGCATGTCACTTTTTAATAATTGAAAATAATTTAATTGTGAAATTAGAATTTTCTCCTTAATAAAATGATCTGTAGCCACATAAATGATCAATGAGTGTTTTTCATCATAAATTTTAAATATCTCAAATTAAATTATATCATATAAATTGAAACGAAAAAATAAATATTGTTTAAATATTCTTTGTATTACTTTTTGTAGTTATTCAGAAAAGTATAAGCAAAAATAAGTCAAAAAGAATGTGCTTTCTATATTGTTTTATTGTGTTATTAATTCTCCTAATTGCACTTTTTAATGGTCCCCAATTTATTTATTTTTATGGCGAACTGGAAATTTAAAATAGTGCAGGATGGTCTTTTCAAATAAGTTGCATTTTTAAAAAAATAAGAAATTAATTATATGAACTTTCTTGATCCCCTTTTTTTCTCCAAAAATAAATAAATAAATAATAGAGTCAATTTTCAAACCCTGCCCAACATATAGCAAAAGTATTATTTGAAAATGCTTATACAATAAAATAAATCTAAACTTTAGTAGGGTAGTAAGATATCTTTTAATTTAAGTATAGGGACCAAAAAGGAAAAAGTATGAATTATATTTTGGTCCCCCTTTTTTTGATATAACATTACAAATGTATCTGTATACTTTCCTTTGAGTTCAACTAAACTATTGTTACTTTGCTCTTTTAGGTTCTCAATGGTCCAAAGTCCAATCCACAGACCTAAAAAAGCCAAAATAAAATAAAATAAAAATGACACTCTTTTTAGGAATCTCAAAAAAAGAGAATAGAAAAATTAAGATACTTGAGGCAACTCTTTAAAAAAAGTATAATGTGTTACGTGTTAAAAATATTAATGATCGAATTTATAACTTTAAAATCTTGAATTTGTTAGTGGTGTATAAGACCTCGAAATGACTATATTTAAAAGTTTAATTTTTTACTTTTTTTGCAAATTATGAAAAAGTAGAATTCAAAATTTACAAGTAAAAGAGAGATAATAAAAGATTGTTGGTTGAGTTGTTAAGAACTCATTCTCACACAATGCTTTTGTTAAACAATCCTTAGAGGCAAGGTTCTTTAGAACTAGCTAGCAAGGCTTCTTGTAGTATAGGGTCCAATGTATTTCAACTTTAACTTTTAAAACTAAATATTTTGAAACAATTATTTAATATTTGAAATTTACTGACTCGATAAATTTATATTAGTGTCGAGTAGGGCCATAAAGAGAGACTTATCATCAAGCTAAAGGGTTTTAAACTTTAAAACATTAAATTAAGATTTAATTAAGAATGAAAGAATCATATATTTATTTCGTAAACTACGAGTTAATTTTCTAAATGGTCACCCAAGTTTAGGGAATTGCCTTGAAATATCATTTATGTTATATATCACTCAACTATCACTATTTTCCTTCAAATATACTTCCTCCGTTCCAAAAAGATTGTCTTAGTTATTATTTGAACAATCAAAAAATATTATCTTTCATCATAAGTTTTTTAAAAATATTTTCTAAACATTTTGAATTGTATTGCAACGTCAACATATCATACTTCCTATGTATTTTCTAACTACGTAAATTTCATCTCAAAAAAATTAAAGATTTTACATCTACTTAATTCACAATCAACATACATTAGTTAGTCCAACACTCCAAATTTTTTGGAATAGAGAGAGTATATATTTTTGAGTAAAATAGTTTTCACTCAGTAATGAAGTTAAAAAGTAATAATTTCCATCATACCAAACAAATAGAAATTGGGAGTCAATCCAAAAGTAATAATAATTTTGTATCAATTAGCCACACACATGAAGCTGATGAAGAGTGGTTGTACTTTTTGAGTCAAGTGAACTTAATTGAATTCATGGCACAGAAATATAGTAGTTGAAAACAAGTCATGATGAAAATCAATGAGCAACAACAAAACCAACTCCCCCCACCAATCCAATATACCCCGCTCTATTTCATATTAGTTGATCACTGTTTATAATTTTTTGAAAATTTTATAAATAAATGTAAACACTTTCAAACCTCTAATTCTTTATTCAAATAATGTTTTCTTAATTTAGTAAGATGTACCAACTAATATAAACAATTATTTTTAGTATAATGATCAATTAATATGAACAATTATTTTTAATATAATAATCAATTAATAAGAAACGGAGAGAACAGTAGTTAAGTGATCATTTAATGAGCTGAAAATACATGTTGATTAAAGTCATATACATCATTAGCTTGATATAAACGTTGAGTGTGTGTATATATATATATATATATTACATTCTAAGAGGTTTGGGGGTGGGGTTACATTTTTTGTTATTTTAAATTTATCAGTAAGGATGTAGAAAATTCAACCATAAACATAATATGGTGGATTAGTTGAACAATAATTTTGAAATTCTTAGCAAGTAAACACTTAAAGTAATTATTTATTTTTATTTGGTAATAGCAACATGATCATTATCCTATAAGCTTAATAGGGTTAATAGAGAAAGGACAAGAAATAACAACATTTAGCAAATTAAACTAGATTAATTAAAGAAATGAAGAATAAAGAGCCCTAATATTGGTTAAGACTTTAGCTTAATTCCAAAACAAAACAAAAAAAAAAACTAGGAATCCTATTTAATAGGTATCACATGATTTGGGGCAGCTTCCCTATGAATTTCATGGAGATGTGTGCTAACTCTTCAAAAATTGTTGTATTTGATTAATCACACAATTTTAGAATTTTATTTGTTACTTATCCTTCTCCACTTTTACTTTACATTTCTCTTAACATTAAATTTATCATTCTCAATAACATTGTATAATTGTCAATTTATTTATTGCACTTTATAGTGTATGTCAAAATAATATTAGATAAGTAAAAAATCGATAAAAGAATTATACTTCCTCTATTCACTTTTTCACGCGATATTCAGTATTTATATTAGAATTCAATTAAATCTAAATTTGCATTAAAATATTTCATATTAGAAAAAAAACACTCCCTCACAAAAATCATTTCTCTATCCAAGAAACTCGAATTGAATAGAGTAGTAATTCACTCCATTTATGAGAGAACCCTATATGGAGAAAAACTATTTAGGCCTTGTCCCCATTTTCCTTTGGCTTTATTGCCTTTTGATTTTTTTATTTATTTTTAAAAAATTGTGCATGATAATGTATAAAAATAAAAAATTATATAATCCTGTTAATCTATTGGTAAAGGACATGTATTGTCTATACCAAACATGATCTAATAACTTCAAACATAAAGTAAGATAAATTGATATAACATAAACCTACTAAATTACACTTAAATATATAACTCAAATCCATTAAGTATTACTTTTTAATGAACATAAAGGGGGTGGTTGTTGAACTAGTAGATAATAAGAAGCACAAGCTGATGAATTTAATAGACTAATGTCAATAGATAAAACAAATGTTCTCATCTTTTTTTCTTTTTTTTTTATTATCCATTACACTCTGATGACCTAACTACAATTCTCAAGAAATATATAAAATAACAAACGAGGACATAATTGTATATAAATAGGTTGTTTAACATGGTTTCAGTTGATATCTATGCTCTTCAATTTTGGGGTGTACATAATTAGACACTTAAACTTGTATGATATTTAACAAGCAGACACTTGCATCCTACATGGCATGAGACACGTTTTATGCTAGTGCAATGGCACAGCCAGAATTTCAACTAAGAAGTGTCAAAATATAAAGAAGTTAAATTGTGTAGAAGTTGAGTGTCAATATGTAATATATATATACATAAAAAATATATATTTTTATCTAGCTATGCACTATAATTTTCCAACAAAGAGGTGTCGGTCGACAGCCCTTGTATGGCTTCGTCACTGCGCTCGCGGGATGTCGTGTATGATGAAAATTGTCATGTAGGATGTTACGTATGGCGTATGTGTCTACTTTTTCAACTCTATACATCAACAACAAAATACCCACTGAAATCCCACTAAGTGTGGTCTGGAGAGTATAGAGTGTAATTGGACCTTACCACTACCTCGATGAGGCCGAGAACCAATTTTCGAAAAACCCTCGACTCTATTTGTTTAACTATATACTCCCTCTGTCCGGTATTGTTTGTCATGTTGCGTTTTTCGAAAGTCAATTTGACTAATTTTCAAAGTTAAATTAAATTACATTAATTCGATATTTTAAACAAAAAAATAGATATTCTAAAATTATGTGAAAAATACTATAAATTGTAATTTTTTACATATTAATATGATGAAAAAATACATCTTAAAATGTTAGTTAAATTTTTTATAGTTTGACTCTAAAAATAGAAATCATGACAAATAATACCGGACGAAAGAATAATTTATATACAAGTACAAATGTGTACTTATGCTCATTCAAAGTTAAAAGAACATAATTATCACATGAGACCAAGTTAAAAGAGTCATATATTATGTGGAAAAAACAAACAAATAATGATAAAAGATGAAAAACAACACAATTTCTCTCAACTTGTTTTCATCTTTTATTGGTGTATACTTCACATATGATAATAAAAGAATCAAAATGTAGAAAGTAAAAAAAAAACACAATTCCTCTCAAAATCTTTACTTCAATGTCCCTAACACTCACACACTACACACAAAAACACTAAAACAACAACAACAAAAAAAATTGAACTCTTTCAAATACACATTATACAAAACTCACAAAAACAACTATAACTCATGTCTACACTATACTCAGTATAATCCCACAAAATAAGATCGAACACAAAAGACAAAATCTTCAGTTTGTGATCAAAGATGAGTCCTTTTTCTCATCATCATCACCATACTTTGGAATCCACCAAACTCTTAAACTCTTATCAAGACTCCCACTATACAACATAAACCCACCCCCAACACTATTTGTTGAAGCTTGTAAACACTTCACAGGTCCTTCATGTCCTTTAATAACACCAAACTTAAACAACCCTCCATTTATCTCTCTTTTCCATATACAAATACTCTGATCTGCTGATCCACTACACAAATACTCACCCATCATTAAACACATACACAAAACAGCCATTTCATGGGCTTTCACTTCACATATCACTCTCCAACTATCAAGATTCTTGTTACCCACCCACCCCACCACATACCCATCTGACCCTCCACCATATACAAAAACCCCATCTTCTTCACAAACCACAACAGAGTTCAATGATACATCTTTATGACCTTCCAAAATACCCTTAAGTGAATGTGTACCACCACAACTATTTCTCCAAGCTTTAATCTTTCCATCAGCAGAAGCTGAATACACAACCCCATTTTTACTAGCAACTAATCCATTTATCGCGTCGTCGTGTGCTTTGATTGACTCTAAACACTTGAGATCAGAAATTCTCCATACTTTTAAGGTTTTATCCCAAGAACCTGAGTAAATGTAGCCGTTAGATACAGCTAAACAAGAAATGCTGTCAGCATGTTCAATCCAGAGCTTTTTATGATGTCTTCTTGTATGAACATAATTGCTCTGTTTCATGAATTTTCCAAGATAATCTTTTGTTGTAGGCAATGTATCGATTAATCTAAAAACATTTTCTGATCTTCTCGAAACTTTCCATACACGAATCCTGGAATCTTGATGTGCTGTGAAAACTTTGTTGCCGATAGTGATGAGTGCTTTAACAGAGCCATCCCCTGTTCCGAATTTCGTAAATTGGCGTAAATCGGGCTGTTGCCAAACGATTATATCTTTACCTTGAGAAGCACTGAGGATGAATTCCCCACAAAGGGCTAAACAAGAAACTGTTCCTACATGGCCTGATAGAACAGCTAAGGATTTGTAAGAGGGAAAACAAGAAATGGGGGTTCTTGAAATCTTCAATTGAAGATCTAATAATTGAAAATCTTGAAATCTTTGCGAAGTTTGGGGGCTATCTTCTGATTCACTGCTTGTGGTGCTTATTATGCTGTTTGATGATTCAGATAACAATGGAGTTGTGTAGGCTGGTGATGCCATTGATGAAAGTGGAAAGCTTTTTTGCTTTGATGGAAGCATTGGTATATGAAACAGAGAGATGAAGAAGAAGATAGTAAAAAGATGGAGCTTTTAATATAAAAAATCGATTTTATAAAGAGAGACGTTATAGATATAGAAAATATTGGTGGTTTGTATAAAAAGGAAAATATTTAGTATATCATAGAGACGTTATGGATTTTGGGGAAAATGATACATTATACATATATGATCTGTCATACTTTTGGGACAGTGGTGCTCCGACGTCTTAAAATTAAAGCATACATGCCCTTTATACTAACGGATATATACGTGTCATAATCTTATCCACATATCTGACCTTTATTAGACATCTGATAGATGGATGCGGTTTCGCCATTTGTTCCTATTTAATCTTTCGTTAGAGTAAAGAAATATATGATTTAATTTCTCGACGGTAGGGGCATCAATATCCCAAAAATATGACGGAGGGTATCTATATACCATTTACGATAATTTAGGATATATTTATCTTTTTTTTTCCATTATTTTTAGTGTCTCAATTTATATAACACACTTAAATTTTAAAATTCAAACTTTCTTAACTTTAATTATGAATTTAGATATAAGAAATTTAAGTTTTTCTTAAAATAAAATTATATATTTGAAAACTACATGAAAAAGTACTTTAACATAAGTTACAATATTTTACAATTTAAAATATTTAAAGGCATATCAAAAACCCTGATAAAAAAGCTTAGTTGACTTTCAAAATTTTGATTGTGTCACATAAATTAGAACAGATGAATAGTGAATTAAAATTTCGATTGCTGTAAAAGGTTATATATCAAAGGTGTATCTAAATTTAGCTAGTCAAATCAAAAAATATTTTTATAAATCAAGATTTAAACTAATAATTTCGGCCAAATTCAAAAATATTTTCAATATATTTGTCATTTATATTTGGTAATCAAGCTTTTCATTTTTTTTACCATATATAACATGTTCTCGTAATCATTAAAATGTCAAAGTAATTTAAATACCAAATATATATATCTTAAGAGTACTTTTCGTTTGCTTTAAAAATCGTTTCTATCTTTATTAAACTCCTTAATAGTCTAACTTCCTCATATAATATATGCTTGAAATATAGTTTATCACCAACTCAACTAAAAACCCTAATATAGAAAATCTTTACCCACCAAATGTTTGTGGAGTGTGTTTAAATACATATACCACTTTATCTATGCAAACAATGTGTATTTTTACCAACAAAATAAAGTGCGTAATGAGTTAAAAATGTATTTTATTTGATCGGTTCAAATTTGATCCAATCGTTAAATCGAGTTTAGCTTAAGTATATATTTTTTTTTATATAGAGTTAGGACACATGTCATGCTTTGATAGATACCTGTAATATAATTTTCAAGAAGAAATGTATATTAGACACAATAATAACTAAAAAAGGTAAAAAGTCATGAAAATTGGATGTATCTACTATATTTGCTTATTCAATTATATATAAATTTAAATATTTATTTACATACGTTCAAAATAAAATAAAATATATGTATTTTAAATCTAAATATAAAAGGAGTAGATATGTGAAGTACAAATTGGAATTATGGGGAAGTGTAATTTAGGAAAGAGGAGCGTTGAGGGTGAAAAGGAGCAAGGATTTGTTGCGACAAAAAACTATGCTATAAAAATAATAGGGAATTTTTTTTTAAATATATTTGAATTTTGATCGACTGTTATGATTCAACTTTGAAAATGACCTTTTATCCCTATACTATTTAATATTATATTTTAAAAGTATATATGTGACCACGTGGACATAAAAAATATTGCATAATTATAAATAGTAATGTGTCCACGTGGGCACATATATACTTTTAAAATATACTATTAAATAGTTTAGGGGATAAAAGATCCTGCATAAAATTTGGCATCGTAACAATAATTTCGATCAAAGTTAGAATATAATACAACTAATGAAAAGGACAATATTGTATACTTTCTTCTTTGATTTTTACTACAAAATAATACTCACTATTTGAACAATTTGAAAAAATTAAGTGGTAATTTATAAAAGAAAATTATCCTTATTATTAATTGTAGTCATTTTGTAATATATTTTTCATCTAGTCTTACTTGTCCATTATTTTAAAATGTCTATTTTTACTTCTCTGATTTAGATTCACCATTTTATACATTTTACCCTTATTATTAACTGTTTTTTTTCCTCTCTACATTCAGATAATTGTAATAATTAGGGGTGATATGATAAAATTATCATTCTATTTATTACTTTTTAAAGACGATGGCAAGTCAAATATAAACAAGTAAATATGAACTAAGAGAATATATTTAAAGACTATAGTGAATTGGTTATACTCCTTCATTTATTAGTATTCTGTCCGTTTTTATTTATATGTAACTACTTTAGATTTTATAACTCTTAAAAAATTACTAGGTAAGTTTATCATTGTACTCTTATTTAGTGTTCTCTTGAAGTCAAGTTTTCAATAAATAAACATATATTAATTTATTTCGATTAATTAAATTGACCAATGAGCATGACTTAATCATTTAGTTTTTCTATGTTGGTCAAATTTTTCAAGACTAATAACTGCTCCCTCTATCCCTATTTACTTGTCCATATTTTCTTTTATATCTGTCATATTTATTTGTCATTTTAACAAATCAAGAAAGGACAATAATTTTTTTCCTAATATGCCCTTATTTAGTCCTAGAAAATTTCTAGTACTCAGTTGTAATGCATGCTTTTTGGAATCAGAAAATACTTTTATTATACTTAGAGAGTTAAGTTAAGAAAAAATTATAACTAACCTATGATAATCATTAGTGTCTTAATATGTGTGTCATTTCTAAAGTGGACAACTAAATAGGAACAGAGGAAGTATTAAGAGTAAAATGAGTAACATAGAAATAGTATTGTCATTTATATATTAATTTTATAAAATTATAAATATTAAAAATTATTCTTAATTAGGACGACATATAAATAAAAAATAAGCAAGTATTTCTTTAAAATTATGTCAAGTTAGGATGGAGGAATAAAAAACCAAGAGGAAGTACTTTCTTTGTGTAATAATAAGGAAGCAGTAAATGATATAGGATAATTTTTATCATATTACATTTATTAAATTATAAGTTATCTAAATATTGAAGAATAAATAGTTTTTAATAATAAGAATAAAATAGATATAAAATAATAAATTATTTATTAATTTTTTAAACTAGTCAAATAATATTGAATCTATTAAAATAATATAGTAAATAAGTAAAAATGAACGGAGGATTGAAGTATTAATTAAGGAGGCTAGGGTGGTGCAACGGTTACTTGGACTAAAACAAAATTAGAAGTTGATGAAAACAAGTTTCTTGTAGACCCCAAACAGCCTGTTCTCAACTTTTTGGACCAATTTAGGTTTCTTTGTTTTATTATTTTTTCTTTTTATATATATTTTTTATTATTTTTTCTTTTTATATATATTTTTTTAGGGAAAATTACGCAGCTAAGCAAATTTATACTATTTAATTATTCATCATAGCTATAGTTTGCTATAATTACCACTTGCGACTAACATTATACATTAATTACGTGGGTTGACTTCGAGTTTGTATAATTAGTCATGTTTGTATATGTATAATTCACCAAGATATACAAATACATATGTATAATATACAATTTTTTAACCTATATACATATACAATTCACCTCTCTCCCACTCTCTACCCTCTCTCTCTCACCGCTCTCCTCCCTCTCTCAATCTCGCTCGCCTCTCTCCTCCCTCTCCTAATCTCGCTTGCCATTTATACAAATGTATATGTATAATATACAGTTATATACAATTATATACATTTATAATTCACCTCTCTCCCACTCTCTGCCCTCTCTCTCTCTCCTTTCTCGATCTCGCTCGCCTCTCTCCTCTCTCTCCCAATCTCTCTTGCCATATATACAAATATATATGTATAATATACAATTATCTAACCAATATACATATACAATTCACCTTTCTCCACTCTTTTCCCCCTCTCTCTCACCTCTCTCCTCTCTCTCCCAGTCTCGCTCGCCTCTCTCCTCCATATAACATGTAGCTACAAATTGTAATTATCAAACTATAGCTATAGAGAGTAATTAATTATTTTTAAGTGGCTATATGTGAAAGTTTCTCTTTTTTTTATTATTATTTCTTTTTATATATATGTCATGTGTTGACCAATGATGGCAAGCCACCTCAATTGTTTGGCAGAATTCCAACAAAGGAATGAGTAGTCAAGTCTCAAAGTCTTAACGGCTTGATTTTAGATGAAGAAATAATTAACCTATTATGGTTAATTAAATGACACATAAATGTGAACATATAATTTAGTAATAATCATGTATGTGAACATATTATATAATTATTGAATGCATAAACACTTTTTAATAGTATAAGGTCATTCAAAAATAATTAGGGGTGTTTACGGGTCGGTTTAGATAAGTTATTGGTTAAAATTAAATCAAATATAGTATATATATTTATCGGTTTGGTTTGGTTATTCGGTTATTAACCACAGACAAAAAATAAAAGAACCAATTCATTTAAAACATGAAAAAGGTGACAACAGTCCATTTAAAACGAAAATAGTTAAAATGACTGACATTAGAGAATTTTCAATCATTGAATTTACTATGAATAAAGCTTCAAAATTCATTATTTTGACCTAGAAGAATGAGAAAGTGATATTTTCAATCTTATAAAGAATTGTCATATCACTCATATATATATAAAACCAATAAGATAAATATTTTCACCTTGGGTATTTTATCTTTCATAAGTAAATTATAAATAAATTTTGATGAAAACACATGTAAGATCTTTAAAATTGTTTATAAAAACAATATATTATGTGTGTATATAATTTATCGGTTCGGTTCGGTTATTTCTTCGTTTTTTTTTCAAACAAGACCATAACCAACCCATATACTATCGGATTTTAAAAATCTAAAATCATACCACAACTAATCCAAATAAAATCGATTTATTTAATCAATTTGGTTCAGTTTTTATTTTTGAAACGATTTTTTTCCAAACCGTGAACACTCCTACAAATAACATCAATACGAGAAATAAAAGGCATTAATTTGGGTAGGGAGGACCACTAACATGGTACGCTCCAAAGATACGTTAGTTTAATATACTAGTATTAATTAACAATAAGAAAGATTTAGACTAGTTGATAGTGAAATACCAATTAATTTTTCACTTAAAGGCTCCTCGTGAAGAATAAAGTGTTACATACTTTTTTTAAAAAAAAATTATTTTCACTTTTTTGGAAGGTCGGTTATTGCAGTTAGTCTATGGTAGAGGATTCGTCAAGATTCAGCATACTGTTCATTTCATCCATGCATCATAACATTATATTGCTTTCTTTGTAAACTTGACTACGTGGATCTGAGATTTTAGTTTTACGAGTTCAATTTTTAAAGTTTTTTGTTTTGAAACTCATTATGAATGATTCATATCTATCATTTATTACAATTTTAATAAACTTTTATATATAAATTTATGTTTCACGTCAAAAGTATTGAATTCAGATGAACTCAATACGTTAAGTAACCAAAAGCATTTTACTTTCCCCTCCAAGTCCACCGACCAAAGGTGAATGCACAACTCCTATTTTCTTTATTGAAAGTGGGGACAATCGAAAAGAATACGTTATACATTTGTCTCTTAGACAAAATCAAAACGCAATAACTTTTGCATTGAAGGCCACTCTTAGATAGAGAGTTAATATGAGCCATTTTGGTTTATAGACAAGTTTATAAAATGATGAATGGTAATAATTATACTTTCTTCTCTATGTCATTGTCTCATCAATTAGCTTCATGTGACACGATATATGAACTTTGAGATATGAATACCTCCCTTGTTGGTTGTTTACAAATGAGTACAAGTAGACAACTATTTTAAAAGGAAAAGTTTTAAACCATTACTTGACCTAATTATATTTCCATATTGCAGATTTTGTACATAAAATACACACGTTAAGAAAAACCCCAACGTATATAACGTGAAGCAGCACTGTAAGGGAGGAGATGTCAAGAACCATCATAATGTGGGAAAGAAATGTTGTTGTTTTTTCGTTTTGGTGATCAAATCTTGGCTTAGAGAAGATTCGCTACCACTGCTTGGGCTTTGAGTCACTAGTCACCCTATCTGAATTGGATTCTATTGTACTTCTGTGGCAAAAAGAGCTCAGAAACACCATTAACTAATAATCAAGATTTGAAAGTGATCTACCCTGCAAAGACGCTAAAATCCCAGGTTAAGTCAATCCAGAACTCCTTGTTCGTACTCTATCAATAATCATTTGTCTTCCAGACAAATCTTCTGCATATCCAACAACCTGCGATGAAGAATACATTGCTACAATTGTGACATTATGTATAATATGAAGACATCAGAACCATAGTAATAAGAAAAAGAGTGAACAAAAAATGAAACACAGATCAACAACAGCCTATGTCTAGAAGAGAATAAAAGTTCAGTTGAGATGAGAAAAGCATCTGTAAAAGTTTGATATGATTAAAAAAATCTCGAACCTGAGAGTCTGTCTGTGTTTCACTAAAGTGATCGTACACATTTGCAGTTGCATCTCCTGAATGACTGTGGGTTTCATCCTCTTTCTCAAACCTGAAGGGAAAAAGTAATAACACTGAGCTCTCAACCAAAAGCGGATACATGGCTGCACAAATACAAGAAAATCTACACCAAACCAGCACATTCGAAACCAAAGGCAGATCACTAGAAAGGGTTCGTCAGAAATCTATGAACTGTTGGATAGGATGTCTTTTGTGTATGGAAAAATATCTAACTGTTTACCAACAGGCTTCACTTCCTACACTGATGATTCCACTTCTTATAGCCCAGTGCCTAACTGTTGCAGCCTGCTGGTCAGGCTTTTTGTTTCATTTTCTTTCGATGCAAAAAATATAGTTTGTAAACCCTAACACCAGATTGTTTGGAGTGGCTGTGTAGTGTTCCTGAAATAGGAGTTAACGTTGTATAATGTAGACCAACATACACTTCACGGGGTTCTCAAATTGAACTTATAATGTTTTACAATGTAAGGCAATGTACACAACCCATGGCTTAGAAATCAATAGATGGGATGCCTATTGCTCAACGTAAATGTATTTGGAATCCTGGCAGCCAATAGCTCTATTAACCAAGGTATTTCAGTCTCGAACTGTAACTATTTCTAAATAGACAACCATATTAAGAGAATGAAAATGCATTAGTTAGAGGAGGTATTAGCTATCAACTTACCAATACATTACATTAAGAATGTGGACATTTATATGCAACTATCAGAGTGAAACTTATTTCTAGCCATAATTTGTCAACTCTTAGGTGAAGACCAAAAGGTGAAGGGTCATGGGTGCCAACTGCAGCAGCAGTAAGATGAGGGAGTGAAGAGCAAAGATATGAGACAGCACCAAACTTGACAAAAAGCATGGAAAATCGGTCACCTGTTTGTCCAGTGGTTAGACAATCCAAGCGTAGCATGATTTCCATGACCTTGAGCAAGATTGTTACAACCAGATGTAAAAAGCTGCTTGAGAGTCAAAGGGCTCAAATTTGCATATGTCAAGAGTAAAGTTGAAAGAAAGAAAGAAGAAAGCACTTGGTAAAAGGATACTTCTTTATCACACTCGCTTCTCGATGGAGACTTTTGATCATGGATCTAACGTCCGAAGCCATTGAAAAAATTATTCACAAATCAAGAGCCAGACTTTCCCCAAGACAAAAAAAAAAAAATAAAGATACTTTGTTTCTCATAAATTACCTTGCTTGTTTGCTCCAATAAGTCCTCTATAGCAGCAGCTACATCAGGAACTGCCGAAGAACCTTCATTAGTACTTCCTGTCAGGTTCTTTTCTGGGGGACTTGCCCCACGGAATGCATTACTTTCTTTTGGTGAGCAGGACAATGAACATTTGGGTTCTTCAACCACCAAGAGCCTAGCCTTCTTATTGCATCTGCTTGAATACTTCTTTTCTTCCTTTGCAGTACTTCTACCAGCAAAAGCTTCGGTTCTCACATTTACAAGTTCTTGGGGCGGCTGGGCATGAGGCTGGGACGCGGTATCACCTGATATCATCCCAAAAGCTTGTGTGGGGAACTGGCTCACCGTGCATGCCCCAGCTTCTCGATCTTCAGAGGTTACTTCTTTAGGATAAAATGGATCTGCAGAAACAATTTTGTTCTGCTCCAGAACAACCATAACAAGAAGCTATCATGAAGGTATAAATAAAGGAAAAGAAGAAAGCAGTACAAAAGGACTGCACTAACCTGCTTGATACACTCATAAATCCACTCACAAGTGACTGGTTGTATTCCCCACTTACATGCAGCCTCATATTTCGGGCCATCGGTAAATTTACACAACAAATGTGTGACCTTTTTAGTTAATTTCTCAACAAATTTGGCTCCAATAGTAAAACATAAATTTCTTAGCAACTGTCTTTCTTTCTCATCATACTGTGAAACACATAAGCGAAAACTCTTAAATGCAGGGAAAGGAACTCGGCATGGAAGTGGAGAATAGAGGATGTGGTTACCAACATCCAGCAAGCATCCATCCTTCATAGAAACAATATTCAGTTTTCATTAGCCTCAATTTGTATAATACTAGAATTCAGTGAGTAGAAACTAAGAGGAGACACTACAGTGTGTATATTAACGACTGCAACCTTAGATGAGCAGATATAGCTTAGCATTTCAAGATAACAGAAAATGAGTCTACCGAAAAGAACCCATCAACCCTTCAACTCCCCTCACTCGGGTTCAGGGGAGTGTGCATCTACAGGACTAATAGACTTCGAAAAAGATAAAATACAAGATCATCAAAAAGACATGAATAAATTATTTTTTTTGATAATAAAGACATGAATAAATGAAAATGAAGTTAAACCAATTCGACAATTATAAATATATATATATATATATATATATATATATATATATATAGTTAAATCGTCATTATTGCATTAAAATACTTGCAAAGCAAAACACATATTTCGTGTGAATTCAAAAATATTGTCTATTAGCGACTTGAATTTTTAGATGAGCATATCCATATATCTTCTAGCGGAAGTCGTTCATAAGCTTACTACAAGCACATAACTCATTTCGTCATTTCTTCTAATTTAACAAGGGTTTATGGAAAGAATAAAAGGAGGCCGATTTAGGATCTTGGAATGAAGTTTCCTGAGCCAATACTAGATTTAGACAACCACCAAGCCTAATCCTGTCAATAAGAAAGACAACGCTTAACTACCTAATAACCTTCTACCTTAATACGCAACCTCCAAACAACCTGTCTAAGGTCATGTCTTTGGTAAGTTGAAGTTGCATCATGTCTTGTCTAATCACCTCTTTCCAATACTTCTTCGACCTACCTCTACCTCTCCTCTTCACCTACCGCAATTGACTGCAAATAATATAGTGAAATTGGAAAAAAGAGTACAGGGTTGGACAGATTGAATAGTGTAGGATCAAAATAACTAGATCATTAGTTGGATTGATTTTTGAATTACTAAAGGAATATACCAATTTACCCTACACAGCCATGAATTGGGCTTCAAACAGGCACATCCTAACAAGCTCCATCCTCATAGGAATATAGAAAATAGGCTTGTAGGAATTCAAAAGATACATGCACATAAATTATTGTCCAAGGTTAATAACTAGTGGAGCATAAGAGGTTTAACAAATTGAACAGAATGCTTGGGCAAATCTAAATCCATGATCTTGAACCTATCCTGAATTCCAGACCCATTTAAGCTTCTTAGTTGGATATTAATTTATTTTGCAGATCGTCAAGTAGTACCTTTTCTGGTCTTGAATAATACTAAAGTGCAGAAGCTTATAAAAACATTAAGAAAATAAAAGAAGTGATCAAAAAAAGAGCTTGAGGGGCACACATTCAACTACCTCAAGACAAGACTTAATCCAGTGACTTGATACAAAAGTAGTCGCAGCACCATCTTTCTCGGAATGCAACATACCATGACACTCGACAGTGAAATGCACATTTGTTTGATTCTGATCTTTGACCACCACTCCTCCCCCTTGATTAACCCACTCAACAATTTCAGCTCTCTGGACAGATTATGAAAGCATTAATATCAAATTAGTACATAACTTATAACATATCATAGGAGCTGGAAAGATGATGAGAAGGTTAAAGGCCATAAATCTCAAATACATAGATAAACCCTCTCAGAAGAAACCTAGACGCTGTACAAGTCAAATGGCGATAAATCTATACATTTCTAGTGGATGAACCATTCAACAATATACAGAATAAGCACTGCTGGACAAAGTAGGAATTCTACTCCTTATATGAGAACCGAATAAACTAGAAGCGCTAAATTAGGGAGGTAAAGGTGGCAATTTCCACGAGGCCTGCTCATTGTTTTTATACAAGTTACTAGCTAAAATACACTTCTAAATACATCGACATCCAGAAGATTGTGTTTCTTACTACTATAATATAAAGGACCAACGGTGCCAAGCTCCCAGACAATCTTTAGACTTTAATAGCCTATATGGAATAGTAATTTTCGGTCCTCACTAACTAGCCTTTTCCTTCAGATAATCTTTAGAATTTTAGATGAAGTACACAAGGAACCGTTTGCTCTCGTTTTCTTCAAGGCCTTAACAAAATACCAAATAAAGTGAATAACTTGTTTTAGGGAATGAACTTCAAATGAGCTTGCAGTTTGTGCTCCTGCATAGTGACATCCACAAATCTAGCTAATAATTTTGAGAAATCAGAAAATCAAGGGTAACTTGGGTGGATCCATAGATATGTTCTCTATGTGAAACAGGAAGAGAAAACATATAAGTTACAGAAAACTCAGCAACACAATGTAAATCTGAGAAAACCCACCCGATCAGCAGGAAATGAATCTGAAAAGCAAAATTGCCTTCCCTCGAACACGCTAGATGGTTTTCTACCATTTACAGCACAACTGGATTCATTCGGTATCTTGAACTCTTCTTTGCCATTAGAAGCATAGGGCTGATGTTGAACCCCGTTCTCTCCCAAAGAAGTTCTAACGTCATTCATATTTTCTAGTTCTTTGCTTTCGTATGATGGCATTGCACATCTAGAATCCCTGCTTCTCCATGCTTGTTCATCCGAAGACATAGGATGCACATAGGATTTTCCTTGTCTTTTCATTGTCGTCGTGATTGCAGCTCCGTTACTACAGTGAATAGGATCTAGAATCCAAAATACAGGAAGTGGGAAATTAGTTTGTGAAGAAGGTACAGCATGTAACGTTTAGATGAGCGTATATCTTTTTCTTAAAATGAGGTATTAGATGAAAGTAGGGCACTAGTGTTGTACAAATAGCTTCTTGCAACTAGTGCAATGTAAAATATCTCATTAGCTGAAAAGTTGAAATGGTTATCAGACCTTTCGGAAGAAGTAAATCATAAGCAATATGCTTCCTTAGAACAGGAACTTCTTTATTCTCACGATCACAATCCTCCAGCCATCCTGATTTTACCACATGAATGACACCCAAAGCCGCAAGGTTTCTTAATTCTTTGATCTCACTACAAGATTATAATTTTTTATCAATAAAAGAGTGTAAAGAGTTTAATTGTGCAACAGTGACAACAGAATATACTTGCAAGAAGTTGCACACAGAATGATAAATATATCTACCATGGATATTCATAAGATGCACACACAAATTATCCTTTTTTGAAAAATGGTAAGTTTATACACATACAATTTAGCTTACGTGATAAGGGCCTTATATCATAACAAATAGAAGTATAGACCAACTGACAAAAAGGCATCCAATGATTAACATCATTATACACACTAGACTTTTTTTTTTTTTTTTCAGTCAATCCCTTAATGTACATAAAGTGATCTACTTTCTATAAGGTGTAATGTCAGGTAAACCTGTTTACTTGTCTAAGGCTCAAAGCCGATGATCAGGAGGTCAAAAGTCAGCAGTAACAAGGCACTGGACATCTGGGATGGTATCCTGGAAAAGACTGAAAGGGAATTAACTAGGTGGAAAGCTCAGTATTTATCTTTAGGTGGAAGACTGGTCTTGATAAATTCTGTTGTAGATTCCTTACCCACCTATGTGATGTCTTTATTTCCAATTCCAGCAAAAGTTGTGGAAAAGTTAGACAGGCTAAGGAGGAACTTTCTGTGGCATGGTAATAAAGAAGGGAAAGGTTATTGTCTAGTAAAGTGGAAGACTGTGCTTCTCAGCAAAGAAAGAGGTGGGCTGGGAATCAGAAATTTGAGGTTGCAAAATGAGAGTCTACTGATGAAGTGGCTGTGGAGATACATTGGTGAGGAAAGAGCTCTATGGAAGGAGGTTATAGTAGCGAAGTACGGCGAAATAAACCCCTGGTGTACAGAGAATGTTTCTGAACCTTATGGTGTGGGTGTGTGGAGAACAATCAGAAATCTTTGGCCACAGATGGAAGCAAATTTATATCTCAAAGTGGGGAATGGAAACAAAACAAAATTTTGGAAGGATGGATGGGTTAATCAAACCTCTCTTGAGGATCTTTTCCCAGATCTGTTCCTCATTTGTGAGAATCCTGAAGATAGAGTGTGTGATTGTTGGACAGAGCAGAGATGGAACATATCATTTAGGAGAATGCTTAATGATTGGGAAATAGAGAGCGTGGCAGATCTGCAAGGAACATTAGGTGGAATTTCCATTACCCCAACAGCTACAGACAGTGTCTTGTGGAAACTCAGCACGGATGGGGTTTTCTCAGGCAAAAGTGCATATAACAACGGAATACGTGAGATGACTAGGAGAACACAATATCCTTGGAAGTACTTCTGGAAGAGTGTCATGCCCGCCAAAGTGAAAGGTTTTACTTGGTTAGTGATTAGGAGAGCTTGTCCACAAGAAGTCTTACAATAGAAAGGTAGACAACTAGTTCCCAGGTGTATTCTTTGCAACAGAACAGGGGAAACCAATAAGCATCTCTTTTACATTGTAAGTTCACCGCTCAGCTATGGAACCTTTTCCTCAACAAAACAAGCACTAGCTGGACAATGCCAGAGCACACATCGGATCTTTTGGGCTGCTGGATTAGGAGGGGAGGAAGTAAAAGTCAAAAGAGATGGTGGAGATTAATACCATCATGTATATGGTGGTCAATATGGAAGGAAAGAAATGGGAGATGCCTTAAAGATAGGTCCAATTCCATACATAAAGTAAAATGGAATTGTATTGAAACTCTACTTCTTTGGTGTAAACTTTTTGTATAGAAGATGTAGATCAGATTGTAGAGTTGATAGGAAGCTTGTAATTGCTCACTTTTGGAGGTGGCCAGCATATCCTTAATGCTGATGAATACAATTTACCAATTTAAAAAAAAAAAGTTTTCTTCTATTTAGTCGCATAGTAAAAAAAAAAACTTAGTTTGGTCAGATAAGAGCACTCGAGTAGAAATTTGATACAGTTATAGCTAAGTGCCAGGAAGTGTATGATTTTGTTGAAAGTTAGAGAATATGCATTTGGATTCAAACATGCCTAGATTCATTGAAGTTGTGCAGAAAATGTTAAAGAATGTCCTTTTGAAAAGGTAGGTAATTTTAGAGAAAAAAGCAGAAAGGATGTGCTTTAAAAGTTGTAAACTATTTACAGAAGCAAAAGCATGTCCTTTCTAATCTAAACTTCTAGTCCTCGAGGGCTTCAAGCATCTGTAAGTCTGAATCAACATAATTTACATGTTCCAATCTACACCATGAGCAAAACAAAACTACACATTTAGGATTTGTCTTAATGATAGAATCAGCAAAGTCATCAAAACATCTTGTATTCCTTTATATTCAAATAGTCCACCAAATGCATGACAGTATGGTGTTCCACCCACCTATGCTTGTTCTTTCCAAGTCCAATTCTGTTTCACAACTCAGTTGTTGATGCAGACCAATAACGTTCATAAAGAACTACCGCACTTGGGATGTAATTTGGCAGAGCAAAAACAAGTGACAAATGCTCAGGCTGTTTCCCACATAGGAAGCATTTGCATAGGACCACCCTCTCTTTAGTCAATTCTCGTGTGCAAGACAAGCTTCTTTGCTCATGATCCAAGTGAAACAGGCTACCTTTAGAGAAGCTTTACTATTTCAGATTTTCTTGCAAGGCGTCTGTGGGTTCACTTCTCTTGTGAGATCTCTGTAGCAAGAGGAAACTGAGCAAATCTTTGTTGTTGGGCAGCCATCTTATGCTAGCTTCCGAGTTGGTCAGATCCTGAAATGTGCTTATATGATCCGCAGCCCTGTTAACCTCCCAGAGATTGAGATTCCTTCTGAAGTTGACGTTCAAAGTCCAATTCTCTCTGTTTTCTGCCAAAGAAGCTCAACTATTTGCTGCCAGTAAAACCAAATCTGGAAACAAGTCCTTCACAGGCTCATTTTCAATCCACTTATCCTTCCGAAGGAATCTTCTCCCCAGAATATTCTATAGATACGCTAGGATATTCAATATTAATTACAAAAAAATTACTTCCCTATTAGTCATAGAGACAGATTACTTACCATATAATACGTAGTTTAGCGCTCCAATATAAGATGCCCCTCTTGTATAGTTTTAATCAAATAAGTCAACAAGGCAATACGTCGCTCACTTATTTGGATCAGGAGGTTCTGCAGCAACCGATGCTGCCTCTCTTCTTTAAGAGACTAATGCTCTACTCTCGTCTCTAGCTATCAGAGCCACACCTCTCTTCTTCCCATAACAGGTTCCACTACTTTTTTTCTTCAAACAATCAAAAGCTTTTCCTCTCTTTAGAGCTACCGTTCAAGTGACAATGTACATCCTTCTTCCCATTGTTCTGCCAGCAGTTTTTCCACAGATTCCAGCAGCAAATTGTTATGTTCTCAATATAAATGAACTCAAGTTCATATTCCCCCTTTAAGTTAGAAGGAGTGTGTTGTATGTTAGAGAATATGCTTCTGGATTCAAACACGCCTAGATTCATTGAACTTGTAAGGAAAATATTATTGAATATTTTATAGGCTACCTAGGATATTTTGAATTTGATTATTACAATTACTTCCTGGTTACGCATAAAGAAAGGTTACCTATCATATGGTGCATAGCTCCGAGGCGCCTAAATAGAAGCCCCTCTTGTTAATAGTTATAATCATCAAAGTCAATGAAAAAGTATTAAGACCTTTATTCTCTTATATCAATTCAAAGCTAAATACTGAAACACAAGCTGCACAATGTTCAAATCAATCTATTCTAGGGCCCGAAGTTCTAACCACATATTAAGATCATTTGCTAAAACATTTCCATGCATTACATGGTCCACTGGCCATCCATCTATTCACCACTTTAAGAAAGTATTTAAGGTGTGCATTCATAAAACGATTGTAAACATACTAAAACTTACTTTTCTGATGGATTTCCAGCTATTATGTGTGTCAACTTTTCACCGAAAGACATGTAACGAGAACCACCACCTTTTCGGACTAGGTTGACAAGTTTTCGCATTTCAGATGCATTGAAACCAACGATTAGGATTCTGCAATCTGCCAAATAAAGATCATTGTCATCTGTTTCGGAGTCATCGGCAACAACACCATCACAACCATTCTTTTCCTGCTCTGTAGATGCTCCACTTTTCTCGCCCTTCGTAGAGACAGGAGCACTGTAATCACTCTTTGGGTACTCAGCAGGTGTGTTCTCCTCCTCCTTAGTAAACACTGGAACATATGAAGATGTAGCAGACATATTTTGCGAGAGGGTAGCTTCCAGATCTGAATCAGCCACTCGACTGCAGAAAACAGGATCTGCATTCGATGCCGTAGCCAAGGAGGACAACCCTTGTAGGTTTCTGATGCCCTTTTCCAGACTATGCTGATTTGTCATTCTAACGGTGCTCAAAGTATTTGAACCAGCCTGAACAGGGTACGACTCCTCATTAAGACATGCTATTCTCCCAAAAAAGATGGAAAAGGTTAGAAGCTGCACCAGAAAAATTTTAACTTCAGATGGAACTGGAAAATGCAGCCTTCCCCCCTGAAAAAATTACCTCGTCTTGCAACAGATTGTTCAAACCACCTTTTCGTAACAGTGTGTATGCAACCCCATCTTTTAGCAACCTTGAATTTATCACCTTCTGGAACGTATTAACTGTTAAGGAAACGAACTATGATAATATTTGAGCAAATACCAAATGGTCAAAGAATGTGTGACTTCTAAGTGCATAAAATCATACAGATGTACATGTCAAGAGGAAGCAACATAGTGCAAAACTAAAAGTTAACCTTTGACTGATGAGCTTGAACAATTCAGACTTGAGCATATTACAGAGAGAGAGAGAGAGAGACATATTTCAGAGAGAAGTTGGATCATAGGACTACAACATCTCGCCAAGAGGCTAGAACAGCTTCCTAATCGTCACAAAATCTGAGATAAAGCTGATTCGGTGTGACATTGACACTACATTTGCTCTGCCTTCCTATGTCTGACATTTCTTAGACCCAGAATGACACTACCATGAGCACTTTAACATGAGAGAGTATGTATTTCACTGTTAGCTAAGTAATAAAACCTGACATACATAGAAATTGTTCTCTTATTAGGGTAAAACCTCACATGTATGTTTTATTGGCTTCTCTTAATCTTTAGATTTAATGATTTATAAGTTCATATATTGGCTTACTGACCATAAGTTCACATGTAAAAAGCACTTTTATATATGCACGCACCATCTTAACTATGTCTTATCATTATCTTTCTGCAGATAGCAAGGTTCTCTTTGTGTTGTTTTCTATGCTGATCCTCAGTTTGGTAAAATATACTAAGTAGATATATCTACAAACAAATTTCCTTTGCAGAAGGATTACAAAAAGGATATATCACAAATTAAATGTGAGCACTTTCTGGTCAGCTCGGGAGAGTATTTTCCACCATTTTGCAAGATAATCTTTTCCATATCCTTTCTCTCATCTGAGATATAAAAACAAATGCATCAGAGAAGGAAGTATTATCAAAGAGTTCGAATTATTACTAGATCTAGGCTGTCAACCTGCAGGAATTCTGGTGACAGAAATTGTCAACCCCGAAAAAGGAAGGATTTTGAATGACTCCTGAGGAACAAGACGGTGTTCTTTCCAGCACTGATGGAGCCAATTAATAGTGACAATTGGTTTCTTTAGAATGTTGTAAGCCCACTGCACATGAGAAAAAAGTAAAGGCAATCGGAAAAGGGAATGAGTGATAGTTGGCAATACCACTAAGTATTATTTGACTTCTTTTTTTTCCTTTGTGGGGAGGGCGTCAATGTGGCCCTGGGGACTTATTTTAAACTTCCAATTAAAAGAGGAGAAGGAGAATCAAAAAATAAACACCTTATACTTCGCAGCCAAAACATTCTTCACAATAACAAAGCTCACATCCAATGATGCTTTTGTCTGCAGGACTCCTCCCATTGCAATCACCAACTTTCCAATTTCAACCTACAAAATATATACAATTACAAGTGGCTGAAAATCATATATAACAATGAGCTCCAGCTAAAACCAGTGCTACGACTATACAGAAAATTTATGGTAACCCGCCTGTTATAATTCAGTATTAAAAAAATATTTTCAGGAGTATCCAGTGAGACTTTAGCTTAAAGACAAAAGCACCAATGCAAAGATATGGTCATATAGGAGAATGGCGTGAAATGAAGTGTATGTCAGTATATTAAGCAAGCAAAAACACCACTCCTAAGTTTCAGTGAGGATATAAATAATTGCACTATGTCACTTACAAATAAAGCACGAACACTGTTAACCCAGTATTCTCACAAGTATTTATATATCTTCCAGAGGGATCACAGATGAAAGCTACAAAGAAACTAATATTAATCTTAACGTATAAGTTATGAGTATGCAAATGTTTCCAGTGGAAGTAAATGGAACCTGTACTTCAAGTCAAGTGGGAGATTTACATGCTATATATAATTGCTAGTTTATCCTTAAGATATAGTCTCCGTCCTTCTTCATTTACATTCCACAGAAGAAGAATCATTTGGATTTCAGATAGAGATGCTTACCTTTTCATCCATCTCAAAACCAGATACCAGGATTTTGACCCCATCCATTGCAAGGCAACAAGTAAACCCCTGCTGGGGTAGTGGCCTCTGTTCTTTGGCACAGGAAAGTACGCACTGAGGACCTTGTGACCAAAAATGGATATCAATATCAGCATAACAGTTGAATTAGAAAAATGAGACCAGTATCCATATTGCTAACCCAAAAGTAAATACTAACTGGTTAATCTTTCTCAACAGGATAAAAAAGGACATCCTCAGTTCAACATATGTAAAGTTCAAGCAGTGAATATCAATTCAATTTTTAAGTTAATTCCAGAGTACTGCATGTGAGACAATAGACATTTGACATGTTTGGAAGCATTTAGATCATGGCTGCACTGGGCATCTCTTTTCGTAATTTTATTTTTGCTATGGGTCAAAAATTATAATCAATCTACCTTCAAAAAAAAATAAATTATAATCAAT
The DNA here is from genome assembly GCA_016801875.1 of Solanum sitiens. Classification (NCBI taxonomy): domain Eukaryota; kingdom Viridiplantae; phylum Streptophyta; class Magnoliopsida; order Solanales; family Solanaceae; genus Solanum; species Solanum sitiens. The sequence continues at coordinate 648,991 of JABWTJ010000264.1, read as the reverse complement.
CTAGTAAAAATTATATTTTAGACGAAGAAAAAGCTGGAATAAATGCCTTAATAGTTCTGACACTTGGCATAGCTAAATTCTATATTACAAAGTAAATAATACTTTGTAGTTCATACACTTGGCTTAGCAAAAATCTATCTTACGAAGTTAACTCCCTTGTTTAATAGGAGTCTCAATCATGATCATGATCATGAATAAGGAAGTCACTATAAGAGAGCAAAATATGATTTGAACTTGTAAAATCATGACTCAACATAAACTTTACCCGGAAAAATCAGCTTTATACTACTACGCAAGATTTTTACCCAAAAAGTAGTGAGTGTTGTTAGCGTCATTTATTTGCCTCTCATACTGTTCTTAGAGAAGCCAAAGAAATCTACTCAACTAAAGAAGCAGGATAGAAACACCAAACAATAATAAATTAAATATACGGGAAAAACTCGATATTTTTTTAGATGACAAGGGAAACTTGCACCCGCTACCCTTTAGGTATGCACGGGGTAAAACCGTCACTCCTATGCAATAGCTCGCAAACCACACAAGAGAGATAAGCCGCACCAGCCAAGCCCGGTGCGACGAGCTCGACCCAGAAGGCAAACCCCTTGCTTTCGCTGGCAAGGGGTTCCGAACTTGAGGCCTCCAACATGGAAGTCCCAAACCCAAACCACTGGGCCACCCCAAAGGGTATATCGGGAGAAACTATATATAGTAGCATTTAAGCAATCAATGGTGTATTCTAGAAAATAAACATCAAACAGAAGGGGAAAAATCACCTCTTGAACCTTCTGACTTGAGGTTTATGTTATGCTGAAAGGGGAAGATAGTATAATTGTGATAACTTTAGTATTCAGGACATTTAACAAACAACAAGAGGCAATTACTTCATTACCATGAAATTAGTTCACACTGATGTCACCATATAAAAAGGTAACCACTTTGGAAACTGAACACATGATCAAATTAAACCCCAATATTTAAGGAACAAACTACCACACTACCAAAAACTAGGGCTCGCGAGAAATGAAGACACGGAAAAATCAACTAGATTAATACGAGAGGATCAAATTGGGACGAAAAAACTAAACAAGATTCCCGTAATAAGCCATCCAAATTATCTTCCATCTGAATCAATAGTCGTAGTAACCCCAAAAAACCAAGGGCAAGCAAGTAAAGTAGAGTGAAAACAACTATACCTATCAAGTTGCAGCCCTTAGCTTGAAGATCCCCAAACTTCTCCTGCGAAAACATAAAACTTCGAAATCATGACAGAACCAATGGAATTATGAATACACACACATGATTAGGAGACACAGCAACAAAATGCAAACCAAGATTCCCTAATTTTTTTAATAACGAAATTAGCACATAAAAGTTAACATCCTGCGGATAATACGTTACATGCTGAGGAGAAGAAATGACATGATAATCAGTGGGAGCATTCCGTGAAGGATCGCAACAGAGTAAAACTTGAGCTCCGTTGAGCTTGAGCGCGTCGTGAAGAGCGTCGAATTGCTCCGGCGGGACGAGATTCCGCGACATGAAGACATTTGCTCCGTTGAAGACCTTCGTCGTCATCGTTACCTTCTCTCTCTGCTTCAACTATACTTCCATTTTTTCAGGTGGGTAGAAAGAGTGAGTTTTTCTGCAGATTGAGAAAAGAGCGGGAAATTCTTGATGAATCGGGTAAATGGGCCTTCAGAAAAAATGGGCTTTTTTGCTAAACAGTGTTGTTGGATAGATCTTGATTTGGTCGGCCCAATTTGGTCTCTTAGTTTTTTTTCTTGGGAAGTGTGCACATTTGAAAATAATCAAATATATGCTCTAGGATTAGAAATTTTTGCATGTTTATCTATGTTATGATAAATTTAGATATTTCGCATTTCTAAGTTTGTTGTTTTAAAATTTTACTTTATATGGTCGAAGTTTCATGTATTTTTATCGAAAATTCACGTGCATATAACTGAAGTTCAATTATTTTAACATGAACTTCAGTCATATGCAACTTCAGACGCTACATATTTAAAGTAATTTTGAAGAGGATAGACACGCAATTTCTTTTTTTCTAAAAAGTAACGTGGGTTCATTAGTGTGCCCTTATTTTCTTTAAGTATGTCATTAGCAATCAAATCATGAAAAAAGGGATTTTTGTTATTAAAAAAAAAAAAAAAAGTGGAATGGCCATCTTTGTCAGTTATCAAAGTATAGGCATTATTTATGCGCTTAGAAAAGTAGGCATTTTTAATGTGGAAATTAAATTTAGACAAAATTACTTTTGAGTTAATATACGAAAAAACATCAAGAATGATTTATGAAGTTGAAATTCTTACCATCTAGATGTTTATTATAATTCCCACACACACACACCCCAAATCAAAGATTCATGCATGGAGTTTAAATCTTTCATCAATTCAAAAGCTAAAAAGAACGTATGAAATTCAAACTTGTAAATATTTCTTAAAATCTTTTCGTATTTTTATTAGAATTTTGTTGATCAAATTTATATCACTCATTAATAAAAATAAGTTCTAACACTAAGGATCAAAATTGATGGATAGGGTCAATTTTTTGTATCGACATCAAGCCCATAAACTGTACATTATTATTTTTTCCTTCGTTATTTTGTGTAATCGATTGACAGGATCTATGTCCGAAGTTTTTTTCATTATTTTTAGTAATGACCATTAAAAAGTGATTAAACAATAAATAATTTTAAGCAACTAACTAAAACTTAATTGATAAATTTAAAAATGATTATTTGTCAATTTCTACCAAAAGAAAAAGGAAGAAGTAGTTAGAAAAGTGAAAAGAGAAAGAGAGAAGATCCAAAAGAGCAAAATGAAAGAGTAAGTAGGGACTTGTCTTTAATTTTTGCATTTTAAATATGGGTGGCAAAATCAAATCAAATCCGCTCAATCTGTTCCAAGCCATTTAGGTTTGGATTGATTATTGACCCGCTTATTTATTAACTCAATTCATATCAGCCTGCTCATTTCAACCCATTAAAAGTTGGGTTATGACATAAATTTTGTTAAAAAAAATTAGAAAACTTTTTTCTTTTATTATATGTTATATATAGTTATAATAAAGAAAAAAATTATTAGATACTAAAAGCCTATAAAATAACAATTATAAAGCTATTAAAACTTAGTAAAAATTGGGCGGGTTAGGTTATAACCCGTTTTAACCCAAATAAATTTGGATTGGGTCGGGTCTTGACGTATTTTAACTCGCTTAAATTAACTCAATCCGTTCAATTGTCACCCCTGGTTTTAAATAGAGTAGTCCTTATTTTTTGTTTTAACCAATCAACTTTATGTTTAGCAAGACATAATTTCTTTAAAAACACGAATCATACATAATAACATAATATGATATAAAAATATAAATCTATATAAAAAAAAATTATTTGTCTCGAGAGATAAATCGATCGAAGATAACTTCAAGGTTGTCCTCTTCACATAAGATATAGTGTTAGTCGTCCAAGATCTTTAAAACCACAGCTAATTCTGTCTGCTTATAAAATGAGTCAACCCTACTTTGATCCTTCCAAAAACAAAACAATAAAATTTTCAACTTTTTATGACAGAACACTAAATTTAAAATTTATCATATACCCATGATCTAGGCCACCTCATACAATAATATTATACAATATACAATATAATAAACACAATAAGACTAACTTTATAATTTGAAATTTATATATTTGTCAGTTTCCATTTTATTATCTTTTTTAATTCTTTTTTGTAATGAGGTATGGAAGTGGGGGAGGGGTATAAGTCAAGTTTTTCTTTATGGTCAAGTTGGAATTATATTTGTAAGGATTAATATATTTATAGGTTTTTAAATCAAAATTTTATGATATAGTCCTTATTCAGTTTTTAGGTTCAAAATTTTATGGACATTATGTTTTTAAAGTTCAAAATTTTAGGACACTATCCTAATTTTGATTTTTTAAGATTGAAACTTTTGGACACTGTTCTTTAATTTCAAAAAATTGATGTAGTTTTTTTTTTTAATTAATTACTTAAAACGACATATATATTCATGAAATTGAGTTCTTAATTAATTAAGTTTGAATCCCCTAGCTCAAACTTTAATCGTTACTCTCGTAAAATAAGACGTGACTAAGGTTAACATGATTCGGAAGTCATGATGCTTGATTGCGCGATTAATATTCTCATTAATGTGGATGTTTTAGAATTTTCATGTCTAGAATTAGAGAAGTCGAGAATTGCATTGACGATTAAAAATAATTGAGTATATGTTTTTTATACAAGGAGAGAATTGTAGAGTCCTAAGTTAATTATACTTAAAAGTCCTACTACAATAATACATATTACTACTATAGTACTCCCTCCGTCCACAATTGTTTGTCAGGGTAAAGGTCATGCATTCCCCTCAATGGAAATTTAATACAATATATAATTTGACTAATATAACCCTACTATAGCAAGAATATTAAAAGTTTACATAAACTTTTCAATTGAACAAAATGGAGTAATTATTAAGGATAGAATTGGAAAAAAAAATAACTAATTATTTCTTGATTGTTTAAATTGACAATTAATCTTTTTAGTATACCTGTCAAACATTTGTGGATGGAGGAAGTAATAATAGTGCGATTATAAATAATCTAACCCTAATCATAATGCGATCCTAGTCGACTTCAGCGAATACAAGAAGTATCAGTCTAGTCAATAAAAGTTGTCTAATCCTAGTGTAACGTAACTAGCTCTACAACATCACACTCATGTAAGTCAGATTCTTTGGACATGTTTCAATCACCAGCTTCCGAAGAAAAGGAAATGAAAATGCGATATTTTAATATCTAATATTAAAATGCACCATATACCAACACTTATGACATGAACATAGAAGGCAAAAGAGAGACACATAGACATGTCCATTGTGATTTGTGGCATAGTATATGTTTGTGAAACAAGCCGTCCATCGTGCGCTCAAGGCAGAATCACATGGTAACAAGACATGCAGTGGAGCAACGATTTTGGTAATGGAACAAAACAAAGGACATGAACCCACATGACTTGATTCTCTATTGATTTAACATATATATCATAAAGAGTAACATGGATGCTGTCAAAGTCAAATGTCTTGTGTCTTCTTTTGTTTTATCATAAATCAATTTCATGTTTATATATTAGACAAAGACTTGAACAACAAACATGCGTATGCATGGATTGATATTAAAATGTTTTATTTTGTTCTATATACTTTATTTTGTTTTTTCTCCCTTGGCTTGCTTGTGGAAAATGCTATGGGACGTATGGGTGACAAATTCATGAAAACATGTTCCGTTTAACCCGTAAAAGTTTGAGCGAGTTGGACTATATAGGTCTGTGTATGTATGCCGGCTACATATTGACCCGAACGATGGTGGAGCCATCTTATGCTAAAAAGTGTCAAATGACATTCTTCTAAGATTATAAGACGGGTGACAAATTTATGAAAAAATATTCCATCTAACCCGTCAAAGTTTGAGCGAGTTGGATTAGGCCGTGTATTTATAGCGGCCACATATTTGACGACCCAAACAATGATGGAGCCACCTTATGCTAAAAAGTGTGAAATAACACTCTTCTAAGATTATGAGACGGATGACAAATTCATGAAAACATGTTCCGTCTAACCCGTCAAAGTTTGAGCGAGTTAAATTAGGCCGTGTATTTATAGCGGCTACATATATATTTGACCCAAACAATGGTGGAGTCATCTTATGCTAAAGAGTGTCAAATAACACTATTTTGCTGGAAAATTACATTGTTTAGCTAGGTTAATTTTTTTGAGTGTAATGTATATATGTTATATATTGACTCCTCTTCTTTTTTTTCTCCCGTGATACATTCTTTTATGTGACACCCTTACATAAAATTTCAAGCTAACCATCGCTATTTACTTTTTTTTGCCAGGTAATAACATATATATTTATTAATTCAACTTATTTTGCCATGCACAAATTTAACTTTATCCGTTTATTAAAAAAAATGTCTTTTCACTCTCCCAACCACCCACTCACCCACGCATAATAAATAGAAAAAAGATATTTGTATTTTTTTAAAAAAAGAGCAATTTTGTGTCTATTGCCCCTCTCCTTGTTTTATAACATTTTTAGCTGTCAATCTCAAACTTAGCAAATTTGATTTAGTCTCTTGTCTATTGACATTAATATAATTCCTTCCTATAATCTACAAGTGCAAGAGACATAGCATGTGAAAGTTAATTAATAATTAAGGAGATGGACACTGATAGTAGTCTAATCACCCCATACATCTAAGTAAAGATTTAGATTAGATGAGTTCTTAAGATTCAAAAGAAATTAATTAAATTAATCATCACGTGATGCATTTTAAATATTTTATGTCATTTAATTGCGAAAATTTTCTTTTAAATGAGTTTGGTCTTTAAATTTTGCTTTACAAGATCAAACTTATATCTAACAAATGTAAGTTCTTTAATGGTATGGGACATAATTGGTTTGATGCTATGCATTTTATCATAATGGTATTTGTCTTAATCAGAAATCTCATATTTGAATTATACACAATTTAATATTAATTAGTCGGAATAGAAAATAAATTTCGAACAACGGGTGAAACTAATGATAAATTTGTTTATGTTTTAACATGTTATACATCATAAAACTCATACATACTTTAAGAAGGACCAGGTACCTTCTGGATATTTTTTTAAATCATTTATTCACGTCACACAAGTCTAAACTCAATTTTAAAAGATTAAATGGTTCATAAGATTAAATTTCAGGAGATTCAACTGATATATATTCGTGGATAAATTGGAATATAAAGAAGAATTCTTTTTTTCTTTTGTACGATGAGTATAAATGACTGATAATAATTAAACTACTTTATATTTCTGTCATTTTAATCTATACATGCGTACAAAAAAATATATAACAAAGCTTTGATTTGTTATTCAAACTCACTCGAAAAATATTTTTAAAAAAAATATCTAAAGATCATAACAATCACATGTATTACTATTACTCTCTCAGTTTCAACAATAATGATCTCATTTTCTTTTTAGTCTGTTTCAAAAAAAATGACATTTTCTTTTTTTTAGTAACAACCTTCCACGTGGCATGTTTAAGACCACAAGATCAAAGGGCATTTTTATACATTTGACCTAATTTTAATTTAAGACCACAAGATTCTAAAGTCTTTTTTTAATTTTAAATTTCGTGTCAAATTAAATCAGGTCATTCTTTGTAAAACGGAGGGAGGGTAAAAGATTGGACATTTTCCCTTTTGATTTTTATAAGTGATTTTAGGTTGTTGGTCCCAAAATACTATTGATCTATCTTAGGAGTAGGTAAAGAGTAACTTCAAATAAATCAAACAACAATTTGAGACAAAAGGGTGGATGTATATATCAAAGTTGTCTCTTTGCTAAATTCACCCAATCATTCCAAAATTACTCTCTTCATTTTTCTTTCCCTTGCCATTGATTAATTGTAATTTGTAGGGGAAAACTTTGACATTGATTTTGTTATTGAGACTTTAGAGTCTCAAACAAAATAAGATAATTGTCAAATATTATTGAATAATAATGTATTTCTTTCAGATCGATATGATGTAATTTAATTAAATGTAATTATTTTTTTAAAAAAAGAAAAGGATTTTATGATATTTCATCTAACGTTAAAGGTAATTTCTATGGTATAGTAGGAGTGATGTATAAACTGAAGTTTAATAAATAAAATAAAGAATATTTCCAATTTTAAAGAACAATATTTACAAGAATTGAATTTCAATAGTTAGAGTGTTAAGATCGAGAACAATCAACTCTCTTGTGAACAGGGGCGGACCCACATTGGGTCCAGGGTGTTCACCCGAACACCCTCGGCAAAAAAGTACACGATATATATAAGGTAAATTTTATACATTTTTGTAGATTTATATTTTGAACCCTCTCAATAACAATTAAAAATAGATGATTCAATGGTAAGACCCCTGAATATTAAGTTGCATGCCCCAGGTTCGAATTTCATCAATAATATTTTATTTTTCGAACCTCCTGGTACGAAAATTGTGAAATCTAGCAAAGCAAACCTCGATAAATAACGGATAAATATAAACGAGTATATATGAGATGACACCTATATAGATTTAAAAATACAAAATATAGAGAGAAATAACATTATATGTAGATACCTAACTTAAAATCTATGTTTTTTATAAAAAAAAATCTTTTGTATATATATGTTATATAATTCGATTTTTAAATATGTGTAAGTCATTTTCGACTTATAAAAATGGGAAATCGACCATCTGTCCGTAACCCAAATGCTCCAAGGAGCCGTTTGGTTATTGTATAAGAAATATCTTATACATGTATTAAAAGTTACATTAGTTTTACAATGTTTGGTAGAAGTTTTGTGTTAGGTATAAAAGTTAACATAACTTATACCATGTTTGGTTGGTAAAGAATTTAAATGTTGTATAAAAGTTATTCATGTATTAATTTATACGGTGTTTGGTTGCATTTTTGTAGTCCTACATAATTAATACCAACATAACTTATGATGGAATCTATGTATAAAGTTATGCAGGGTAGAAGGTGGAATAAGTTATGTGGGTATTAGTTATACATGTATTAAAATGATAAATTATATATTTACCCTATAAATTTATTTTATTTTTTTAATTGGCAACTTTACTTTTTTTCTATATATGTTTTTTTATTTCTTTTTTATATATAAACCATTTTCATTTCTTTTTTAAAAAATTAATTAGAAACTTTACTATTTTCCTATTATATATAGACTATTTTCATTTCTTTTTATATACTTACCATTTTTATTTATTTATGTAAATATAAATATTTTTTAATATTAAAAATTTGATTTTATATTTTTTGACGGTACGTATGCTAATCAAATATTAGCATTATATATTATTAAATATATTTCACATATTATTAGCATGTATTATTATTTTGTAAATAATATATATTAATAATTTACAACAAGTTTAATATTTAATAGTTAATAATTTATGTATTATAATCTCTACATAGCAAAATAATACCTAGATAACTAATACCCGCATAATTAAACTCAACATAACTAAACCTTGCATAACTAAACCCTGCATAACTAATACCTACATAACTAATACCTACATAACTAATACTTGCATAACTTAAACCTGTATAACTAATACCTGCATAACTTAACCCTGCATAACTAATACCTGCATAACTCTAACCAGTAACCAAACGGCCTCCAATTGTTTGTGGGTCCATTAACTATTATTACATCGCCTTATATTAGTCATCCACGTTTATTATAAACAGTACTCTCAAATTATTTATTAATTTATAAAATTAAGATAGGATTAATTTATTTATTTTGGGTTTTACTTTTACAATAATGTTTTTTTTAAAAATATAAGGAAATCTATAAAATAAAAATAAAAATGGATAGACTATTCAAATTTTCTTATATAAAACGAAATACGTGACCCATACAAATACAAATCAACATATTTCGTTCTATATTAATTCCGCGCAAAAACACACTAGCACACTAGAAACTAGAAAGTCCCAACAATCCATTTGGATCTGTTTTTTAGCTTCAATTTTCAACATGATTATTTATTTTCTTTGTTTATTTTTATTAGCCATGTTGCATTTTTTAAAGATTAACTTGGCCAATTTTAAAGTTGAATTAAAGTATATTAATTAGATATTTTAAATAAAAAGTTTAAATATTCATAAATTATAGGAAAAATATTATACATTGCAATTTTTTACATTTCAATAAACAAAAAAGAAACACATCTCAAAACATTTGTCAAATTTTTATAATTTGACTCTAAAAAAAAAACTATTACAATTTAAAAATGGACGAAATTAGTATAATTTATAAGCTTAGAAAATAAAAGAACTCTAGATAAATCCTCCAATTTATTTTACTTATTATGCATATTCTTTTTTCACGTACGTTAATCAAACATGAATTGAATGATTATGTGGACCAAATTATCCTGATTTATTATTTTCTCTCAATTTAATAAATACTACTACTCTCTTTTCACTATATATTAGTCTCTACACATTTATTGACTAAAGATTAAATAAATACCAATAAAAGTAATAAGTTACGTAACTACTGTTGTGTGAGCAATCATATAAATATGTTATTGATAGCATTATTGTAAGTCCACAATTTATTATGGAAAAATGATCAAAAATGCCCTTAAGGTATTAGAAATAGCTCAAAAATGCCCTTCTTCTATCTATTAGATTAAAAATGTCCTCCCATCCACTTATTTGGATCAAAAATACCCTTAGAGTTAAATTTTAACATAAAATACCCCTCCCTTTAACATAAGCTGATGTGGCAAAAATAATTTTTAAAATTTCATGTGTTGGCATTATGATTATTGGTCCACATGTAATTAGACGCAATTTCATTGTCAATCATATCCATCCATCCAAACCCATTTCTAAAAGACCCTACTTTTTCTTTCTTCATCTTCATCTTCATCTTTCTTCTATAAAATTATTTGGAGGATTAATAAAATACTATCAAATTCTTTTGATAAATTCAAATCTTTGAAAAAAGGTTATAAAAAATTCTATATATCATCATTCTCTCGAAAAAAAATTTAATTGACCTACTAATTTTGTGGTAGTGAAGATAAGTACAATTTAATTTGTATCCCAAAACGTATCAAAAGAATGAGTAGATTTGCTGAAATGGGAACAAAAAAAATCATACAATTCTATCTTCCATGGAAATAAGACACTCATCAAATCAAGCCATGTTTATCACATTTCAAAAAAAAATAAAATGGAGCCTCTAACAGTTGATGAGGTGTTCAATCTCCAATTAGCTCATGAAAGACTTTGAATTTTTTAAAGAAATGCTTGGAACATCATGTTCTTTTATTGATTGTTTTGACATTATTTTATTAATATTTCAAATAAAATTTTTTAGAAGAAAGATGAAGAAAGTGGGAGAAATGGGTTTGGATTTGGATTTGGGTTAATGGGTATGATTATGAAAGAAAGTGGGTCTAACATATGTGGATCAATAAAATAATGTCACATATTTAATTAAAAAATATATATTTGTCACATCAGCCTCTGTTAAAGGTAAGGATAATTTTAGGCTTAAATTTGATTCTAAGGGCATTTTTTATCCAAATAGGTGGATGAGAGGGCAATTTTGATCCAATAGATGGAAGAAGGGCATTTTTGAGCCATTTTCAGTACGTTAAAGGGCATTTTTGATCCTTTTCCCATTTATTATTTATATTTTATGGTTTGATTTTCTTATTAGCAGATTTTTTTGTCGAGATCATTCATCATTATCTTTTGGAATCATTACTATGTAAAGTGTAAGAAAAAGTTCTACTTTACAAAGTGTAAAAAAATCTTTCACTTTATAAAGTGTAAGAAATAATTTCATTATATATTAGAATATAAATGTTATTGGATTAATGAAAAACATTTGAAATATTGGATAAAGTGGAATTTTTTCTTTCACTAAGCCTATTTTAGTTACTTTCTAAAATAGTTGCTTATTTTGGTCATTTTAATTTTTTGTGGCTTATTTGAATTTCAAACTCGTTTTTTTAGCTTCAATTTTCAAATGATTGTTTATTTTTATTAGTCATATTGCATTTTTAAAAAATTAATTTAACCAATTTTAAAGTTAAATTAAAGTATACTAATTAGATATTTTTAATAAAAAGTTTAAATATTCATAAACTATAGGAAAAATATTATACATTATAATTTTTTACATTTCAATATGATTAAAAAGAATTACATTGTAAAATATTTATGAAATTTTTATAATTTAACTCTATAAAAGAAAACTATTATAATTAAAAATTTACGAAGTCAGTATAATTTATAAGCTTAGAAAATAAAAGAATTCTTGAGAAATCCTCCGATTTATTTTACTTATTATGCTGCTTCGTTTTTCACGTACGTTAATCAAACATGAATTGATTAATGATTACGTGGACCAAATTATCCTGATTTATTATTTTCTCTCAATTTAATAAGTACTACTACTATCTTTTTCACTATATATTTTCTTTCGTTCGGTATTATTTGTCAAACTTTGACTAACATTTTAATATGTATTTCATCATATTAGTATGCAAAAAATTGCTATTTATAGTACTTTTCATATAGTTTTAGAAAAAAAATTTTTGTTTAAAATATCAAATAAATGTGATTTAATTTAACTTTAAAATTAGTTAAATTGATTTTCGAAAAACGCAACATGACAAACAATTCTGAACGGAAGGAGTAGTCTCTACACATTTATTGACTAAAAATTAAATAAATACTAATAAAAGTAATAAATTACATAACTACTGTTGTGTGAGCAATCATATAAATATGTTATTGTTAGCATTCATTAGATTCATTCATATTTGAAAATAATTATAGCTATCTCAAAAGAATATGTCTCAGACATAATTAATACTTATTAGTTATCACTTATTTATGAAAAATATTATTAGTCCACAATTTGTAATTTATATTTGACGGTTTGACTTTCTTATTAGTAGATTTTTATGTCGAGATCATTGATACTGATCATTACCTTTCGAAATCATTTGATAGACAAATTAAATTATTAAAATTTGATGAATATTATTGATTAAAGTTGGGATTAAATTTATACTTGTTTGATTAATGGTACAAATTTATATTGTTATATCAAATATTATATAAATTTAATCTTATATTGAATCGTAAGATGTCTCATCTTAATTCGTATATTGAATAACCGTTTAAATATTTTTGAGTATAAAATCTAAAAAAATATATTAAAAAATTACTCTCTTTATCTTTCTTTTTCTTCACGTTGATTAATTGTACGGGAAAAGTTGGCATTAACTTTGTTATTGAGATTTTAGCATCTCAAAAAAAAAAATACTCCCTCCGTTTTGAAAAGACCCTCCGTTTAAAAAAGAATGACATATTTCGACTTGGAAAGGAGTTGAAGAAAAGAAAGAAAGACTTTTTAATCTTATGGTTCTAAATAAAAGTTATGGCAAATGTACCAAAATGCTCTTTAATTTTGTGGTCTTAAACATGCCACGTGAAAAGTTAAAGTTAAAGTGTTGCCAAAAAAAGAAAAGGAACATTCTTTTTGAAACAAACTTAAAAGGAAATAGGGATACTCTTTTTGAAACGGAGAGAGTATAAGACAAGTCTATTGTCTGTTTATAAATTACTTCTTGCATTTTAACTTGATTGACCTAATTAAAAAGACTTTATGATGTTTCAGTTAACAGTAAAAGCAATTTTAATATACAGTACCAAGAAAGGGAAGAAAAAAGAGCAAACTCATTAATTGCGTACAAATAAAATGAGGAATATTTTTAATTTAAATAAAACAATAGTTAAAATTATTCTTAATGATATTAATATGGTATATGATACTGATTTAGTATCAGTTAAGCAATAATTATCAGTTATAATGATACGAATATAATATATGGACTGTAATTAATTATGAGATAATGGATATTTCAAATAATGCTTTAAATTTGAATATGAATTTGTAACTATTTTAAATTTTAAGGCCATTTTATGTAGTTTCCTAAAAAAACAATTTAAAAGATCATAATAGTCATGTGCATTACTATTCAAGTTCGACTTGAATATAACCGTCCTTTCTAGCCATTTTTCGTAGAGAAAATAGGCAAAAGCCCCTTCCTTCAACCTATAATCGAATTTTCAATTATATACTCATACTTCATGAGAGTTTTATTATTTCCATGAATTATTTGAATATGCATATGAAATAAGTAGGCTCTTAAAACGTCATAACCAGATATGTGTATCGTGGTGAAACACACATGCTTTGACATGTGTATTTCACCTGTTGATCTTTTTTTAAAGGACATTTTTTCTCTTTCTTCTTCATTCATATTTATGTCCTAACTATTTCGTGAGAACTTTGATTTGGATAAAATATTGGGGGTTAAATTGAGGGGTTTCTTTTGTCTTCTCTGGAGGGATATATTGTCACCGCTGGCATAATGTGAGAATTTCGCTGCCACCACCATATCCACCAGTGCCTTTGTTATTGTTCCGCCTTCACCATTAGCTCCTCCACCTACTCAAAGAGCTCTCCACTATTTATTTCAAATAATAAAGCTTGAAAAAGAGAGCATTCACACCACCACCAAGATCATTATAAATCTAATTTGATTCAAATTATTTTTTGGTGATCGGAGATGGTGAATTTGATTATTTTTTTTTAAAAAAAAAATTTACAAAAAGAATTGCTAGAATTTACAATAATGAATCCGTTGACGATAGTGATAATGACGCAACAATTTTGGAATGATAAGAATGGATATATATATGAAATAATATATTTAAATAAATTTTAATATTATTTTGATTGCTCACACACTTAAATAAAGCGAAATATACTCACTTACCAGGTAAATATTTAAAAAGGTAATAATTTTAATTTTATAAAAGGATAATAAAATTCTGATATTATATAAGTGTATAGTTAAAAATTCTGCTACAGATAAGAGGGCTTTATTTGTTGGTCCCAATAAATACTATGGGTCTCCCTTATGGGTAGGAATAGAGAGTAACATCAATTAAATGGAACAACAATGTTGAGACAAAAGGGTGGATAAAGTTGACTATTTGCTAAACCATTCCAAAATTACTCTCTTCATATTTCCTTTTTTCTTCACATTGATTAATTGTATGAGAAAAGTTTTCATTGACTTTGTTATTGAGATTTTAGAATCTCACAAAAAATATATTAAGACAAGTCACAAATATTATCGGTTAATAAAGTATCTCTTACATTTTAGTTAATATAATATAATTTAACTGAATATAAAATTTAAAGAATTTTATAGTGCTTCGATTAACGGTAAACGCAATTTAATATGCAGTGCCAAAAAAAAGGAAGAAAAAAGAGCAACTCATTAATTGAGTTCGATCAATAAAAGGCATAAAAACATAAATATGTCATTTAATTTGGTCTCATTTTACATTTATACCTTCTAACTTTGGGTGTGCAAAAGTAGACACTTAAACAATTGAGCAAATAGAAACAAACGGTCTACATGTCATCTTACATGAAAATTGGTGTCATACGTGTATTGTGACATGTAGAACTATTTGTTTAACTTTATACGAGTTTAAATGCCTATTTGTGAACACTCAAATTTAAAGAACATAAATATAAAATGAAATTAATTTAAAGGGTATTTGAAGTATATTTTTAAATTTTAAAAAATCAACTTCAAATTGAAAAAAAATTATATAAATTTAAAGTCATTTTTAGAGTGTGTTTTATTTTTTTAATCATAAAAACATGATGGATGGAGTAATATGTCTTGACGGCAGAGATAATGTGGGAAACCGACCAACTATCCGTAACCGTAATGATAACGATCGTGTTATTTCTATTAAATTAGATTTTAGGCATAATTTAAATGTCAAAAATAACTCAAACAAATGAGAATTGTCCAAGTATTATAAAAATTTCGCTCATCTCGTTAATCACCATCAATATGAGATTTTTATCATTTTTAAATAATATTTTTGTCTCATTTTAATTACTCATCTACCTTTTTATAAATAACAATCTTAAATTTTTTTATTAGTAATTTATAAGATTAAAAATAAAATTGATTAATATCTTACTGGTTTTACTGTTTTTTAAAATGTAGACAATTTATAACGTTTAAAAAAAGGTATAAATTGTGTAAACTATTATTTTTTTATCATTTCCAAACAGAACAGATCGAGTGACCCACATGCAAAATGCAAATCGACAGTTTTTTTAATATATATATATATATATATATGTATTTATATGAACTTTAAAGATGATTATAATTTAGAAAATAAAAGAATCCTAGAGAAATTTGCTAATAAGAATAAATTGATCTTTCTAAATTTTTTATCTTGAAACTTGAGAGTTCAGACTGTCGAGCGTGGTAAAAAAAAGTCATAGAACCTATTTAGATAGATTTTTATTTATAATGTTTTGGCTTATACAAGTTAACAATTATGCTATTTTTTGCTATTTTAACCTTAAACAAATCAATTCAAATAAATTCTTAGTCATAATATATTGATGTAGCAAGGACCATTTCATGATTAGTCAATCGGTGACATCACTTTCTGTCTCGATTATCTACCTAGCGAGCGTATATTTACTATATTTTTTTATCTAAAGCCAATCAGTCTCAACCCAAATACACTTTTAAGTATATAATGTTAAGTGTTGTTCGATAAATAATTGCATGGAATAACGATGACATTTAATCTTCAATTGAAGAACAAAAATTTATGATCAACCTTTGGAAAATAAAAAGACTTCAAGGTCTACTTATTATTTCTTACTCGTAAATTATCATATATTGTGATTCTTGTTTTTATTTTTGACCATTCATATATTTTTATTTTATATTTCTTTTCACAATTTAGCTAAAAAAGGAAAAAGAAAATATTTGTGATCGATTTTAATTCACTTTGTATTAAACTCTATTTTTATATATTTAGTTGTTATCATAACACATTGATCAAGATTTGTGATGAATTCCAATATTATAAACATGCATAAAAATACATGTATTATTAATTTATGTATAACTTATTATAAACCAACTTTTGATCATGACCCTAAATTCTGTATGTACTTTTCTTTCTCTCTCTTTAGCCATCCAATCTTAAATTACATGTACTTCATCTCTTTATAAAAACAAAAAGACTTTATTCTTATGACCCAAAAGTAGGGTCAAAAAGACAAATAATAATTGTAGTGGAGTAATACATATCCTTATTCATTTAAATCAGAGTTATGAATCTGCGTTCTTCTAAATATGGAGACGTCTTTATTAATAAATATTTTGTTGAGAGACTTTTTATTTACGATTTGAATACATTACGCTCTATTCATTTTAAATCAGAGTGTTGAATATGAGTTTTTCTAAATACGGAGTCATTTAGTTAGTAAATTCTTTGCTTCATCACGATTCAAATGGAATCACGCTCTAATACAAATATCAAACACCGATTAAAAAATCTCAAAAAAAAGGCCAAATACATAAATAGATCCCTAAATTTGTTGGTTTTTTTCCCTCAGGTACCTCAACTACGTCATTTTCCTATTGAATCATTGGACCACCCATAATTTGTTCCGTTTAAACAAACACCGTTGTCTGATGTGGAACCAGATTTGTGAGGCGTATTTGATAGAGGATACATATGTTGTTCCAGAACTCATTAGTCCAATTGATAGTGAAAATGTTCGAGAATAATTGTATTTTACTTAAGTCATTTGAACACATTAGAGAATAAATGAGACTAACACGGTTTGTCTTCATTCCTTTAATCAAAATTATTACAATTCGAACACAATTGAAGGCATTTACAATAGAAAAGCCGATCGAAAATCAACCAACAATGTTTTAAAGAAACAAATTATGTCTGGTTCAATGATTCAATAGAAAAAATGACGTAATTAAGATACCTGAGAAAAAAAACTCAACAAGTTTAGGAATATGTTTATGTTTTTTTTGGCAGAAAAAAAAGTAGGATCAAAAGAACAAAGTTGATGTCATGACCAATAAAATTCTTTGTTTTAACATGTCCATCATTATATTCCTTTCCTCATTTCCTTTTTTTTTTCTTCACTTTATTATACTTTTAGGGTGTCTTTTCATATAGAAAAAATTTAATTTTATAATCCAATTTTACTTGTGGAGTTGGTAAGTATATGTAGATGCCTTGAAATAGCAGCATTGGATCCAGAATATTGGGTGGACGGCTGGACCCTAATATCAACAATTAAGCAAAACGAATAATTTATTTAATAGTATAGAATTTTTACCATATATTAGGGACATTTGTGATATTGTCCCATTTTAGGGTGCTCTTAATTTTTATGGATTAAATTTATAAAAATAAGTGATTAAAAAATATTTTAATATTAAAACAATAAGTAATTTATATTTGTGTGTTATACAAATTGTATTATAAAAGTCAGAATAAATTGTGAAAATCTCTGATATCAAATAATAAATTACATTTTCACAACATTAGTTTATACGATCATAATGTCCACAACTCACAAGTTTTATCAATTGTTTTTCTCTGAAAATGATAAAGAACATATTCCTCCAAAAGAATAATTTTAATATTTGAGCATTATCGCAAATCCTGAAAAACACTACAGAACTTATATAGGGTAATTTAATTATTATTAAGCTTTTATTGAGCGAGATAAAAATTTAATTTTGGGAGATAATTATTTTTGGCATATGTCAGGTGAATTATATCTGAATTTATAAGAATACTTTGGTTTATAAATATTTATTAAAATAAGTAGCACAAACAAAAGTTGAAGAGAAAAATTCATAAATAGCTTAAGAGATGAAATTTAAGAAGTCTCACTAGTTATCGTTTGTAGAATTAAGCTTTATAGCTATATTTTCATTTGTTGTGCTAATTCCGTTTGTATATTATTATTTTTTTATATAAATTATAGAAATTGGGTTTATACAATAACATATTACAGAAAATAATTTGTATCGTAAAAGCTATTAATATGGATAAATAAATAATTCTATATAAATGTTGAAATATTTCAATTAATTTGTATAAAGTATTGTGAATGATAATATACAGGAAAAAATACAATTAAAATAAAAAAAAAACATATAGAATCAAACACCAGAAATGAAAGTTTATATATAATAAATAAGTATAGATACGTATAATATAATAATAAAATTATTAATACATATACAAATGCATAAATATATACAAATATCTAAAATTTTGCATATATAAATGGAAAAAAAGATGATTGTATCTGGAATTGAGATACCTCGACTAGGAGGATTCCGAATTTGATAACAAATTATATTAATCTATAATAGCGATTCATAATTATGTGAACTTATAGCTATATTGAATAATACATTATTAATATTTGTTAAGTTACGTAATTTTAAAAAAATTAAACACCTAAATATAAAAGATAGAAATTAAACATTAATCTATTTGAACTTGCATAAATTATGATTAAAAATGGGTCCACTAAAATGAAGACGTACGGCTTCACAAAATGAGCATGCATTTATTACGGAAAAAACTTATTCGTATCATGTGTTTATGTTAAATTAATGCAATTTTATAATTATGTGTTTTAATGTTAATTAATTATGATTAAATAAAATAAATGATAAATTTAAACACATTACATACATACATTAACTTGGTGTGAACACCCTATGAATGTAAATTTTATCCATTTATTACTTTTATATATGTTGAAAAAAAAAGTAGTGTTATTTGATAAGATTTTTAATAAATAAAGAAAATGCTAAGAATAACCACATTTGAAGATTTTGATTTAAAGGAGATTATGTAGGAAATAAATCATAGAATAGGATTATTTTCGTAGTTTAAAATTTGTTATTTATGGTAATTTAATTATATAATTCCTTAGTAGTTTAGACTTTGTTATTTATGATATTTATTTCATTATGTTTAATTGAAATGTGTAAGTTAAGAAAGATTTCTAGTCTTAATTTAGCATTGATTTGTTAGTATTATAAATAATTAAATATGATTGTTTTATTACATATTTTCAATATAGACAGATAGATACAATAATTTTAGGGGTTACTGAATGAAGTTATTTGCCTTTTTTTATAAGTTAATAAATTTCTTAATCATTGTTAGGTCTTTCACTTAAGCATAATAATCAGGTTAACAATTCAAAAAATCAATTCACTGAATGACTTTAGTTAATTATATATTATTTAGCAGAAAATACATAATTGGAAATATTAGGGGAGGAAGAAAAATAGGACCACAAATATTCTTAGGTTTATTCACGTTGATTATATGTGGACACACGGGCGGAGCTATTTTGTATTAAGGGAGTTTATCCGAATTCTAAAAAAAAATTATATTATTAATACATGATTAAAATAAGTTTATATGTATATATAATAGATGTAGAACCTCCTTCGACTATTTATTTCTATAAATTTTGAACTTTTTATTAAAAATTTTGATTCTGCAGATTTTGTGTTAAATAAAGATAAATAAAATTATTATAGATAAATAATAGTATGAATGAAAATGATGACTTTGACGCTACCCCTAGATATGTATAGGTACTATTATAAGTTGTTTTTCTCGTTTTTGATATATTAATTACAAAATCATTAATCATATTAATAGTAACAGTTATTTGATTAAATTATTTTCTATATCTTTGCAAAAATTTGTTTATATCAATTACTCCATGCCTAACGATATTTCTTTGTTCACTTTTTACTTGTTAACTTTTAAGAATAAATATTTGTTTTTCTACTTCAGTTTAGAAATTTAAGAAATAATTTATTATTTTATATTTTTTTTTGTTACTAATACTTTAATTGTTTCCAATTCTTTTCCTCACACAAAAATACATTTTCCCTTTTACCGTGACAAAAAGATTATCATGTTTATGTAACTATATATAATTTAATTTGAAATATTGATTTATAAATTGTAACTACGTGAATTATTAAGGAGTATTGTTTTAGATGTATTTTTTTTAAAAGAAAAGATATTTAAAATATATTTGTACTTTGATCGAATTTTCTGTAACAATCTCAAATTTTGGATAAGACCTAATGACCTATTACCTATGCACTATTTAATAGTGTATTTTAAAAATATATAAGTATCGATGTGAAAATCATAAATATTGTATCATTATAAATAATAATTTGTCCATATGAACACACATATATTTTTAAAATATAATATTAAACAATGCAGAGGTAAGAGGTCCTACTCAAAATTTGAGACTGTTACAATAATTTCAGTCAAAATTTAGATATACTTCGGACCTTTTGTCCCTAAAAAATTTTTATGTCAAGTCAAATGATACCACATAAATTGAAATGGAAAAATTAATAATAATGATGATATAATAAAATTGTCATTCTATTTATTATTCTTTAACACTAACAAACCATTGAACAAGTAAAAATAAACGAAAAAAATATTTAAAAATAATACAATAATTGATGTCTTTTGGTTTTTCCAAACGTTTTTTTTTTCTGATCTAAAATAATACAAAACTTATTTTGAATCAAATTGATTTGAATAGAACAACTCTTATTTCGGAGCAGAAAGAGTAATTTAATAAAAATAATAATCTAATATTTCATATTTATGAAATGTTAAATTACACTAATATAGTAAAAGTTAATATTTCATATTTGTAAATTACACTAGTATAGTAAAAATTCAACATTTGTTTATTAGATATATTTTACTAATATTAGTACTATAAACTAAAAAAGACAAAAAAGATGCCTAACGTAACTTGCAGCCCCGAAATTTCCGATCACACACATTAAAACCAACACCCATTCTGACAAATTCAGTTATATATGTAATAATCAATTCTCATCATTACCCTTTTAGCTATTCTTTTTTTTTATTTTCTATTAATTGTCATATTATTAAAAATATTTATTTTAAATTAATATATTATAAATATAAAATTTTAATATTGAGTGATTGGGAGGTGGGTCTCTCATGCGGAAAATTTGAGATTGAGTTTTAGAATTATCTATTATTCAGTATGAATTTGCTAATATGATTTACGTTTTTTTTTTGTGTAATTTACAAATTATAAACATTACACTATGAGGTGCTCATCCGTAGGACACAAATTATGGGTCATGATAACCTTGAGATTCTCAATAAAAAGAAATTTTTATTTTTAAAACAGACTAAATAGAAAACTCTATTATGTAATAAATAAATGAAATAAAATATTATTTTTGAAGATCTAATATAAGATACTTCTCCCTCAATTTATTTTTGAATGCATAATTTAACTTGACACATCGACTAAAAAAAATTACTAACAAAAGTATTTTATAGTCTTATTAATTAATATTTAATCTTGAATTTTGCAAAAATAATAGAAAAAATGATATTAAATATCAAAGATAAAACATAAAAAAATAATCACCGAAGAATAAAAATAACAAGTAAAAAGTAAAAAATGAATTGAAGGAATAATTAATAAAAATAATATGATATTAATTGTTATTAGTATATATAAAATTTAAATATAACAAATAAAAATAAATGAAAAAAATATAATTTCTTAAATATTTATAAAAAGCGAACAGTGATAACTAATATTGAACGGAACGAAAAATTGTACAAATTCCTCAATATTACACAGAGAAAAGGCAAGGGAAGTGTGCGATTCTCTTTCTCTCTCTCAAAACCTCCCAATGAATTTCTAGTGAGAGAAAGAGGAAAACTCCGATTACATAAACACTGCGGCGTTGTTGGCTACAAATCGGAGCAATGAAAGTGTGTAATGGAAACTGTAGTTGTACAGTGGAAAGAGACGATTGTAATACTACTACAACTAGTAGTGTCAACGATAGTAATACTGTGACTGGTAGTGTCAGTATTAGTGGTGGTGATGACGGCGCCGGAGAAGTGGGTGGAAGGGTGGTGGCAGTGGTGGGAGTGAAGTTAGATTCCAGAAGTAAAGAGTTGCTTACTTGGGCTTTGGTTAAGGTTGCTCAGACTGGAGATCATGTAGTGGCTGTACATGTTATCGATCCAAATTCTGGTAAAATTATGCCAGAAGTTGAAATTTTTTTTTTATTTTTTTTGCTGTTTGTGTTAATGGGTGTTCTTCATTGTTGTCATTCTTTTATTTGGTTAGGGGTTTTCTTCCATAGTTTTACTGTTTATGTTGTGGGTATTGTGTATACAAGCAGTGGAAGGGGTTTTGATGGTTTTATATTTGGAAATTGCTGTGTTGTTTTTTCACAATTTTCTGCAGATAACCCTACTGTTATTTGTGTAATGGGTCTTATGAGTATGTGTTTCTGCCTTATTTTAGTCGTTGATTTGATGAGTAATAGTTATTTGTGTAATGGGTCTTTTGATTTTGCAATTTGTTTCCCTGGTTTTCGGCTCTGGTTCTTATGCGGATGTCTCATTTTCACACACAACGGCTCAATTGATGATGTAATAGTTGACATTTTTGTGTGCAATTTCTTCTCTGTTTGTTTCATTTTTCATTAGTGATGAATGATGTGCAAAGTCCAGGAATTTTTTGGATCTATGATGTGTGAACTAGACATTATGTAGGACAACTTTCTCATTTAACTCGCAGTGGTTGATTTCATGGTGTTCCCTTTCTCACTTTTGTTGTTCAGTTTTAATGTGCTCTCATTTGTTTTAATTTTGATCTTGTTGAAGATAAATCGGAACCTCTTTCACTGGTGAAGTCATTTGACTCCATGCTGTCTGCTTATGAGGGCTTCTGCAATTTAAAGCAGGTTTTTTCACAAAACCCCTTCTATTCGGATGACTTTATTGAGTTTACTATCTATGGGGCAGAACAGGAAATAGGATGAAAAGGAGATAAGCGAAAATCCCTGCCAGCCAGATATCCGAAGAACTGAAACTGTTGTTGCTTTGAGGGCCTGAATGATCTTCTTTTTCTTTTTTCAAGAGAAGTACTTAGTCCTTGGTTCTGCATCAGGATTTTGATTTCTCATATGATTGTTTTTTTCCTTGCACCTTAATTGTGTTGGAGAATTTTAGCAGTCCTAAATGATTTCTTCATCACTTATGTTGTATGCGAGTATTTGGATTTTGGAGGTGAATTATTGAGGACTGGGATTTCTAATTCACAATTTTTGTGGTATGTTAGTGGACTGTGGATCACTTCTTTCTTGTGGAATTTCGTAAATTTAGAAATATTGTTTAGTTACAGTAAACTAGATTTTTGCATATTTCCTTTTTCTGTTTGTCTGCTGCCTAGTTAGAGGAGCCAAGTCCATTTTTTTGAAATCTGGATTTGGATGAACTTTGTTTAGGTGCATTTGAAGCTTAAAGTCTGTCGAGGATCACCAGTTCGTAAAGTTCTTGCTCGTGAGGCGAAATTGGAAAGTGCTATAAATTTGATTATTGGGACTTCAGGCAGCCATCATGCCATTCGGTCATCAGTGTCACTTGCAAAATACTGTGCTAGGAAACTGACAAAAAACATCTCTGTTATTGCTGTTGACAATGGCAAGATTGTTTATCAGAGGGAAGCTAGTGCTTCGGATGGAGATGAATCTAGTGACTCAGATATGCCCAGATCAAGATTCAAGAGGAGGAAGACACTGAACAAAAGTCCTCTGAGCTCAATGCCTAGGAAAGTTGTGGAAGAAAACTCTTGTACAACAGAGAACAATTACATGGCTTTGGTGCCTGTTAAGCCTATTGAAGTCCGGGAGTCAAAGTCTCGCTGGACACTGCTTCGACGAGTGTTTCTCCAGAACTTAGTGGCACCTGATAAATTTCCCGCGAAAAGGTCCTCTGTGATTCATTGGGTTTGGAAGCGACCAAGTCGGCAATCTTTTGCAGCTATCTACCCTGATCATAAACAGACTGTATCTGACAAGGATGAGCCTCATCGTACAAACTTGGATGCAGAGAAGGGGGCAATTATTCCTGTTGGAAGTGATGCTAATCCAATTTCAAATGAATGCTTTATTATCCTTCCTGAGGAACTGGAGGGTCTTTCTGAAAGGTACTCATCAATGTGCAGATTGTTCAATTACCAGGAGCTTTGTTCAGCAACATCTGATTTCCTGCCAGGTAAGTCCCCACCTTTCTGAACTTTGTAATTATGAGCATAACTTCTTCACTTTTCACTAAATGTATCTATATTTGTAGATAATTTGATTGGAAAAGGAGGCAGCAGTAAGGTTTACAAAGGGTGCCTTCCAGATGGAAAGCAACTGGCTGTGAAAATATTGAAGCCATCAGAAGCTGTGGCACAGCAATTCCGGTCAGAGATAGAGATACTCACAACTCTGCATCACAAGCACATTATATCACTGTTTGGGTTTTGCTTGGAGGAGAACAACCTTTTACTGGTTTATGATCTGTTATCCAGAGGAAGCTTAGAAGAGAATCTCCATGGTACCATAACTAGATATTTGCTGCTTGTTTTTGGAGGCTTAAGCTATTTTTCCTGATTCGCTGTACTGACAACAATGTAATCTGCTAGGTTCCAAAAAGGATGATAATACATTTAGCTGGGTAGATAGATACAAGGTTGCTTTGGGTGTTGCTGAGGCACTGGACCACCTACACAATGCAGCTGATGGGCCCATAATCCACAGGGATGTGAAATCTTCAAACATTCTCCTGTCCGATGATTCTGAGCCACAGGTTGTTTATTCTTCTTCCTTATAGTTGCGTCTTTCTGTAAATAACTAGTATTAACTGCTGTTTTGCATCCAGCTTTCAGATTTTGGACTTGCAACACCGGCCTCAAGCTGTTCAAATCATTTAGATAGCATTGATGTTGCTGGAACATTTGGGTAACTTATTTTTTCATTTTGAGTTCAAATAAAATTTGTCTACACAACTTCATCAACAACAAAAAAAATCCTTTGTCTGTTCATAACTGATTTTATATTGCAGCTACTTGGCTCCGGAGTACTTTATGCATGGAAAGATAACTGAAAAGATTGATGTGTATGCATTTGGTGTTGTTCTCCTTGAGCTTTTGTCTGGTAAAAAGCCAATTGATAATGGCAACGGGAAAGGTCAGGAAAGCTTAGTCATGTGGGTAAGTTGTCGTCTTTACAAATTGTGAGTAAAATATCTTTTTTTCTTCCTGCTGCATTTTAGATTGACCCTTTCAAATTGTTGATAACGATTTTCAGGCAAAACAAGTTCTGAAAGGTGGGAACACGAAGGAGTTGCTAGATCCGAGCTTGATTGACACTTGTGATCATGATCAATTTGAGAGAATGGTCTCGGCGGCATTACTGTGCATCAGACGAGCTCCTGGAATTAGACCTCAAATTGATGTTGTGAGTGAACTTTGTCAGCCACTCAAGTTGAGGTTATTTCAAAATATGCCTGCCAACTTGCATTTATAATATTTAATGGTACTAAATTTTATTCAAAAAATAGGTGTTAAAACTTCTCCAAGGTGAGGCTGAAACAATTAAGTGGGCGATGGAAGAAGGCAAAGCTTCAGAAGAAGTAGATGCTGTCAATGGTGAACAACCACCCTCAAACATACAATCCTTTATTAATCTCGCATTGCTGAATTTGGAGGATGAGTCCTCACTTTCATGCACCAGCACGGGACCAACCATCTCCGTGGAGGATTATTTGCAAGGAAGATTTAGTCGCTCTTCAAGTTTTGACTAACCATTCCTATGATATATGTCTATGGCTATATCAAGTAACCCTTTTTCTGTAAATACCAAGCTTTCCTTCTTGATTGATTGCTCCCCATCACTGGGTCCTGGTACGAGAGGTTTGCAGCCGTTGACCTCCTCCTTTGCCTAGCCTGGGCTGATTTTTTCTTGAACTATCTCCTTTTTCCACAGCTTCTTTTTGGGGTGTATAACAAATGTTGCCAAGAGTGTGAGCAAATGATTAGTAGATTGTCACAGGTGAGTTATTGTAAATCAAATCCAAAGTTGAATTGTAATTAAACATCTGAGTTCATATGTAGTTGTAAGAATATAACTTTTTAGTTGTCAATAGAGAGGTTTAACCATTTCTGGAAATTCTACTCTTTGATCTGCTATTGCAACCTTAATTTTAGTTTGCAGATAAGTGTTTGTTACTCTTTCTAATATTACATGTTTTCTGTTTTTTTTTCTTCTGGTGAGTCGCAGCTTATTTCAAGTATTTTATAGTAATATACAAGCTTGCTTAGAAACTGTTGATTTTTTTTTTTCATGTACATATTCACCAGTTTCCATAGTATTATCTTTTTTGTACTTTTGGATTTTTGAATGGACGTTTTTTCGGAAACAACATTTCTACTTCCACAAGATAATAGGTTCATTCTATCCTTCCTCAAACTTTACTGTTGGAATTCCATTGAATATGATATTGTACTTCTAGAGTTAGGTAACTGAACTTCTAGAGGATGACATACATTGGGAACTCCTCATCACAATCATCTCTAATAATTATGGGTGATTTGTGATAATACCAACTAATTTAATGCTTGCTATGCGTTTAAAGACCAAAAAGGTTAAATGCATTCATTGAAAATATCTCCAACTAATTAATTACAGATATACGTGTTTACCCAAAAAGTAAACAAAAAATGCTCCCACTTTGAAGTGACAAAAAAGTTGGATATGAAAATAGAGCAATATTTACACATTAACAACCCTGTCGAATTGTTCAGATATGTCATCATCCAAGTCAATGATTTCATTCTTGATATCCTTTTCCATTCCAATAGTCTCCAGCTCCTTATGCAGATAAGCAATTCGACTTTCTAACTTCTGCCCATTATCAGATAACTTGGATATCTTTTCCTAAAACAAAAGTTTAAAAGATAAATAAGTGAGTTACTATAGCAAGTATATATATTTATTATAAGCTTCATGATATACCTTATCCGCAAGCATTCTATAACATCGCCTGAGGTCATCCTGGATTTGAGATTCTGTACGACCAACTCTAGTAGTAGGTACAGACTTTCTCTGTAATTTCACGTCCTTTGGCTTAAAAGCATACTGACTCCTGGAAGAAGAACGGAGGAACCAAGTCAAAAGACAATAGATGAAAGTTGCAGTTACTAATTGAGGTTTATATGAGTCATACGCATCAACAGGACGTTCAACTGATGAGTGTGATGATGAGTTCCCAATGTATGTCATCCTCTCTCGTGCACTACACATACAGGTAGAAAACAAAAACTCTTAGAAGGTGATGGTAACAGATGAAAAACATAGCTACTTTCAGAGTGGTCCAAAAAACAGCCAGGGCATAGTGACAATCTTTTAGTTGGGAAAGAAAGGGAAGTGGTAGCACACTAGCAAGGGACACTATTAATGAGCTCAAGTCACTGATCTTCAAGATCATGAACATTAAAGCAACGCTTGCACATGCTTATTAGAATGAACTCATAGATTCAAGTTAAAAGTTTTACAGCAAAATGCGTTTAGATGTAGGATGTAAGTTCACAGTAACTACGTAATACTATGTTAATCCCAACTAAACTGAAAGTTGCACAAGCCGACAGGAAAAAACAAATCAAATAATGAGTTTCTTCTTTACGACTTGGTAAAATGATTAATTTGAAACATTCAGTATCATATTTATTACTATTAATTTAGCAATCAGTAAAAAGAAGCAAGAGTCCACAAGAATAAGAAAAAGACAGGAAAAGCATAGAAACGTAAGTAGAAAAACTAGAGTTATTGCAAATTAGAACAATAAAGACAAATGATCATTTCTTGCTTGGATTGTTTTGTTACTAACAATATGAAGCATGCACTTCTGCAAAATTGCAGAACTTCACCCATGATAAGACATGAGTTATAAGAGAATTGTTTCTAGCAAGTCTCAAGTTGAGTCTCCAATTGCCGGGCAAGTGCAACGTCTTGAGTTAATAAGCCATTAAAACTGACCTTAAAAAGACAGAAAACTACGGTTTTGTGAGTCCTTGTGTGCTTCAACTACACAGTTGTTCCCTCTTAAAAACGATTGTTCATACTTCCCCATAATACTTAAAGATTTACTATAATCTTGTTCGCTCTTTATGTCCTTGTATTAGGAGCATGAAGCTAAGTAGGATTATACATTTCATGTGTGGTGAGGCAAGGGGCTCTATGAAGCTGAGTAAGATTCCACATACTCCCTTAGTCCCTCCATCCCTTTCATGCCGTTCCACTGAACATGGAGTTTAATATATTCGTGTATTATATCGGCAAAGAGAGAATACATTGAATGTATGGTTATATTAAATTATGGAAATTCAAAACTTTATTAGTTAAATGAAGCTGAATTATTTGCAAGTAGTCAAACTATATTCACTGCATTGCAAAAATAATATATCACAGTTAGAAAATTAGCATATTGCAACTATAAACATTTAAAAATGTTTGAAAAGTATAATTGACGAATAGAAAAGCTAGTTCAACTCCTCCAGTAGTATATTTACAAATCCGAGTATGATGAAAAGACTATAAAATAGTATCATCTGCGAAATAATGCTTTGGCATGATCCAGAATTTAAAAAATCATATGACTTACATTTTCACTTCATCCTCATCTTGGACAGCTGACACAGGCGCTGTCTTTGAGAAAAGCAAACTATGGCTGCTAACTCCAGCTATACCCAGAGTCTCCAAAAACTTTACATGGGCCTTTAAAGTCTCTTCCCTGCAGCAAAATGAATATCATTGTAAAAACTAGTCAACAACAAAAGCACAGCTTGGATTATGGAAATAATCATAAACTATTGATGATTTTAAGGTGCAAAAGCCCTGAGAAGCAATCTGAAATCCTATCAAAGCTCGACAGGAGAACAATCACTCAAAATTACATGAGATATGAACACATTACATTTTGTGCTCATGATCATGCTCTTCATTCAACTGTTTTTGAGTATTTGATATGTCAAAACCACCATCTTTGGGAAGGCTGAAGAGTTCCCTAAGATCCTGAAAAGTTGACAACACAAGCAAATCAGCATTGATCATATTGCAGCTAGATATACCAAATAAAACTTTAAGAATATCCACCTAACCATGTATATACCTGTTGACTGAAATAACAAATAAAACTTTAAGAATATCCACCTAACCATGTATATACCTGTTGACTGAAATAACGGATTTGTTCTTTGTGCTCAGTTGCTGTTTTGAACAATCCCCCTTTGTATACCTGAACCATAAGTATTAGATAGAGTGCATTATAGGGAATATAAAATAATAATTCTGCCAAAGGATGTGACCTCAAACATTAAGAAAAGTATTGAAGTTTCTTAAAAGTAGGTCAGATACTCAAATCTAGGAATTCTACGTTTGTCACACTAATTTTAAATTGCCTCTCTCTTGGTCTTAGAATCAACTTGAATACAAGTCAAGAGAATAATTTAAATTGAAAGTTTAAAATGTGTTTAGATTCACAATACGTCGAGATTCATTGATACTACGAATATATTATGTAATACTTCATAAGATATTCTGTACTTAATTTTAGAAGAATAATGATCTGTACTATTGAAATAATAAGTAATCACTTATTTTATGCATAGACTAAAGGTTGTATAAACGCAAGCATCCCTTTAGTAAACAACCAATTTCAGTAAGAATTTCTCTTTTCGTCCCTCAATTTACACAAATAACAAAGCACATCTTTGATTTTAGAGTTCTTCATGACACAAGGACCATGCAGTTAGCTATAGAGACTACAATGTTAGCTGCCTACACACCATCAGAATAGGCATTAGTTTAGTAACCTCGGATAATGATCACCATACTTCTCAAGATAGCCAACCACACATAACAGTTTATGTATCAAATATTTAGGGTCACAACTATTGAAGTTCACTCGTTCATCATTAACAAATTGTATATTTACCACAACTCGTTCAAGTGTAAATACAAATATATACCTGTTTCCTATAAATCTTCTCTTCAACTGTGCCACAAGTCATCAATCTATAAACAACAACATCCTTGGTCTGCCCAATTCTGTAGGCACGGTCAACGCTTTGATTATCCATGCTGCAAGTTTGAAAGTAAATGGCTATAATCAAATCCCTAACAAAAAATTAAAGAGTATGGGAAGAACAGAAAGAAGAAGCACTTTACGATGAACATTTAGATCTCATCAATATGGACAAATGAGATTCCTATTTGTAAGTGCTCATTTGATTGTGACTACATCCTCACCTTACAAAATAAAAACAATCCTCAATGTCTAGGAGTGGGATTGTAGCCCTAATCTTCGGCTACAATTTGAATAGATTCTTAGAATCTGTTTGGATAGGCTTATTTTAAGCCAAAATGGCTTTTAAGAAGCACTTTTTTAGTGTTTGGGTAAAAATTTAAAAAGTGCTTATAAGCACTTGATTTTAGGCTAAAATAGGCCAAAAGCTATAGGTTAGGATTTCTAACTTAGAGATTTAGACTTATAAGTCAAAAGCCAATCCCAAACAGTCTCTAAATGTGTAATTTTATTTTAAAAAGTAAATAAAAAATCTGTGTCCAAATTGAGATCCAAAATTTAATTGTTTGACCCTCTACTCCAAACGCCATCATTCTTTTTGAAATAGGAGTATTACTTCTTCTATTACCATTAATACAATATATAAGTCAAACTATAATCTTAGATTCAATTCCCGGACAAACACATTTATCTTAGAGAGCATGGAGGCAAGTAACACACTTTGACATGAAACTGAAGTATGAACATTTTCTAAATAAAACACATAAAAAGAAGTGCAACCAATTCACAATCAAAATACAACAATAAAAACAAATAGTATCTATAATATAGATAGCATACAGTCAAACTATCAGAACTCGTACTACTCATAGAAGGCACTAGGAACATTTTCACAAAGAAGCTTTGTTATCTGCCTGTAGCCATTTAGTAATGTCTGATAAGTACAATCCAGACTTTTCATTGAAGAATATATTCTTAGTAGTATGTGACATAAGCGAGAGATTGCAATTCCTGGGTTATGATCTTACTAAAAAAGAAGGCACAGGGTGACCTTACTCTTCAACTAAAATAATACTCGACATATATGCAATGAATTATTTCCCCTTGATTGAGAATAAATATAAAAACCCAACCAAAATAGATTATGGCATTATAAACAATCTAGATATTAAAATGACATTCTTAATGGCGTTATTTTTCATGAAGTTGGTTTTGGGTACTGAACTACTGATATAAGTTTTGAGGATCTAAAGAGAAGTGGACCAGAAATTGGCAGAAGTTTGAAGACAAAGCCTTACTTGTATAAGAGAAATATTAAGATTAAACAAGATTATTGGACATCATCAAATAGGAAGCGGAAGACTGAAAATTCTCTGGGTAGTCTAAAACATTAATGTTATCCAACTAAAAGAAAATTAGACGCAGGTCAGTCATCAGGTAACTCAAAGAAGATATTACAAAGTCATTCCAAGAATACCTTGGATTCCATGCTGGATCAACAACAATCACTCGATCTGCTCTTGTGAGTGTAAGACCTAGACCGCCAACTTGAGAAGTTAAAAGAAATATTGGAGCACCACGACCCTCTTGGAATTCCTGTAAAATTGGCATAAAAAATCAGGATAAAATTTTATGGAGAATTAAATATCAAAAACAAGGAGAAGACTAACATTAACAATCTTCAATCTGTCAGTAGCTTTGGTGGTTCCATCTATCCTCATGAACTGGAACCCATTGGATATTAAAGCGTCTTGGAGGTGATTAAGCATCTTGCGTGTTTGAGAAAAGATAAGCACATTGTGCCCGCCGGGAATCAAATTGTCCTGCATGAAGAAGCATTTGAATTAGAAAGACAAGCTATTCCTAAGGTAAGGTAGAACATCACTTATGCTATTGACATCTCACCAACAAAGCCAGTATAAATGTTATCTTGCAGGAAACATCATGTGATATTTCCTCTTCAAGTTTCTCAGACACATTTGCCATTTGCATAACCAATCTCTCTGCCACAGCACGGTCATCATGGTTTGAGGTTGAATCCATCTCTTCAAGAACTTCTTCTGCTGCCCTCTTTGTTAGTAGTAGTGGATGATCACATATTTTCTTTAAGATCTGTTCGATATTGAGTGTCATGTCAGATTTGACAAAAAGACATGAAGATGTCTTGAGCAAGACTAAACAATAAAAGCTAACCAAACTCCAGAATGAACATCAAATTACAAAGATAGATCACCACTCTCAATTTTAAAAAAATTAGAGAGTAAGGTGTATATTTTCAAAACACGTTATGTGCCATAAGCCCAATACAGGGGATGCAATCAAGATGTAACACCATACAATTGAAGTGTAATGACAATGATGGTCACCAAAGGTAAACTAGATTGATTAAGAGAATGCCAGAGAAGTAATGAAAACATCTGTGCACAACACATACGTATATATGCAAAAGGAATATTTGGATAGGGAGGATTCTATCATCAAAGGGAAGCATACTTTAGTACAGTGATTAAGGGGTGAGTACGTGGGAAGGGCCAACATGCAAACAATTTTGAAAAGAAAAAAGAGTCTTCTTTTCTGAGGTAAAGTTGGAAAAAAAAGAATCTTAAGTTAAAATGAAATTTCTATCCTACAATGATAATGCTTGTCTGTAACTGCACGTGAAAAATGTAATAGGTATTTACTTCTTACAGCTACAAAAACATAAATGTACATAATTTATAATTTAGTCCAATTCTGCTACAAAATCCCCTAGCAAGGACATAAGACAAAACAAAGTTTAAGAACAAGCCTAGGATCCTTTAATGAAGCCTAGTCGAGCCAAAGAAATAGATACAATCTACATATGAGGTGAAAGGAAGAGAGATGTACCTAGAGATAAAAGAGAAAAGATAACTATGGAAAAGGTTAAGTGATTAGGAGCTTTCAAATTTATGCATTACAAATTCAGAAGTGCCAAATGAAACTGGAGTACGGATATAAACAACCAAAACAATTTTTAGGGATGAAAGATGCATCAACAAGCTCTTTGCAGGTTCAAATTTCAAGTCCCCTAATTGTTAGGAGGCAAGATCGACGATTTTATTGTTAGGATCTAGTTCACACACACACACTTTTCGGATGAAGAACACAAGAACTTTTGGAGAGAAGAAGATGAGAGATCTAGAGAGAGAAAGAGAGAGAATTTCGTGGTAAAAACCCCGTGAGTAAACTTCCACGGCGGTGCGGTATATATATATTAATAAATCAGAGTATTTTTGCGTTACAGAGAATAAATGGAGAATAAATAGTACAGCCTAAAAATGGGTCGGGGCGCTGCCCCGAACCCCCCCTTCGGATGGGGGGCTCCCGCGTAAACATTAATATATATAACAGTACATCAAATATTAATCAGGCTCCACAACCTAACATTTATGTCTCTCTCTTTCTCTTGATAAAGGATAGACTAACTAATCTGACCTGCTTTTTCATTTTGATATTGTTCAACAACTAATTTTGACCCCATAATCTGGTTTCTAAAGGGGATTAGAGGTATACGTGTCTCCAACCACTAATTCAAATTAGAGTTGTTGCCTAACAACTCAGCTGTGTTTCATATGCTTCTTCTACAGAATTTCTCATCTACAAGTTGTGAAGAATAACAGTTGCAATAGGTAGAAACTGAAATACCAAGTACGCTTGCAAGGTAATTCTTTTAGAATTATACCAAAACTTTTTGCAAATCTGTTCTTTTACAAGAGAAGGAAAAGTTGGAGATATGAATGAGGTGTTAACAACAAGAAATGAGGAAAACAAAAGTTGGTTTGGAAGCTGAGTATACATAATCTAGTATTTCAAGGTCGAGGTACAAGTAATAACATGCTTAGTGATCTTTATTAGCAAAATAGGGAGAGATGATTATATAAAGCAAATTCTAGATGATAATATTGCTACTGATCGTGTTGCATAAATCCATTAAAAACTTATGAAATAATCAGAGAGAGTAGGCATGGAAGAGTTCATCTGGAACATTACAGTAAGTGCAGCCAGCGGAGACCTATCAAAGGATGACAGGACAATCTCACTCTTCAAGAAAGCTGTGTAGAGTTGCCGCTGAACAATGCAGTAAGGTACAATATTAGAAAAAAACTCTAAATAGTTTATCCTAAACAGAAGACTAACAGAACAAGTTACTTTGGGAGACAAATCAATGATAAACTGTCAAAGTGATGGAAACAAACTAATACCTGACAATTTGTCAATTTAAGCCACACAATAATCTCATTTTTCTTGGAAAGTTTTGCGCTGGTCGAGGAATCATCAGAAAATACCTCACTCTTGAGACGTCGCAGAAAATATGGTTGAATGTGTTCCCTCAATTCCTGTACAACGCACGGTAACAAATTTTAGTGGGATTAAGCATCTGCTACAAAACAATAACCCAACAAGGATATCAGAAACAGAGATATAGCAAAAAATCAAACAGAGAGAACAAAAGCATAAATTGACCCAATACCAGGAAATAACACGATTCATAAACTATATAATGCAATATTAATCTAAAATATGTGCACTTATTAATATAAAAAGTTTCTATTCTCATACATTGTAACAGAGCTAAAATCATGTATCTCATTACCTTGTAGATAGGAATCTTCTTCTGAGTTTCCTTTAATAAATAAAAAGCAAGTATCCCTATGATTTCAAGCTTGGTATTTCACTATTTCTTGGAGAACGAAAAATATATTTGATTATTTGTCATTTAATTCGTGAAAACCCCCCAGTCAAGACTCATCTTGTTTGATGTTTTTAGTTCAAATGAAGGCAGATAAGCTCACTGAGGCACTTTGAGGTCTGAGAAACAAGCATAAATCTGGCAAGCTTAAGTGTCAAAATATGTCCAGATTAGTTTCTCTACAGAATCATGCAGAGTAGAACATTGTTGAAATTATAGAACTCACCTTACAAGAAAAGGCGAAAAAATCCTATATAAGAAGCCATTTTGTAAGTTTAATCATCACGATAAGTAGATTTCACTCCTCTTTTCTCTTCTTTCACAGAGATAAATTAAAAAGAGGAAGTACATGTTGAGTAGAAGTCGCTTCTCTTTTATATCCAAAAGCAGCATTATTAATTTGTACCACTCAGACTTGAGTGATTGTTTTAGCTATTAAGCCAAGAACAGAGAAGTTTAGCTATTAAGCCACTCTAGTTTCCATATCAGATGTACGTTCATCAAACACAGTGTAAACTGTTCAAGCTTGAGAAACCTAGCAACCAACCATCTAAGACAAACCACCATCAATTAGTTGTGTGTTTGTATTGCTTAATCACTTACAACTCAAGGCGGTAAAACAAAGAACAAAAACACAAATTTTCAGACCCAGGAAACCCCAACTTGATGACAGGTTCCAGTGTGCAACTCAAAAGCTTGAGAAGGCAAATGTCAATCGGCTATCTTCTCTGATGAAAAATAGAACACCAAGTATGTGCATATCCATGCATATAATGTGAAGACCAGAATGCAGGACCTACATTTTCTATCTAGCTTAATTATTTTTCTGCTTTTGGTTGGAGGAGAGTTTTCAAAAAAAGAAAAGAGAAAGAGATGTGAAATTGATAATTAGCTTTGCCAAAAAGGACTTCAGGTGATCTGGTAGGGTGAATAATACTGAATATGGTGTAGTAATACTTGTCTTAGTTATGTTGAGATGGTTTCTTATGTAGTGTTTGGTTTGGTATATTAAAAATAACATGCATTGCATAATTTTTAAAGTTAACAAAAATTCCCTCCACAAATGTGGTGGAAAGGACGTGACAAAAGTTTTGAGGGGCAATTGTACCTTTAATCATGTTAATGCATACATTAAAATCCTTTGCATTAGTAATACCATGGATTGCCATGTATTAGAAACATATCTTAATAGGAATATAGTGTATATAGGTTGAAAAAGTATACCAAACAAGGTATTAGTAATACACAAATCTAATTCATGCATTATTTTATCGAATGCACTCTTCCAGATGAATCCTTATAGTGTCTTGAATTCTAATGGCGGCACCAGTATTTATTCCAGTGTGAGAGGAAAGTTCTCAGATTACATGAATTGTTCAAGATCAATGATAACAAATACAAAGGATGGAATGATACCACAGCATCATTTAAATGATGTAGATATTGAACCTTACAAAGAAGACAACAATCAAGAAACATAAGAACACAGAAGAAACTGGCATACGCAGAGTATAAAAGATTGGTCTAGCAATCACCTTCGCAACTGCTGAGCCAATACGCTTGTCTCTGTCATAAGCATTTTTATCATTTCCACGAAGAATGAGATGCTCATATTTCTCTTTGAACCTTCAGAAAGAAGTAGCTTCATGTTATATAAGCCCAATATTTTTATATAAGCAGATTGGATTTGAGCATGTCGATATACCATTGTTTGTCGCCCAGCAGCCCAGGGCAGCAGAAGTTGAATAGCGCCCACAACTCCTGTTTGGGGGTAAGGAGTGATAGGAATACAGGAAAAGCAAACACAAAATTAACTTGATTATATAATTTCAATTGACATAAAAAAGGTAAAAGTATACACACCTTGAGGTGGTTTTGAAGAGGCGTGCCACTTATTATGATACGATGAGCACAAGGAATCTCATGCAAACTTTTAGCCCTCTGTGTACTGGGATTCTTTATGAGATGTCCCTGGTAATTCAGAAACTACTTTAAGAAACTTATATACATTCACGCTTTGAAGCTTGTAATAAAACAACAAGGATATGTATTTTTCATCCATGCATATGCCCTTTCATGTCAAAAAAAGAAGTCAATCAATGAGAATGAAAGCTTTAAGGCAAATGAAACAATTTAAATCAAATTTAACACTTTTTCAATGTCAAGTAATAAGATGAAGTTTGAACACAACCTCCAAACACTCAAAGGTAGGTCATGACATATTTAAATATGGCCTATGGACTTGCTACAGCTGCAGCAGTTATGAATATTCAAGCAACTAAGAACAGATCTGGCCGCACCCTTCCAAAGTTATTAGGTCAGGGAAGCGGGTCAAATCATGTTTTCCAGGAGATATGATCAATGAAACAATCAACCCTATAGGAATCAGGAAGTACCTCATCAAGAATCATATAATCCCATGTCAACTCCTCATCTCTGTCTTCATAATACTGATCACCACATAAAGACTTCACATTGTTTCTTACAATGTCATATGTTGTCAGGAGAATGCCTTTGTCCTGCATAAATATAAAAAATAAATTACAAGTAGGGAAGAAGTAACCATAAAATAGACCCATGCCAAAAAACACAACTTAATATAACCTAGAATATGTAAGTCCATCGAAGCTTTAGATATCCAACAGTTATATGTCAAGTCAAAAGTTTCAAACATACACACAAAAGTATATGAAATGCATGAAACTGTGTCAAACACTCATCAGTATACACATTTTTTTTTATATAAAGGTAAGATCAAATACTCCTCTTCATACACATTTTTTTTTTAAAATTATCATCAGATACTCATCCTTACATTAAAAGGTATAATCTATAGGAGGAGAGAGGAAGAGAGAAACAAGTGTAGACTCTTCTTTTCTCTTTTTTTTGCATATAATCCTGACAAATTACATTACGATTAAGATAATTTCTATCTGCACAATCAGCAGATGGAACAATTGCGTGGTATGAAATCCATATTTAAAATATGTCCAGTAAAAAACAGACTAAACATGATGAACTTGCAAAGCTTTAATGAGCATAGAAGATGAAACCTGAAGAACGTATTGAAGCTCATAATTTCGGAGTTTTGCACTAGTCGCAAAATATCTGCACCAAGAAAGTACCGTGAACACTTCTCATTTCATTCTACCAGTTGAAGGAAGAGTTGAAATCAATAAGACAAGATAAAAACAAGACAGCCTTACTCCCTAATTTTCTGAGAAAGGCCTACAGCAGTTAATTCCTTGATCCAATGGGGTAACAAAGTTTTGGGAGCAACAATCAACACTCTCTTTATCAACTTTGAATAAAACAATCCAGCTAAGTAGCCGCATATCTAAAACATGGTAAAAGTAGAAAAAGTTACTTCAGAAATTATTTTGTGGAACATATTACTTTTGAAACCTTGACTTTTACCTGCATGGTCTTCCCCAAACCCATGTCATCGCCTAAAATTCCACCCTTACCCAGACAGTGAAGAGACCAAAGCCACTTCAAACCCTCACGTTGGTGAGGATACAGCATTTTGGCAATTTTACCAGGTAACCCATAATTGAATTTTGGTCCACTGAGTGTGTAAGTGTGATCCTCCTCTGAAACAAAATCATGTGAATCAAAGTCATCTGAATGTTTACGCTCATGTCTAGTCTTCCCGTTATGTCTTCCCACTTGAGTGACAGCACTCTCGTCGCCAACAACCAAACAATCATCATCACTGTCATTAGCGTCTCCTTCTTCCAGGAATTTGTAGGCAGAAATAGCGTTCTTCATGGGCTGTGATTTTCCAATCATCTGCTTAACTTCTTTCCTCTTTGGTGCTCCAACAGACGATCTTGTATCATTGAACTTCTGGACGACACAGTTGTTCTTAGATGCAGCCCCTGAGTCGATCTCCTTCAGATACTCCTTGGGAATTTCTCCTCCAATCCTAGATTCCTTGGTTGAATCAGATGAGGAACCAGAAGAAAGTGAAAATGAGGAACCAGCACTTTGGTATTCCGGAATTTCATTCTTCTTGGTCAAATCATGGGGCTTCGGTGCCCTCTTTTTCTCAATGGACAAAATCTCAAGTCTTGAACTTAAATCATTCAGGATATCCCTTATTTCGTTCCCAGAACCACCATGTTCATTCTGAACTGTACTTTTCACCTGACGAGGAGGTGAATCAAAATCTGTTATGTCGAGAAGTCCGGACTCTTCATCATCCTTAAGCTTCATTTCCTCACTGTCATTGTTATCCTCTGAAATTTTGCAAAGGCGGCGACGACCTTTGATCTTCACCTTCATTATTTTCTCCTCTCCTGTCAGACCATACGCTCATCAACATCAATGTCAATAATCAGAAGTGCACAAAAGTTCCCTGCACACATCAAAATTTTGGACACAAGCATATCATTTCTCAAGGGGACAGACATTACCTTCGTTTGATGTTTTCTCGTAATCTTTCTGGCCTTCCTCAGAGAGTTCACAGTTTTCACGCACATGTTCGGACCTTTCCATATCTACTGCAGCATTGTTTAATGATTAATATGGAGACAAAAACATGCTGGAAATCACTCGAGATTAAAAAGGGAGGGGAATATATAACTAATCTACCAGATAGGGAAGAACTGTTATCATCTATTTTAGATAATTGTGGGTCCTCTTTGGTTCCACTCGTGGGTTGATCAATCTCCTTATCCCCTGCAAAATATCAGATATTCAAAAGAAAAAAAGAGTTAAGCAGCACAACAAAGGAAAACCTGTAATAGAGACATAAGAAGCACATAATCTTATTTTCAGCCAAAAAAAAAAGGAGGAGGAATTTGAGAGACCCTAGTAATTACCAGAATAAGACAAACTATCAAGAGAATCAAAAGAATTCTCAGGTGGGTTACTTAATTCCTCTTGAATTCCATTCTCGGGTTCATCAATCTCCTTTAACCCTACACAAACATGCCACATAAGGTAATTACAGGGAAATAAATAATAAATAACCTGCTATGATAAAATTTTAACTTTTCTTGATGCAACAACTAACATACCCGCTATAATCCCAAATGCCTAGTAAAATAATATGTTATAACAACTTAAATTACACTAATGGTCCCGTATATAAGTACAGCAAAAACAATCGGAGATGCACTAGTAATTACAAGCAATCAACATTTACCGGTTCCAGAACTCTGATAATCGGAATAATCCTTGGGTTGATCACTTAATTCCTCTTGAATTTCATGCTTGGATTCATCAATCTCATTTACCCCTACACAATAGTACAAATCAAGATTAAAACAAGGGTATATTTTGACAAAGAAAAGTATTCAAAATTAGGAATAACTTAGGTTTGATAAAAAAGAGAGATATGGCAGAATAATAATACCTAAAGGAGAAGATTTAGCCGAATCTGGACTGAAATCAGCAACGTCGTTCTCAAAAGTCGATTGATCATTAATCTCTTCCACCTCTCCTGTACCATTAAAATAATATATCAAGCTTTGGAAGAAATCAGCAGAAAAATAAAACTACATAGGTAAAAGGAATACCAGAAGGCTCAGAATCGGGACTGAAATCAGCAATCCCAGAAAAACTAGGAACGGCGTCGTTTCCTATACCATTTGAAGAAAATCGAACTACACCCACACACAAACACACACCAAAATACATCCATATCAGCTTGAAATCTTCAAAATAAAAAGGGGATAAACATCGATTTAGCAGAAAAATACCTGGAGAAGGAGAAGAATCGGAATCAATAGTAAAAGAGAAAGTGGGAAAGTCGTCATTTTGATTGAAACCTCGCCTAGCTTCCAATTTTGTCATATCATCTACACACACACCCAAAAAAAAAACATCAATGAATGATTCGCCGATTTTCAAAGAAGATAAACATGAAAACAAAACAGATAAAGTATGAGTACCATGAAGAGGTTTAGAATGCGAAGCAGAAAGGTTAATGAGAATCTGATTATGGCGTTGATTAAGGCTTCGAGGTTGCTGCTGGGGTTTCGACATTGTTGCAGAGTAGTGAGTACTGTAGTAGCAGTGAGTTTCTGCACAATGAAGAGGAAAATGCGAGTACTCTGCTTCTTGCCTTTTTATTGTTCCCGCTTTAGGCTGATAATTTGAATTTCAAAAAAAAAAAAACTTTACATGTCTAATAATATTGCTCAAAAACCTAATTCCCTTGTTTGGTAATTAGTTAGAATTATCAGTTTACATGCCATCAATCTTTCAGAAAAGACTTATTTATGCTATCAGTTAAAAGTTTGGCTCATTTATGTCATTACCGTTAAAGAAAAGGCTCATCCAAGCCATTATTTTTTAACAATGGTTTTGCAAAACCATTTTTGACACGTGATCAATTATAATTCGGCCATGTCATCAATTTTTTATAATAAAAAAATTGATGACGTGGCCAATTATAATTCGTCCACTTCATCAATTTATTTTTAAAAAAAATCAATTTTTTTTCAGAATTATGATTTTTTTATTAAAAAAATTGATGACATGGCCGAATTATAATTGGTCACGTGTCAAAAATGGTTTTGCAAAACCACTGTGAAAAAATAATGGCATGGATGCGCCTTTTCTTTAACGGTAATGGCATAAATCAGCCAAACTTTTAACTGATGGCATAAATGAGCTTTTTCTAAAAGTTCGATGGCATATTTGAGCCTTTTCCCAAAAATATAATATTTATATTAGTTATACGGGTTTAAAAAATTTGCAAAATCAAATACCATATTAATTCAATATACGAATAATTTATCTTCTAACCACCTACTAAGTGTGGTATTACTTGTGTAGAATTAAATAACTACATTACTCACGTCTAAGTCAATTATTAAACACTCGCAATTGCAAATCAAATATTTTAATACATGAATAATTTAATTTCTAACCAACTATAAAACGTGATTTTACTTATGCGAATTTAAAATAACTGTATCAATTGTGTTTAAACTAGCTACCAATCGCACCAAATTATCTAGGCTGAGATTAAAGCAGGAATATATTATAGATGATCTCAAACTTCTAATATATAAGATAA
This sequence comes from Solanum sitiens, assembly GCA_016801875.1. Classification (NCBI taxonomy): domain Eukaryota; kingdom Viridiplantae; phylum Streptophyta; class Magnoliopsida; order Solanales; family Solanaceae; genus Solanum; species Solanum sitiens. The sequence goes on along the minus strand of JABWTJ010000264.1, from coordinate 606,686 downwards.
ATATTGTAATGAAAAGTTAGTAATGTAAGAATTGCAATGATGAATTATTTACTTTGATATATCAAAAAATTAATATATAGTGTATACCGTAAAATATGTGTACTTTTTAAAAAATAAAGTAAAAGTTTGATCAATGTTAGTTTTGTAATTTTAGTTTTTGTAAGTCATTTATTACTATTTACTAATTCTGCATTATCATTCACATTATATCATATATTATAAAAATAATACACTATGCATAATTGTGCAAGCATAATGTCATACAACAATTTTGAAATTGAAGTTTTGAAGACTTTATCTAGGGGTAAATACACCATATCAGGAGATGTGGCACGACGGCTAACAGAAAAATTAAGGTGTGAATGGCACTACTTAAACTACTTCAACTTATAGTTGAAGATGGAGGTGAGGGAAGACAGTAGGAAAGTAATGGCTCGGTCGGTCGGTCATTTTTTTAAAGTTATGTGAATTTAACATTTTATCCTTTTCGATATCGATCCGAGTCTTTTATGATTGAGTCTAAAAAGTTGGTTTCAAAGTTTGAGTTAAAAGTTGAGAATTTGGTAAGTTTGTGATCTTGAAAGACTAACTTGCTTAAAAGTGGTTTTTGGAGTCTTTTGGAGTTTCGAGAGTCGAAATGCAATTCCTTCGATTCCATCAATCCCAACCCTGAATGTGGAATCTGAGCGGTGAGAATTGTGGGTTTCAAATTCAGATTCTTTTTGGAGATTTGAGGTCTTAAATTGTGAAATGTGAAAATTTAGTCTTTGGGTTGACTTTTGTCAACATTCTGAGTTCGGATGCTCGGATCGGAATTCCGAGGGTTTCCTTGAATTACTTAAGGCTCTAGGTGAGGTGTTGGTTGCTTTTTGAGAGTTCACAAGTTTGTTTTAGTCTTTTAGGCATTGAGTTAGTTTATTGTGGTTTTCACGAATGTCGGGTCAAGGAGACTTTGAATTCATGTTTTAACGATTCCATTAAGTCCAAAAAGTTAAGTATAATTGATTTGCGTATATGTTTTGTGTGCATGGGGTTCCGAATGAATCCCGAGGGTTCTTTTGATGATTCAAAAGTTGGTTGTGTTTTCTAGAGTTGCAGGCCTCACTTTTGCGGAAGTCCCTCGATTAAGTGATGGGGTTGTCGCATAAGCGACCTTCGTTTCAGTTCAGAAGACTTCATTTTTGCGAGACTGGAGTTTCTAGCGGGGTTTGATTTTGCGAACCCTTGATCGCTTTTGCTATACTTGGGAGGGTGTTTGTCATTTTTGAGGTTTAAACCCCATTTTCTATTCTTGAGCTTAAGGAACCCTACGTGACAATTTTTTAAAGGACTTCTTGTGCTAAATCATTTGGGTAAACTTTCATGATCTTAAACTTTCATTTTCCTTTGGTTATTATTGAATCTAACATCAAAATTTGAGATTTTGATTGGTAAATGGAAAAGTTTTTCAAGAACTCAAGTTCTCAATTAAAATGGAGTTTGTGAACCAATTTTTGAGTCCTTTTTTTGAAATAATTTTCCCAAATGAGTTCCTAAAGCATGGAGTAATGTTTTCAAGTATTAAATTTTGAATTCAAACCTTATTTCCAAAATTGCATTTTGAGTTGATCAACCTATTTTTTAAATTTTAATTGATGTGGATATTGTTGTCAGAGATTTATTGTGAATACGTAATTGTTATAGATTGTGTGGCTTTGGAAGAGGAAGACTTAACTCTTGGAGTGATTAATTGTTTGATTCAAGGTACGTGATCTCCTAAACCTTATATTCTAGCAGAATTCGTGTATTCTTTTGTTATTTGTGTGTTGGGAGTAATGAGGATATGGTGAGGGTTAATTGTCCACTTAATGAATCTTAATGAATAAAAAGGGATTGAAACTGAAAAAAGGTTATGTGATGGATATGAATTGTCTTGTTGTTACCCTTATTGATTGATTGATGAAATGCGTGAGAGCATGAATATGACTTAAATCGCATGAGTTATTGGTTCATTCATGTGGTGTGATATTGCTTGTGTGCTTTGATTGTTGAACACCGTGATGAGACTTGTGATGGTTATGACGTCGAGGTCATTGCTTACGAGTGTTATAGGACCGATGAAAAATGATTTCGGTTACAGGATTAATATAAAGCCGATGAGAAATGGTTTCAGCTAGTGATATTGTGCCGATGAAAAATGGTTTTGGCGATAATTGATTATTGCGACTTAATACATTTGATGCTTATGTGTGACTTGCTTATTAATAGTGATTGATACACTTGTTACGTGTGATTGATCTACTTGACATTGAGATTGACTTACTTGATTGGTTTGGTTGTTGAATTGTGACTATTGAACTATGATTATTGAGCCTTGTGAGTTGTGCGTTATTGAATTGCTAGGTTGAACTGTTTTTAGTGCAGGTTGTAGTTTGAAGAGGTTTAATCGGAGTGTAACAGGTTGTTAGATTCTTAGCTAGATGCCTTATTTATAAGGTTATTTGTTGGATACTGTGTTGTTGGTACTCAGTGAGACTAACAGTGAGATTGAGATGTACCATGAATCGAATATCTACTATTATAGTACAAATGATTTTCGTGCTTAATTAATAGTTTAATACCCATCGTTTGGATAAATAATTGTTATGTACTCTACTTTTTGGTATTCCTCCTCTTTGATTGAATAATAAGGATCATTGGATCATTGTAGTGTCAACATGATTAATTCACCAACTTTAACTTGTACATCAAGAAGATAAGATCTAGTAAATGTTAAAGACTCAAATCCTAATACCTACATTTTCTATCTAGCTTTATTATATAGTGAATGAAAAAGATAAAACTTTTGATTAGCTTTGTTAAAAAAAACTTTTATAGTGTATGATTAATAACCTCTGCCAACATTCTTTTCGTATTTAGTGTGAAATAAGACAAGAAATAATTTCATTTAGATTAAGATGAAGATAAATTAATAGAAAGATTCATGGATGGAAGCAAAAGGAGTTCAAAATACAAAAGTAACAACCACGCATTACTTCCTCTGTCTACTTTTAATTGTCCTGATTTTTAAAAATCCAATGATGAAAACTTTGATCAACATGTTATAATTACAATTTATAATACTATTTGTATAGTTTTTTATATCTAGTTTTTAATTTATTTAAAATATCAAATTAATGTAATCTAATTTAACTTTAAAAATTATTCAAATTAACTTTCAAAAAGCGTAACATAACAATTAAAAGTGGACGGACAGAGTATTAATAGATGTTGAATTTTTTTGTGGAGATGATTAATAAATCTCCTCAAATTCCAACCAAACAATCCAATATATATATATATATATATATATATATATATATATATATATATATTCTCTTGTATTATAAAAAAATAGTTTAAATATACCACTAGTAATATTTTGATAATAGTTGGCACAAATTTGGCTATAATTGAGGGACACAGGACAACATGTTCTAAAGGAGAGTACCCTTTGAAGTTTAGCTTACCAAACATCTGCCTAAATATATGAACTTTCTAGTATACATAAAACTCTAATTTAACTTCTTCTTGTTTTGGGTTTGGGGAGGATGACGAGACAAGCTTGATTTAACCTCTGGTTTCGTTTTTTCGCTACAACGAATCTCAAATGAAAACAGGAAGACTATATCATCCTAAGTGGTGATGGACGATGGTACCTTTGTTAGAGAATACCCAGCAGGTTAAATAAGGACTTAACTTCATTGATCTAAAGATGATGCAGACATGTATTGCTGCTGGTTTTAAGAGACGGACCGTCTTTTGAAGAGGACTTTAGGTTGTTCATCCATATCCTTCATGAAAGTAGTGCTTGTTCTCTACTCTGCTCTTTGGCTTTCCTCCTGTTTGATTCGAGAATTATGAGGAGTGCTGTAATGTCAGCAGGATTAACTCCACCAACTCTACTCGCTTGCCCAATTGTTTGAGGTCTAACCTGCACATCGAGAAGATACAATCATTGTAAATGTTAGGCAACTGGCAAAAGACCCAGCCCTACAAACAATTAACCACAATTCATTTTACAACATCTCAAAATAGAAATTTTAACAAGGACAATAATGAGGCACAATATGTCATCTTTGTACAGAAGGATCTAAACCATTGAGCTTGTGAAAACTGAAAAGTATAAGGAAATAAATAAAAGTTTGTGTGCAAGAAGACTGCTGTGCTATGCAGATGAGGCAGAAAATACCTCCGACAGTTTTTCACGTGCTTCGAGTGACAAAGTAGTCATTGCATAATAATCTATGTCCTCAGGAATTGGTTTGTGCTGTTGATGAACCATCTACAAGCAGAAAGTCATTGTCGCAAAGATATGAGATACTGGTCCATTAGAGATGGAGGCTTTTGAAGGCGAAGATGGAGGATCAAAAAGACCAATGAGTGTGCAGATACAACAGAATCCCCTATTCTAGTTCTAGTAAATTAAGCCTATTGCATCACTGTTCACCTGTTGAAGTTGGCTCTGCTGGCGTACAATGAAGCCTTCATATTTGATATCAATCTCTACGCACTGTTTGTCCATTCTGGACAGAGTGGAATTTCCAAACCCATGCTTATCAAAAACTCCGTATTGTACATGTGGTTTCTTAAGCAGGCTCTCTAGTGTTGATGAATCCCTTACTGGCTGAGCAGAGAGAAGAGTAACTTCAGCGGCCAACTCTCCACCTGGAAGCAACAGAAACAGGCTGAGTTTGACAGGAAATGAATGAACAAAGGACCTCAGATATTTACTTCTACAATTATAATTCCTAAGCACAAGTGATAAGGTTATCACATAATTGTGTCACCAATGAGCATAGGGACGACGGAAAGAAACAACGCTGACCTGAAATTCTAACTGCTTTCAACCGCTTTTTCTCCTCCATGATACGAGCTTGCTTCTCCTGGTACATCATCCACCTTCTATCATCTATTAAGCCGATTTCACGACCAAGTGGGGTGAGACGGCTATCCGCATTATCAGACCGCAGAAGCAGACGATGTTCTGAGCGGCTGAAGGCATATTAGACTATTAGCAAGTAGAATTACACAGACAGATAAGAACTATCATATACAATTAGACTTTATTTCTTAGTAAGGCTGGTAACAGGTTATGCACTTAGTTATCATAAAAAAGATTAAAGATCTACACAGAAAGATGAGAACTATCGTCAATAGGTTTTCATCTTCTTTTCCTTTCTAAATTTCTAGGGGGAAGGGGGAAGGGGAAGGCCCATTATCCACTGAGTTCTAAACCTTGTGCCGCAGGGCTTCAGGTATTTCTCAGTTATTAGAAAAAAAAGGCTGTCATCTTCCAATAGTATTAGAGCCAGACTCATCTCTGTATTCTTGGTTTCCTAATGTTATAAGCCCCCATGCACTAAATGTCTAACCCTAGGCATGCAAAGTGTCCTCCGTTGGTAGAGGGAAATAGGAATGGACAATCTTCAGATCATGAGGTGTCTCTTGCGATTGAGTTAGGCCCAATATCCATTATCCTCTTATATACTCTTGGACAAACCTCACCTCATGAGGTAGCACGTGGAATCGAGTTAGGCCCATCAGAAAGAAATATATTGGATTTTCTGTGCTCAATGACATAGGATTAGTCTAAACAAAGCCATAAGCAAACAAATTTTTTTATGAGAACTTTCATACAATTGCATGAACTGAAAATATAAATCTAGAACATCAGTCAGTAAACACTTATCTAAAAATAAAAAGTAAAAAGTTGGTAGGAACACAACAGCTTAAAACATGAAAAGAAAATACTACACCAGAAGGCAAATAGGACTAATCGATGTTCAGAACAATGCCAAAGGCATAACTATTTCTTTAATCTTTTTCTTCATTTTGTTTCCCCTCATGCATGTCTTGCCGAAGCATTAGCGGATTGAGGTCTACAAACAAAAGGAAAGATGCACTCTGCTTACAGAAGGTCCAGAGATAAAATTGGTATCTAATAATGATGACGAATAGGAAATGGCTTGGCCAATAGCAACATGGAAAAAGGAGAAGGTATAACATACAAATCTAAGGGCACAGACCAGCACAGAAAAAGAAGGTTGTCAATTATCCACAAAATGGTATTGCATATCTCCTAACTAATTGCTAAGGTTATATCGCTGGTCAATAATGGTAAATAAAGGTTAAACAATAAATGACTTAAACACAAACAACGTTCTCTTAATTTGGACAATAATGCAACCACGAGAATATTGTGGTTTCATCAGCAAACTTAACAGTAAGGAAATCGTAGCTATTGCATGTTGCATAATCAAAAGGAAAAGAGGTCATAGCTATGCCATGGCCATTCTTACTTCACTTCACCTTGTTAACATGCGATAAGGCTCTCGAAGATCTTTGGTTACAAGATCATCAATCAGAGTCCCTATAAAACTGCTTTCTCTCTCAAGAACAACAAGTTGCTTTCCATCTGAGTGTCTAGCTGCATTAATTCCAGATATGATCCCCTACATCAGGAAAATTTACCAAAAGAGGCTTAGAGGACCTTATCAGATAATAATCATAACCGTTAGTTAAGAAGTACGTACTAGTATAAACATTCCTATATCTTTGGATACATGAGATAAAAATACAGAAGCTGAAGTGAGCATCATTGGAATATAAAAACCTGGGCAGCAGCTTCTTCATAGCCTGTTGTCCCATTTATCTGGCCAGAAAAGAAAAGGCCCTCGATTTTTTTAGTCATTAGGGATCTGGAGCACTGATAAGCAGGCAAGTAATCATACTCTACAGCGTAGGCTGGTCTCAGCATTGTACAGTTCTCAAGTCCAGGTAATGTTCGTAAAAGTGGCAACTGTAGTCTCTCCGGCAAACCAGTAGAGAATCCCTACAGATAAACGAATCATTACATTGTGCAAATAGCAAAGGAGCATTTTACACAGCAGTATGGTGGCATACAGCCAGAGTGTTACATTTCCAAGAGAGAGGGAACTAAGAAAATGAATTTTAACTTCAAGAAATTAGTCAGTACTCAGCAGAGAGCCTTAAGTAGACTACATATCTTCTTACCAGCACATCTCCATCAATTCTTCGAAAATGACCAAGTCATAACAAATTAAAATAAATTTCAAGGATATCACTAACTGGCATAACCTTAGCTCTTTATACTGAGAAATAGGTAACAATCTTGTACACAATAGTTTTAAAAAGAGAACCACAAAAAGCCAACAAGACCCAAAGACTGTAAACATCTTTGAAGTAAAGCACCTAATTTTCCGGAAATACAAAAATACTTAACATATGGATTTAGCACCTGTAAATCAAATCACAATTGAAATAACTGATTTCAGCGTCTAAATATAATAAATAACAATATTACTCCAGCAGCTCATATTAAACATCGTTCAGGGTGTGATTGGTATGACCAAGGATGCTTTTCTTAATCTGTTCTCTTGATGAATTGTTTATGAGTATTTGGCTTGTCGAAAATGTTTCTCCAATAAAAATATTTTTTCGCGGTAAGGTCACATAAGGAGATAGTTTCCTTAAGGGGAGAAACCTAAGCCTTCCTTTTACAGGGAGAAGTTGCAATATCCGTTGCTTCCCTTGCACAGTCCAAAACTTGGATAACAGTTAGACATTGTTAACTTTGCCTCTAAATGTTCTTTTTTCCCCTCTAACATTGCTTCTAACATTATTATCAACCATTATTACTAAAATATCATCCAAACATAGTCATCAAACACAATCCTCCAACTTAAAGCTTATCATATGTTAGAACACAGCCAAAAAAGGGAACATGATGTGGGAAATGATTTCCCAAGGTAAAACATTTTCACCAAAACATTCTCTTTGATACCAAAAGCATCCTGTTATGTCATTCAACAAGGTCATGTCAAAGTTGATCCCATCGCAAAATTAAATTTTTCGACTTTCAGTTAATAAATCATATAAATAATCAACCTGTAACAAATTAACAATTTATACTCAATTACTCTGGTAATTGAAAGGGTTGAAGAGGAGTTGCATAATAAAGAGACTCACTTTAGAAGAAAAATAAGAAGTAAATTCGAAGTAGGCAAAGAAAGGTACCAGTAGGAAAGGCCTTGTAAAGCTGAGAGAAGAAAACAAAGAAAAAAAGTGCTAAAGCTGAACTCCTTTTAAAAAGTTTTTAAAAAAAATACAACTTTCAAAGGTCAAGGTCAATTTTTTTTGCTGCTTCTAGCTAGGATCAGTTTGCACCTTACTGTTCACAGAGGTGATAACCCCTAGTCGATCAATTAATAACACTGCTTCAATGTAAGGAATTTGTACCATTAACACCGCCAGGTTGTAGCAACATTACAGTCAACGAGATGTTTTTTCCTCCAGTAAGGCAGGAATTATATTGACTCAAAAGTGGAAGAAAAAACAAAGAGTCAGCAAACCTGCACGTAGAGCTCAGGGACACTTCGACCCTCAGGTTCAAGGAATATTTGATGAGACTCTTTATCTTGAAATCTTACAATCTGAAATAGTCAAAAAGATAATCATACTTCACGTGGGAGAAACAAAAAAAAATCAACTAAGTTTTCCAATCTGGAGCCATGATATTTGAACGATGGATTAAAACTCGCCACAACATACTTTTTTACAAGCATGGAATTACCCTCCACTCCCTAGAAGAACTATTCGTAACATTAGCAGGTTCTAGTATCGGATGGAATCAATCTTCCCTCCACTTACTTTCTTTTCCTTCCAATAGCACAAGGTGTTTCCAAGTTACAAAATAATTACTAACACCTAACAAATTTCAGTGGGTATAAATTGTTTCCCATTGAAATATCAGGATATAACTTTTTGGCAGGGAGAACAAAAAGGGACAACATTAACACGTAATTGAAATCATGGAGCTATGTTTTCAATTAAGAGTATATGATCCCAAGCTTTCATGCTTGGGAAACAGTAAATATAGCCTGCTTTAACAATTGCACCCTCTTATCAAAGCATTTGACAACAAAGACAACACCCTTGGAGATGAAAAAATCCGAAGTAACAACTTTTCTGTACTTCATTTGAAATTGTCATGCTGATATAAATTTGTCTCTAGAAGGGAAGTAAAGTTGGAAAGAAGATTAGAACTTTCCGTTTCACATTTTTGGTTAAGAAACATGCAGCATTCTCACATCAGTTAACGCAAGCATTCTGTGCATTAGGTGACATTAACAAGAAGATAGAGCTAGAATGGATAATTTAGTATGAGATGCCTCAAAACTAGAGAGAAGCTCCATATGGTACAACATCATACAGTACCTTATCCTCAATGGAGGGGCAGTATCGAGGGCCCTTAGCTTCCACCCAACCTCCATAAGTAGGAGTTTCATGCAAATTATCTCTAATTAGCTGATGAGTACTCTTTGTGGTCCGTGTAAGGTAGCAACACATTTGTTCCCTTTCTATATGGTAATTAGCATCAAAACTGAACCAGCTTACCTGAGGATCAACGATAAATGTTAGAACATATGAATGTAGAGGCATGAACATGTATATATCTATATAAATTAGTGATGAAGAAAATTTGATTATTTTTAAGTGAACCTTACCAACAAATACATAGCACACTTTTAAGGAAATTTCAACTCTTCAAATCTCAAAACCTTATGAGATAAAATGAAGGCAACAAGCAAAATAAAAGCTCTACAAGTAGCTAACTATTAAGAACACAGGCCCCCTCACGATGTATATACTGTTCTCTACGATCAATCCCAGAGGAAGAGGAAGGGGGAAGCTGGACATCTTGTAACTTGTATTCTATAGCAGATCACCCAGAAATACATGCTTGCAGTTTTATATTAGATATAAAGTTGCTCATAATAAATTTGTTTTCTGATCAGACAATCTTAACATCTATTATTATCAGTAAATCAAGACATAATCCTAAATCAAATCTCACCTATCAGAGTACTTTTAGAGGAAATCCTAAATTAGATATAGGCTAAGAGAGAGCCAGAACATTTCGAAATGACAAGTAAGTTTCTCCATGAGACAACTCAAATAAAGATAGCATGAACTTGCAAGTGATTGTTTGCAACTCACCACAAAATACATTGGCGTAAGTAATATGCTATTGGATTGCACAAGTAGTTCAGCATGGTTAGAAATCATAGATACAGTTAAGTCTACAGAACCTACATATTAAAAATAAGCAGAAGGACCTCTTCATCTCCATATTGGGGCTCCAATCCTGAGAAATCTACAGTACGAGAGTCCACACGTGCAGGGGTTCCAGTTTTTAGCCTATCAGTTTCAAAGCCAAGGCGCTGCAAGTTTTCTGTTAGACCAACGGAAGCTGATTCACCAGCTCTTCCTGCAGGCATTGAAGTTCTGCCAATCCAAATTTTCCCACTCATAAAGGTCCCTGTCGTCAGAATCACCGAAGGTGCATAGAAGTTCATTCCAAAGAAAGTACAGACTCCCTCAACGTTGTCATTTTTCCCCAACAAAATATCTGTTACCATTGCCTCTCTGATAAAGAGGTTTGGGGTGCTGGAAATAGGAGCCACAAGTTAGGCTCTGAAGATGTGAGGGCCACCAATATGTTTCAGATACATAATTTCAACAAATGGACTTGTGAAGACATGCACCAATGAACAAGGAATTGATTGAATTTCTCTATACTAAGTTTTCAGGTAAGTAAACAGAAGTTTATAGCGTAGCTCTTTTTCCTTTTTATACCCAAAAAGAAAAAGAAGAAACAAATTAGTTTAGAAGGCGGCGAGAGAAATGTATTTAGTTCGGCTCGGAATAAAAGGTGAAAATTACATCAGCTCAGCAGTAATCCCAGAAACATGAGGCGAATATTTCTGTAGCACTTTGTAATGTAATAAAGAAAGATGACCATCACACCCCAAAGGACCCGAGCAGTTCAACTTCTTGCAGGGTACAGGTAAATATATTTCAAATAATTTGTTAAATGGAGACATTATACAACTTTAACTGAGAAGTACATAAGACTTGCTAGAAAGAGTATCCAAGATGAAAGTTCCGTGTTTGTAACATTTTTAAAGCATATAAAGTATAACTAGAAATATAAGTATCCGAGATGTCAGCCTAGTTTATAAGTGATCCATGAACTGCAACAGTGTGGACGAGAAATTACTAAGCTTTCATCTTTATCTCTCCAAGAACAATAGATCAAAGCTTGAGAAATAAGTACATAATCATACAAAACAAGACCTATGTAGCACTCATAAAATGCTTATTTCACTTTGTAGGTCAAAATTAAACACAGAAAAAGGGTAATTGCAGTAGTGACAAAGACAAGTTACTGAATGTATTATTGGCCTGAATGAAATTTATCTGCCCCGTGTACGTAAAATTCATGAAATATATTACTAAGATCATCTGCCCATATGGTAAAACCTTTGAGCAGCTTACTCATGAGCACAAGTCATTCTTTGTATTCTATTTTGGGACAATTAACTTTACCTCTCAACAATCTTTTTCATTTCTAGAGCATATTCTCTCTTATCTGTCTGTGCGCGTAATGCCCAAACAGCAGGGCCCCTAGAGATGTTAAGAACACGTTTCTGTAAGTAGCACCTATTGAAAAAACAAGCTTTCATCAGTCTTCTGAATAATGATAGGTGGATTTAAGAAAATATAACTCCACGAATATCGAATACCATAAAAGAAAAAAAGCCCAGCTATTTTTTTCTACTATATTTATCTTGTCCCACAGCCTCTCCATTTTCTTGCCAAACTTGTTCCAAAGACATTTTCATGCTTGCAAGCTACTTCATACATTGTTTTCTTTTTTTCCCTATTCGGCATCTAGCATAGTTCTTCAGTTATTCTTCCTTCCAGACACACATAAATTTGTAAGCCCACAGGCTTTTTGTAGTATTCTTGCCCCCTATATTTTTCTTAGAACTTAAAATTAATGCCAAATTTCATTAGTTTCCTTTTAAAAGACAAACATGGTTTTGTTTCCTATATTTTGGAGTTGAAAAAATGCTTCCAGTGAGCTGGTTACTAAACAAGACCAGATGAATTTTTCAAGAGCAACTGGAGTGCTAAAGTTTACCTATCCGCTATTTTTCCAATATCACCACCCAGTGCATCGACTTCGTGCACCAGCTGAGACTTTGCAGGTCCACCAACTGCGGGATTACATGGCTGCATAAATTTTGATTAGTAAGATCACAATCATGAGATGAAAGCAGATCTAAATATAAGACCCAACCTTGGGTTGGAAACTTAATAGTCCTTGACTTATAGCTTAATGGAGTTCACAGAACACAACCCAAAATTAAAAAGAGAAACATAATAAAAATAGTAAAAACCACTGTAAAAAATGAACAAGTCATACAAAGTGGTCCTAAGAGAAGTTCTTTTTTTCTCTCTTCAATTCCATAATTTTCTTCACAAGAAATTTCAAGTGACTTGTTAGCAAATTTACATATTATCCTTTGGAAGCAGCAATTGAAGCATAACATCACAAATTTTCATGTTCCTTTTTTGGTCAAAATATTCACAAAGCTGCTAGTTCTTTAGATTCTAGAACTAGTCCTTCCTACTGCAGTTAGAATAAGAACAAAAACATGAAAACGAACTATTCTTAGGATGTTACAAATGATGAATCAATTTCTTTAAAATGTCTGGCACTTATCTTTGTTAGTGTTGTCCTATGTTGCTAGGACTCTTCAAAAATGTCGCCGCACCCACGTTGGTTACTTTAAAAATACACTACTGTTGGAGTATCCGACACACATCCGTCGATATTTTAAAAGATTCCTAGCAATATAGGTGTTGTCTGCCTATTGATAGATGAATCAAAAACTTTTCATTCAACTTATTCTGTCAATTCAAATTGAGATTAAGAAATCCAGTGTTCCACTAAGATTACGAATAGCGGTCCCGAATTCAAGTGGATTCTATTTAACTCTTCCTCAGAGAAAGACGATCAAACAATTCCTAATCATTCTCCTTGCGGATCAGGTCATCCATATAATATACAAGAATAAACTCCGCTATTTAACTACTCTAAAATCCTTTTCCATCGCGCTTGTTGGTTCTTTCTGAGATGTAATTGAATTACAATCTCTCTAACTTTGTCTCTGTTCTCCCTCTAGGTGCCCTTAAATCTTTTTGCATTGCGCTCATCCAGATGCAGTAAATTGATGCAGCAAATAAGAACTTCAAAACATCAGCCTTGACTCCATTCGTTCTTCACACGTTTGGCCAGCCAAGTGAGTTCATTTTTCCACCTTGTTATCAGTCTATTTTCACCCATCCAGGTCAGTAAGGACTTCCATACATGTTTTGAGTATGTGCACTCAAAGAAAAGATGCACAGTGTCTCTTCTACTCCTCCATTGCACAGAACACAGTCCTTTGAGACATGGACACCCCAATTTTCCAGTCTATCTTTGGACGGCTTAGCCTCAATAGCCACCCATGTGATATATTCGTGTCTAGGCATAGTCCCAGATCCCATTGTAATGCTCTTCCACAGTACCTTAGAGCATTGTGGAATCAGTGCTATATATACGTTCTTTATTCTGAATTTGCCTTTCCACCAACAGCTTTGCAACTGTGTTATCAGGCTACTATTGTCTATTGTTACACCATTTTCTTGCATCAAACGATTTCCGAACAATCCAGCTTGCTTGTCTAGGAGTTTGTAGTTCCGTTTGTTCCTTGTCTTTGATATAGAAGTTGTGTACCAATTGAATCCATATAGTATCATATTTTCCATCTAGTTCCCATAGCAATTGACAAATAGCTGTTTCGTTTCACATTAAAGATGTTAAGGCCTCCTACCAATCTTGGTAGACACTCTTTGTCGCAGGCAACAGTGCTTTTTTTTATGCCTCAGCACCGTCTATCCATAGGAAAGTCCTACAAATAGTTCAGTGATCAACTGAATAACACTCACTGTAGTCAAATGCGCGCTTAAACCTTGAAGTGAGGCTCAAAACGTGTTGAGCGCTTCGCCTCACTTTATGTGCGCTACAGTCATCCTCAAGGTTCTAAGGCAAATTTTTCCTTGTCAATTAGCCTCTTCTGAAGAAGTGACATAAACAATTGATATTTAACTTTATCATATTTTTTTTCAATTTCTTTGGTCATATATTTGTCATTCATGTTAATTATTAGTCTTGAACTAAACATATATATTAGTATATTTTTTCTCCCTTTGCGCCTTTTTTCATTGAAGAACGCGCTTTATTTGCGCTTAAAGCCCCAACGGACCTTAGAGCTCTTTTCGCTTTCGCCTTTGATAACACTGTCAGCTCTGCAACACATGAAAGCTCATCTGCATATCAGATGTGTGCTAGTTTGAGTCTCTCACTCCTCGGATGGTAGTTAAAATCAAGATTGTGTCTTAGTTGCTTCAATGATCTATTAGATACTCAATAGCTAATTCAAAGAGATAAGGTGACATTGGGTCACTTGTCTTAGTCCTTTTTTTGCTTGGAACATAGGAGTAAGATCACCATTAAGGATAAATGCATATTGTACTGTGGTCACACACTCCACTACCAAATTCACAAACTTTATAGGAAAGCCAAAATCAAGCAGAACCACTCTTAAGAAAGCCCACTTAATTGATAAGCTTTTCTAATATCTACCTTCACTACGCATCAGAGAGATACTCCTTCTGAGAGTATCCTTTGACCAGTTCATGAGCTATAATCACATTGCCAAGAATGCTCCTCCCTTCTATAAAAGCTGACTGTGAGGAACCCACCAAACAGTCCACCACAAGTTTAAGTCTGGAAGCACCTTAGCTATCTGTTTGTAGACAGTAGTACAACATGCAATGCATCTAAACTCTTTGACATAAGTAGGATTAGGAACTTTGGGCACTAATGTCAATGTAGTATAGTTCATCCCAGTTAAGATCTTTCCATTTTCAAAGAATTGTAACACAGTTTCTATCACCTCCTCCCCTATGGTTCCCCATAAAGTTATAAAAAACTCAACTGGGAAGCCATCAATACCTAGAGCCTTCTCAGAAGATAAATCCTTGAGGGCCAGCAGCATTTCCTCCCTTCTTACCTCCTGTACCAATTGTCTTTGATAATCAGGTGTAAGGCAGGGGCCATATCTGGCTATTGTTATGTCAATACTTGGTAATGCAGTGGCATTTGTTCCAAGAAAGCCTTTGACAAACTTCAGGAACTCCTATTGTATCTGTAGAGGATCTGTTAACATGTCTCCAAGCTCAATAATATTGTTAGATACCTTATTTTGGCCTGCCTTGCTTTCATAAAGGCATGCAAGAACTTGGTACGAGATCCAAAGTGGCTTTGGATTTTTCTCTTAGCACCCTCTTCTGAATGTTGGACCAGTCTGCCAACTGGATTAACAATTCTCTCTCTTTACTAATTAGTTCTGGATTGAATATGTCAGACTGGAACTGAGCCTAAGTGATCCCAAGCTGCTCCTGTAATTCCTCAACTCCCCTATTCAGGTTTGTGATGTCTCTATTCATTTGGGTAGCCACTAGTTCAATCAGTTGAAGTTTCCTCCATACTCCATAAATAGTGTGACAGGGTACTATGAACCACCTTTTGAAAAGCCTGCTGATTAAGTAGTTCAGTGTACAGTCTGAAGGGTCTTGGGATCAAAAATTTACAAAGTATCCCTTGAGAAGCAGCAATCCAAGTCCTTCTATTCCGACCTTTTCTTTTTTATCACGAAGTTGTAGAGTACCTTCTTGTCCAACTTATTTGCCACTTTGTGCTTACGGATTGTCACTTTGAACATTTTGTGGAGCTAACTGAGATTAGATAAATTCATTCTTCTAAAATTAAAGTTAACTAATATTCCCACGTTACAATTTTCCTCATTTAAAAAATGATCAAAGAATATTGTTAAGAAATGGACCTTAGCCCTAACTCAACCCCAAAAGCTAGCACATGAGGTAGGATTTGCCAAGACCATATAATGAGACCAAGTGCACGTTATCCCACTGATGTGGAACTCCAACAAAGACAACTTAAAATATTAGTAATAAATAAACACCAAAGAATAGAAAGTACATTGATGATTGCATGCAATGGAATTACTTCCATAAACCAGAAAAGACGAGTTCCCATTACCTGCCATGCGATGCGATCAATATTAAGAGTAAGAAGCAGTGTTTTTGCCCCTAATCGTGCTGAAGCAAGGGCAGCTTCACATCCTGCGTGGCCTCCTCCCACCACAATCACATCATATCTTTCATCACCCACCTCAGCATAACTACTCGAGCCTGCCAATTCTTTTTATTATTCATCAGACGTTTTCAGCAGAAAACATGACTAAATGGTACTAACGAACCATCTAGTTTAGATTATCAAAATGTTTGCAAACTATCTTGTTATGAATGAGGCACAAGATAATAAATTTGGTGAAATTAGACTCATTAGAAAGAGAAAAAGGCCCAAGCCTCCACCTTTTAAGCCGTCAAAATACATTTGGGACCAAGGAGCATGTGCACTATGGGCGGCTATATATACAAGAGGAGCTATGAACTTGCATCTTTATATTCTTAGTTGTTTCATTAGACTAATTCTGCAACCTACACCCTTCTTTATTCTCCTCCTATTTCCAAGCTATGGTGTAAGGAAGGAGATAAACTCCTACATCAATGTGTATGACTACACTTCCCCATATCAATACAATTCTCCTTCACTACATATTTACATAACCAACTAATTAATCAGCTTAATGAAAGTAATAGTCCTAACAATCAAGAACTAGTTTTGAGAAATGATGCAGATTCATTTATACTCACGAGAAAGTTAATAGTTCTTTTCTTTAATCAAATTGGGGGTAGGGAAATACAAGGTGGGGAATTAACCTCGCCAGCAAAGTGAAAGTTTACGTAACCAACCAAATACACTAGGTCGTCAAGTTAAAATGATAACAAAATCATTGCCACTGATACAAGTTTTCATGTAGTTCTTAAATATTAATACTGAATATGTCAAATTGGCATAAGCGAGAGAATATTTCAAATTGAAAGTATAACTTCTTCTTCTTTTTTTTGCCTCAGCAGTAATAAAATGAAGAATTATGTGTTTCTACTTACCATTCGACGGCGAACTGGAAGATACGACGGTGTAAGGGCGGCTGGAGGAGGAGTACAAAGTGCATAAGCTACCGGAAAACTGGAAGCTCCGGTATACCCTGATGAATTGACGGTGCTTACGAAGAAATGGAGAGTAAAAAGAGCGAGGAACTTGAGAAGCGAACCGGGTCCAGTTCAGAGAAAGAACAGTCGCCATTGAAGTTCAGAGGTGTAAAGCTGTTGAAGCTCATATATATGAAAGAGATAAATTTCTTTTAAAATACCCCTCTATTTTGTATATATTTTGAAGTGCACCCCAAAGTTTTTAAAACTACAATAAGGTCCAACCTCGGTGTGCATCGGTTGGTTCGATTCGATTTTATGTATTATCAGTTCGGTTTATCGATTTTTGATTTTTAGATATGTTATATCAATAACCAAACCAATACGATATTGTTTATCGATTATCGGTTTTGGTCCATAACGGTTCGGTTATCAATTTGACTTATAAGAAAAAACTACAAATATATGACTTTTCTAATAAATTTGATGCGAAAACACAATAACAAAACTTTACAGATGCTCATAAAATAGAAATAATAAGAACAAACATGAAAAGAACTATACAAGTGTAATACAAAGAGAAATTAAGAGTAATATGGATCTTATTTTAGATTTTATCGTTTTTTATAATGTGAAATTGTAAATTCGAAGTCATTGTGAAGTATAAATTGAATGCTAAAGGACAAAGATAGTAGTAACTACTAAGGTATTGAGATCAATATATATAATATTTATGTACAAGTAAAAGTAGTAAATTATTAGTCTTAATGGGTTATCAGTTTACCCAATATTAAAAATCAATATCGAACCGATAATCAAATAATTTTTTTTTATAAAATCATTAAAAATCATTAACCCATAAACCCAATAACAATAAACCAATAACACTTTTATCGATTCGGTTTTCGCACACCCCTAAACTCCTTGCAATATTTGCCCCACGAATACTACTTCAAATTTTTAGATGTTGTTAAATGCTTTATTACAAATTTGATCCATTATTTTAAGAAAAAATAAGATAAAAATGTTTTTTGAGTCAAAAATATTTATTTAAAATAATTTAATAATTATTACTTACATAAAGTAGTCATTTGATTACTTTCAATTTCAAGTGCAATACATTTTTTGCGACTATCTTTTCCTTTTTTCTTTAGTCGAGTTTTTTCAGTCATTAATGAGTTCGTATGATCTTCCTTTTTTTCTTAATTTCTTCCTCATTTCTTATTTCTTGTTTTCCTTCCTCACCTTCCTTCTTCTCCTCGTCTTTCATGTTTAAAGTCGTTTTAAAGCTTGCTTTTAAAATTTGACGTGCCGCAAGTATGAATCGTGTCGAGTGAATTTTATATGAAAATACTTGAAATATCAAGGATCTCATGTCTAATAGACTGTTTAGATATAATTTTGAGTTGGTCGGGATTTAAAGATTTCATTAGCCATTAAAGTATTTTTGAACATATTTATTTCTTTTATTTAGTACTTTTATCATATAAAAAAAAAGATAATTATTTTTTAATTTATACTCAACATTAATTGAGCTGAGAAAGAAAGGCATAAAATGCATTTAACGAATGCGATTTATAAGTATGTTTCAGTGTCTTTCCATTTATTGATTAAATTACGTTATTATCCTTTATGTTAAGAAAAGGCATAAAACGCATTCAATGAATGCAATTTATATGTAAGTTTAAGTCTTTTTCAATTTATTGTTGAAATTACAATATTACCACTTCTGTTTGATTTTATTTGTCCAATAACTTTTTTAATATATTTATTTCTTTAATTTACTACTTTTATCATATCGAGAACGATAATTATTTTTAATTTTATATTCAATATTAATTGAGCTGGGAAAGAAAGACATAAAACGCATTCAACGAATGCAATTAGGAGTAAGTTTCACTGTCTTTCTATTTATTGATGAAATTACGTTATTACCCATTCTGTTAAGAAAAACATAAATCACATTCAACCAATGCGATTTATGTATAAGTTTCAGTCTTTTCTCATTTATTATTGAAATTACGATATTATCCCTTCCGTTTAATTTTATTTTTCCAATATTTTTAGAAAATATTTATTTCTTTACTTTACTACTTTTATCATATTGAGAATGATAAGTATTTTTAAATTTTATACTCAACAGTCAACATTAATTGAGTTGGGAAAGAATGCATAAAACGCATTCAACGAATGCGATTTATGAGTAAGTTTCACTGTCTTTCCATTTATTGATGAAATTACGTTATTAATCATTCTGTTAAGAAAGACATAAAACACATTCAACGAATGCAATTTATGTGTAAGTTTTCCTTTTTTTCTCATTTATTGTTGAAATTACAATATTATCCCTTCCGTTTAAGTTTATTTGTCCAATATTTTTAGAATATATTTATTTCTTTACTTTACTACTTTTATCACGAGAATTATAATTATTTTTAAATTTTATGCTCAACATTAATAGAGCTGTGAAAGAAAGGCATAAAATGCATTTAACGAATATGATTTATGAGTATGTTTTAGTGTCTTTTCATTTATTGACAAAATTACGTTAGACATAAAACGTATTCAACGAATGCGATTTATATGTAAGTTTCAGTCTTTTCTCATTTATTGTAAAAATTAAGAGATTATCCCTTTCGTTTAATTTTATTCGTCCAATATTTTTGGAAAATATTTATTTTTTATTTATTATTTTTATCATATCGATAATTATTTTTTGATTTTATATTCAACATTAATTTAGTTGAGAAAAAAAACATAAAACGCGTTCAGCGAATGCAATTTATGAGTAAGTTTTAGCGTCTTCCCATTTATTGATGAAATTACGTTATTGACCCTTCTGTTAAAAAAGGCATAAAACGCATTCAACGAATGCAATCATGTGTAAATTTTGATCTTTCCCATTAATTGTTGAAATTACGATATTACCCTTCTGTTTAATTTTATTTGTCCAATATTATTAGAATATATTTATTTTTTTAGTTTAACACTTTTATCATATTGAAAAAGATATTTTTTTAATTATATACTCGATATTAATTGAGCTGAGAAAGAAAGACATAAAATGCATTCAACGAATACAATTTATGAGTAAGTTTGAGTGTCTTTTCATTTATTGAGAAAATTACGTTACTACTCATTCCGTTAAGAAAGACATGAAACACATTCAATGAATGTGATTTATGTGTAAGTTTCAGTCTTTAACCATTTATTGTTGAAATTATAATATTATCCCATCCGTTTAATTTGATTTGTCCAATATTTTTTTAATATATTTTTTATTTTATTTATTACTTTGATCATATCGAGAAGATAATTATTTTTTTATTTTATACTGAACAATAATTGAGCTGAAAAAGAAAGACATAAAACGCATTCAACGAATGCAGATTTATGAGTAAGTTTCAGTGTTTTGATTTTTTATTGATGAAATTACGTTATCACCCCTTCTGTTAAGAAAGGCATAGAATGCATTCAACTAATGCGACTTATGTGTAGGTTTCAGTGTCTTGGTTTTTATTGATGAAATTGCGTTATTATCCTTATGTTAAGAAAATCATAAAATGCATTCAACGAATGCGATTTATGTGTAAGTTTCAATCTTTTCCCATTTATTGGTGAAATCAGAAAACTAAGTCGCGCATGTAAAATATCAATAAATATCTGAAATAAAATTAATAAATTAACAAAATGTACTCATTCTTAAGTTTATTCAAGATATAAGAAAGATTTTATTTCTCGGTATTTAAATTGATAATAAATTAATTGGATTTGTGTTTTTTTACACCTTGAGTATCGTTGTAGCTTTTAATTATGATTATTATTTAGGATGATTTGTCAGATTGTTATAGATTTTTATCATGACGATATTCATTTACATTATTTCTCCTTATTCTACTTTGAATCTTTATTTTCTTGAGTGGATCTATTTAAAATAGCATCTCTACCTACAAGAATATTGGTAAGGTTTATATTTTATCCCCTGTAAATCCACTTTGTGAGATTATACTGAATTTGTTGATGTAATTATTGTCACAATTCTTTGTTATATAATATTTTTTTCATTTTAATTTAGGTAGGAAAAAGCTCCATATAAAATTGAGAATTATAAACAAACAAAATCAATACTTCAATCACATATCAGAAACAACTCATATATCTCAATCTAGTACTTAGAAATAAATAGAAAAAGTCAAGGATATAAAAAGGAACTCTTGTCACGACTCAAAATCACAAGTCGTAATGACACTTATTTTCCAACCGATAGGTAAGCCAACCCAATATTTTTACAAATTCAATACAATATTTAAGGTAGACAGATAAAAGAAAACATAATATTCAAACACTAAGTCTATTTACGAGTATGAAATGCGGAAATCTAAATTACCATCCCAAGATTTAATGTCATAAGTACAAGAGCCTCTAAACTAAGATACAAGTCTGGAACTAAATGACCAACCTAAACGCAAGGAATATCCTAAATACTAAAATAAAATGATAACTAGAGACATAGAGGGAGATGTGGGCCACATAAGTTGTTCACCACAACTCCAAGATAATTCAAATACTCAGCTCTAAAAGCTTCACGAAATGCGCTCAAACTTGATTTCCAATCTGCACCACAAAAGAGTGTAACAAGTGTAGTATGAGTACGAAACCATGCGTATCCAGTATATCTCACAGTCTGACAACGAAGAAGTAGTGACAGAAGAATATAAGAAAATAAGTCTTTAATTTTACAAGTCCACATTATACTTATCAACCAATTATCATCAATAGGGATATCAAACTTTACGTAATGTATAACCACCAACAAAATACGAAATCAACAAGAATGAATGACGATGAAAGGAGATGTCAATGCATGTGCACAATATGATATCAATCAAAATGGATGATGCAATATCTCAATAAATCAAATGCCGCTATGACATATAATCACCTCAACTATCACAATTATACGGGTTCAATAAAGAAACACAGCCACACACAAGAAATCAAGTCACTAAATACATCAGCAAATGTCCATATGCTTTGACATTCTCAATCACAATCCATCATAATATGGTAATAAAATTTCGGCTTAAGTTATCGATAGCCACTTAAAGTTATTCGTAAATTTCACTTAGACACCTCTTCTTAGTTCCAATTGAACACCTATACAACAATTTTTTTTTACCTATTAAACCCTTTTTGCTGACATAGCAAAACGTTTGTAATACTAACAAAGAAAGCAGCGTGAAAGCATAACTTTTTAGCCAATTTTTTTTTTTTTATACCTTCTTCTTTGAGAAAGCTCATCACCATTTTTCTATGACAAGCTGCAACCATCACCACTCATAATTCTTTTTCCTTTCTTTTCGATTTTCAGCCATTCTCTTTCTCCAGTACACCAACTTATCAAATCAGTTGCTGCCATCCACAAGTCTACCATCGTCAAACAACATTAGCCTTTCAAACAATCAACTACAGATTCAAATTTGCCACCGTAAGTTTTTCGTCGGTAAAAAATGTTATCTCTGCTGTCACCAAAAGTATCTATCCCTTGTTCATCTCTTTTGTCAAATTAAACCCAAACATAAATTAAATATAAATCTTAAAACAAAAGGAAAACAAAAAAAGGAAGAAGATGAAGCGGAGATTCCTTTCCATTGACATGGGATGTTACGCAAATTTCATAACATAAAGATACAAAAAAATTAAAATAACAAGCAATTAGTGATCAATTATCTCTTTACTTTAGTGTTCATTATTTCCGGCAAACTCCATTTTTTTCGGCAAGAATAGTACGAATTTGAAATTATTCTTTGAAATTGTTAATGTATTCAAATTTTAAAGAACTCACAAACACAACAAGAAGAAAGAACATCAATAAATCTAAGTTGAAGTTTGAGGATAAGAGTAAAATTAATAATTGGCAGTGTATGGTGTATTTGGGGAAGGTTCTGGTGAAAGAGGAGAAGGGTAAGGATGATTTTCTTTTTCTTTTCTTTCTTAAAAAAATATAATTTTTCCTTATAATTTTTTTTTTTTATAGTTATTCTAGGTCCAATATCACGTGTCTTCTTTTAATTAGTTACTATGCCATATCATCCGCAAGTGAATAACACACTCTCTTATTTCAGCTGATTGTCTATAAAGTGTTTGATAGGTAAATTTTTTTATTAGTGTGGGTGTTCAATTGGAACAAGTCTAAGAAGAGGTGTCTAAGTAAAATTTGCGGACAAATTTAAGTGGTTATCGATGACTTAAGCCTAAAATTTCCCTTTAATCACACCGGTACTCGTACCAATGCCTGTCACATCATTGGTACGAGACCCCATCTTTCATCCTTACCCTATTTTTAATCTTTGATTAGAAAACGTTCCTCAACAAAGTCTCATAAGTCTTAACATATCTTGAATGTCGAATACGTACCACGAATCTTTAAGATTTTGCCATTCCTTTTAGTAAGCTTCATAATATTTTTAATCTATTAAATATGCAATCTTCATAAGCAATATACTCCCCTATTACTATAGGTCTAACCTAGATCCAAATACTCACCCTAATCTATAATTAAATTCATAAATCTTGGTGCCAACTAAATATGTCAAGTCTTATATTCCTAAAGTTTAAGCCTAGAGCTAAATCTCAATTTACCAAAACACCCTATTTACATAATACTATATAACCAAATTTGATTACCTACATTAAAACATCAACAATAAAGTAATAACTATAAGAAAAATTCTAAAATATTAAAGCACTAGTTACATAATTTGTATCCTTAACCACGAAAAAAAACTATAATAATAATAATACACAAACAAAAATACATAGAATCTCATTAATGTATAAAACCTTATTTTTGCCAATGATTAGTCCCTCGTTAATTTCCTCTTTAATATGGTAATCATCACTATAAGAAAACTGTTAATTAAATGAGGATTTTATGGAAATTAATATGAAAATTTATAGAAAAATAAGATTTGTGCGTATTTTCATTCTAATCCCCAAAAACACGGGGGAAAATCCCCATATAATTAACAGTTTTCTTATAGTGCATCACGTAAATTAACTAACATAAATTGATTTGCCCAATATCATATTCTTACTACTCTTACTTTATTAGAATTTTCCAATAACTACTATATTATTAAAGGCATAATACATATATTTGCCCTTAAACTTGGCTTCAAATTTTAAGTATGGCCTCAAACTTTCACAGTGCACAAATAGGCACTTTAACTATCCAATTTTTTTATAAATACACACGCGAATTTTGGACTCAAAGAGCGTGAAATGCAGTCGCGCCCACGTGTATTAGTGAGCCACTCAATGGCTGCCAACTAATTAATTATTTTACACGTCATTTTTTTAAAAGAAAAATTTACACGTCATTTAAGAATTAAAAAAATTAAAATTAATTTTAATTAGCAAATGGGGTAGACGTTTCTACCCCATTTCACATTTTCACCCGTAACTCAGCTCAAAGGTGAAAGGCAGGTGAAAACCCTAACTTATTTGGGGAATCAAAATCTTGGAATCAAAAGGGAAAAATCAGTCAAGATTGCTACTAAAGTTTGTTCATCTGTTCATCTTCCTGGATTTAGTTCAGGTATGCTTCGATTTTGCTCTTGTGAAAGTGTATCTTTGATTATAAAGTAGAATTTTTTTGTCACCATTAGTGTAAAATTGTTAATTTCTTACAGATTTATACATATGGTCATATTATAGCTATTTTTCACCATGGAGGTCGCTTTTATAAAGGTCAATATGTGTCGAAATTGGGAAACATCATTTTCAGCATACATAAGGACCACTTCTCTTTGACCGAGCTGAAATCGTATGCAAAAGATATTGGGTATGATGAAGTTGATTGTTTTTTTACTGAAGACCCTACAACCCATAATTTTGTTAAGTTAGAAAGTGACATCCAACTATATAACTTTGTTAAAGATTTGTGGAGTGGGTCATCTATTAAGTTATTTTTGAAGCATGTGACTGATAAAGAAGGTGGGTCCACTGCTACAACTACTTTGGGACAATTTTCTATTGAAAAAAATAATCAAGAATTGGGAAATTGCTCTAGGGTTTCACACGGGGTAGGTGAAGTTGAACAACCATTAGAAGAAGAAAATGGTGATTCTCTTGACTTTGAAGAGGATGACTTAGATGATGTTCCAGATCAGGATGATAGTGAAATTGATGAAGAACTGAGAGCTTTTAGAGAAAAACTTAGGGAAGACAAAAAGAATGAATCTGCAAAGAAAAAAAAGAAAACTAAAAAACCCTCAAAGGATCAAGGTGTTGAGCTTGGAGAAGTTGGCATAGATAAGGGATTTGAAAATATCTTCAACAATAAGGCAGCCAAATATAATGGAAAATTGGGAGGTGATGAAGTGTTTATTGACTCATCAGATGAACCAAGTGAAGATAGTGATGAGGAGCTAGATGTTTTAGCACAACCGGGTATTGATTTACCTTCAAGAAGAAAAAGCAACAAACTGAGGTATGATTCTTCTTCTTCCATTTCTTTCTTTGAGTTGGGTATGATATTTGAGAGTGCAACTCAATTTAGAAAGGCTGTTGCTGATTATGCTGTACCACATAAGGTTCAATTAAGGCTTAAACCCAATGAACCTCATAGAGTTAGGGTAAAATGTGAAGGGAAGTGTAAATGGGAAATCTTTGCAAGCTTGGATAAAGATTCTGGAAATTTTTTTGTAAAGAAATATGATCCTGCTCATAGATGTATTTCAAAGAATAGGAACAGGCTGTGCACAGCCAAATATGTGGAAATGAAGATGAGGGAAAGAATAATATCTCAGCCTGACATGAGAGTTCATAAGCTTCAAGAGACACTAAGAAAAGAATGGGGATTAAAAGTGGGAAGATCAATATGTTATAGGGCAAAAATGAATGTTATTGCCAAGTTTTTGGGTGATTGGAAACTTGAGTTTTCAAGGTTGTTAGACTATGCTGATATGATTAAGAGTACAAATCCTGGGAGTTCTTGTTGGGTTAGAACTGATAATGAAACAGTCCCTGGCTTACACTTGTTCAAATATTTTTATGTCTGTTTTGCTGCATTGAAAAATGGATGGCTAGAAGGTTGTAGGAAGATTATAGGATTGGATGGATGCTTTTTGAAGGGTGCTTGTAGAGGAGAATTATTGGTGTGTTGAAAAAAATGGAAACAATCAAATGTATCCAATAGCTTGGGCAGTGGTTGATCAAGAAACTAAACACTCTTGGAGTTGGTTCTTAAGTTATCTCATTGAAGACTTGCAACTTGGTGATGGAAGTGGCATAACAATCATGTCTGACATGCAAAAGGTATTTTATGTCTTTGTTTTTTTTTTTGGCTTACTGCCTTGTGTTATTATATATTTTTTTGTCTTTTTTTTTTTTGGCTTACTGCCTTGTGTTACTGTACCAGTTTAATGTCTTTTTTTTGGCTTACTGTCTTGTGTTACACCATTTTATTCTGTCTTTGTTTTATGTTAGTTACTGCCAATGCATGTGCATGTTGTTAGTGTGTGTGATAAAGAAAGTGTCTTGATTTTATATTTCTTAGGGTCTTGAGGTGGCAGTGGAAGTCTTACTTCCTAATGCTGAAAGAAGAATGTGTGCAAGACACATTTGGGCAAACTGGCAAAAAAGATGGAGAGGTGAGAAAAGGAGAAAAGCATTTTGGAGGTGCTCCAAAGCTAGTTTTGAGGTTAAACTGAGAGATGAATTTGAATATATGGGGAAATTGGGCCATAAAATATGTGAGGCATTGCTTGGATATAACAAAGAATATTGGTGTAGAGCTTTATTTAGTGAAAGATCAAAGTGTGATGTGGTGGAAAATAATATGTGTGAAACATTTAACTCATGGATTGTTGGTCCTAGACACAAATCTGTGATTAGTATGCTTGAAGATATTAGGCATAAAATGATGGATAGGCATGGAGATATGATTAAATTTGCAGATACTTGGATCAGTGACATTTCACCTATGGCAAGACTGATTTTAGAAGAAAACAAAGAGATTGGCAGGGCACTAAGGGTGAATTGGAATCATGACATTGGATTTGAAATCCAAGAAGGAGAGTATAGACACATAATTGACATGACTAGAAAGACATGTAGTTGTAGGTTGTGGCAGTTGAGGGGCATACCTTGCCAACATGCAGTTTGTGCCTTATATCATATTGGGCAAGAACCAGAAAATTATGTGGAACATTGGTACAAAAAAGATACATTCCTAAGTGCATATAAGTACTTTTTACAACCCATCTCCAATATGGTAATGTGGCCTGACACCAATAACCCACCTGTTGAGCCTCCTGAAGTGAAGCCAATGCCTGGAAGACCAGGTAGATGTAGAAGAAAAGATAAAGATGAACCAAGAAAAAAGAAATGGGGGAAAGCATCAAAGAATGGAGTGAAGATGTCATGTTCCAAATGCCATCAATTTGGGCATAACAAAAGAACTTGTAAATCAGTGGTAAGTACTTTTGTCTTTCTTTTAAATTTTATTCAATTTTATACTTCTAATTATGTGTCTTTACAGCCCTCTGAACAGCCCACGCAACAGCCTGCAAGGACATTTCAACAACCACCAGTGAGGCAGCCTTCACAATCACCAGTGAGGCAACCTTCACAGCCACCAGTGAGGCAGCCTAGCACTGGAAATGCCTCTTCTTTATGTGCAGATACTTCAAAGGTTAAAGGAAGGAAAAAGAAGCAGTCAACTGCAAGGGCAACATCCCCTTCAACTGCATGGACATCATCTTCTTCAGTTGGAATGCCACCACCTTCTTCAATTGGAAGGCCACCAACTTCTTTAGTTGGAATGCAACCAGCTGCTTAAGTTGGAAGAAAAAGAACAAGAGATGTGGGATTTGGTGTTTACACAGATACACAATCTGGAAGACAAGTGATTAATGTATGTATATTGCCTTCTTTAATTGTTGATTTTCTTACATTTTTATTTAGGTATACTAAATAATGCTCTATGGATTATGCAGCCAGGAATATCAAGTGAAAGAGTTATCTCAAGTGGAACAGGGGTAGCATTTAAAGATGCATCACAAACAAATGTTGATCTTGGATTCAAGCCACCCAGTTTAAAATGGAAAGGAAAAGATGCAATGACTGGAAATCAACTTCAACAATTGTCAAAGACAAAGTTGAAAAGCAAATCCAAGGGGAAGTGGGTTCCATAAGAGCTCAAAGTCTTACTGATGTGTATAATTGTTGATCTAGTTTAAAAACAAATGTTGGTCTTTCTTTTTGTTTAGTTTGATAACTGTGTGTAAAGGCATACTCCAATGACTGATCATTTTGATGTATTTTGGGTTATTTTGATGTATGTATGCACAGAAAAATATTTAGAGTTTGTTAGGTTGTGTTTAATGGATATTAAGTTGTGTTTTGTGTAGCCTTTTGATGTTTGTTATGATTGATATTAAGGCTGCCTTCATGCTAGGTGTTTACTGTGTATGAAATTGTGTGAATCATGCTTGTATGAAAGTGTGTGAATAATGCTAATCGATTGTAAAAGTGACGAATATTGAAGCCAATGTTGGAGACAAACTGTCAACTCTAAAATAGTGCATTTCAATCCATTACTTTGATTGCTTACAATACATATTGGCAGCCCCTAACACATAAAGAAAGCACATAAAGAAAGTTACATTACAAACAAAACGATTCTGGCATAATTTTTTCAACCAATCTACATAACATTTACTACATAAAGAACTCTCTATAAATCCAAGATAGTATCACAATGATCAGCAAAAGTCGATATTTACTCCTAATCTTTTCCTTTTCTTCATCAAGTTTTTTTATCCTCTTTTGTAATCCCGAAATAGCAATTCTAGCGTGTTCAGTATAATGAAGTTCACACCATGTAAAAAACTTGCATCCAACCTGTTTAAGAAGAACAAATTCACTATCAAAATTGAATCTTGAGAACTAAAATTTAAACAAAAAAATATGTTTTAAATGGAACCATACCCGACCATCTTCACATCCAAGAAACCAACGACCTGGATTGTTCGCAGACCAAGAAATCTTCATTATAGCTCTTTTTCCACAATGACAAAAAAAATTAGAAGCCATTTGCACAAAATAATATGAGCACAAATCGTTTTAAAGAGAGAAAAAAATTTTGGTTTGAAAGAGGAAGAAAGAGAAATTAGATTTTGATTTGAAAATATAAAGATATATATAAATGGGATTCATTAAGGGTACATTTGTCATTTCTGCTCTTTTTTACCGTTGTGGGCCTCAAGAATAGTCATAACTCGCGCAGAAAACGTGCAACACACGCGTTTTGCCATGTAGGATCCGCGTGTGTATTTAAAAAAAAATTGGATAGTTAAAGTGCCTATTTGTGCACTGTGAAAGTTTGAGGTCATACTTAAAATTTGAAGCCAAGTTTAAGGGCAAATATATATATTATGCCATTATTAAACTATCATTATGGTCAAACAGTACCTTCTGCTATTCATAAAATTTAGAAAAACAAAATTCAATAGAAAATAAGAGCACTTCAATTAAAAGATTTTAGTTATTGTTTAAAAGATTAATCATCAATTAAATAATTTTAGTTAAATAAATAGTTCAAAATTTCTATCTAATATTTTACGAGAAGAGTCTTTTATGATAGAAAAAAATCTAGTGCTCAAAACGACATAACGATCGTTATATGAGAAGTTAACCAATAAGTGTTAAATTAGATTTTAGGTCTAACTGACATCCCAAAAATTAGCTCAAAGGGAGGAGGATTGCCCAAGCCTTTATAAGGAGTCCACCCATCTCATTAACCATCGACGTGAAACTTTTGTCATTCTTGAACACCCCACCTTACGCCCAATGCTTAGCATCTGCTGTATGGACAATTTTGATTTTGGGAGCTCCAACATCGGGTGAGACGGGCCCTACTCTGATACCATGTGAAATTAGGTCTTAGGCCTAACTCACCCCCCAAAAGTTAGCTCAAAGGGAGGAGGATTGCCCAAGCCTTTATAAGGAGTCTACCATCTCATTAACCACCGATATGAGACTTTTGTCATTCTTTAACAATAAGAGGGAAAGATAATGAATTTTATTCAAGAAAAAAAAATGTTAAGAACTAACAGAATCATAATTGAAAATCTAAACGACCAAGTACTATAAAAAATAAAACAAAACTTTGGCAAAAAAATGTTAAGAACTAACAGAATCATAATTGAAAATCTAAACGACAAAGTACTATAAAAAATAAAACAAAACTTTTGCAAAACAATACAGATGAGTATTGTCTTATTTGATTTATATATGAAAAGAAAGATTGAGCAATTATATTCCAAATGAATATCACATATAAAATATATTAAAATTGTAGAAAATGGGGTAGAGAAATAGTGTAAGTGTAAATGTCTAATGAAGTAGATTAAAGAAAAAGTGACTACTGGAATGAATAATGTGATAAAATTTGTGTTATAATTATTCATTCATTACATAAAATAAATATTGATTGTGGTGAAGAGGATAAAATCAAATATTACTTTATCACTAGTAAACACATTCAACAAATGCGATTTATGTGTAAGTTTCAGCCTTTTTTCATTTATTGTTAAAATTACGATATTACCTCTTTCGTTTAATTTTATTTGTCCAATATCTTTTAGATATATTTATTTCTTTTATTTATTACTTTTAAAATATTGAGAAATATATTTGTTTTTTTATTTTATACTCAACATTAATTGAGCTAAGAAAGAAAGGTGTAAAAAGCAGTCAACTAATACAATTTATGAGTAAGTCTCAATGTCTTGGTTTTTTATTGATGAAATTATGTTACTATCCCTCCTGTTAAGAAAGGCATAAAAGACATTCAACGAATGCAATTTATGAGTAAGTTTCAACGTCTTATTTTTTTATTGAGAAATTACGTTATTACCCATTATGTTAAGAAAGACATAAAACGCATTCAATGAATGCGATTTATGTGTAAGTTTCAGTCTTTTTCTCATTTATTGTTGAAATTACGAGATTACCCCTTCCGTTTAGTTTTATTTGTCCAATATTTTTTTGAATATATTTAATTTTTTTATTTATTACTTTTATCATATCGAGAAAGATAATTAGTTTTTCTCTTTATAGTCAACAAAATTGAGTTGAGAAAGAAAGACATAAAACACATTCAACGAATGCGATTTATGAGTAAGTTTCAGTGTCTTATTTTTTTATTGATGAAATTACATTGTTACCCCTTTTGTTAAGAAAAAAAATAAAATGCATTCAAGGAATGCGATTTATCTGGAAGTTTCAGTCTTTTTTCATTTATTGTTAAAATTACTATAGTACCCCTTCTATTAATTTATTTGTCCAATATTTTTTGAATATATTTACTTCTTTTATTTGTTACTTTGATCAGTCTAAATTATGTCATTAATGTTTATGTGACTATAAATCTATCTTATTATAAAAGTATAAATATATTATTTTAATATATATGAGTTAATTTGACTTGATTCTGAATTTAAGAATAGAAGATTTGTGGAATGTATGACCTATATTACATTACTAATGTTTATACGATTATAAATTATCTAGGTATAGAATTGTGTTTGTTTTAATATGAATGAAACAAAGTGAGTCGTATAAAGTTGAAGAGTAACAAAATATTTAGATTTTTTCTTTCGGTCATTAATGATTTCATATGATCTTTTCCTTCTTTTTCTTGATTCCTTTCTCCTTTCTTATTTCTTGTTTTCCTTCCTTCCTCCCTTCTTTCTTTTCCAGATTCTTTCATGTTCAAAGTTTCTTTAAAGCTTGCTTTTGAAATTGCACATGCTGCAAACTCAAACCGTTTTGAGTGAATTATATATGAAAAGACTTGAAATATTGAGGATTTCATGTTTAATTTTTTTACTGTTTAGATATGATTTTATTTTCATGTACATATTGGTAAGAGACTCTTATTTCAATTTCAATTTCGAAAAGTGAAGAATATTTTAATCTTCAAAAATATTTAACCTTTTTAAAGTGAAATTTATAATTAAGTATCAATGTAACAATAAACAATTCCTTGAATTATTTTTTTAAAGTGATTTTAAGATTTCATCTGTTTTTTTCTAAAAAAAATTATTTTGGTATCATTTGATCGAAAGCTTGACAAGTCTAAAATGTCTATTTATTCGTGTCATCCTCTGCTATTTTAGCTTGATTTCTAGTATTATTGCATTCTATTTGCACATTATTCTCACAAATTCTAAGTAGCAACTAAGGAGACTGAAAGTTTATTATTAAATTAACTTATAATCGTAAACCTCATGAAAATTATATATTTATAAAAATAATTATTTTTGTTAATACATCTAATCAAAGTGTTATATCTTAATTAAATTATCATGTATATATATAATTATTTTTAGCGTCAAATTATTAATAAAGAAAATACTAAAAAATATTGTTCATGATTCTATCATGTCTTTATAATTCTTTGAACGTTTTATGCAAAAAATTGTCTGAAAATATTCAATTATTTATTATCATAAGATGAAGATTTCCTTCAAAAGAACTCTACTACGCTCGTTTCACTATAAGAAAGTATTAAAAGGCCTAGGCACGTTTCAATATAACTACACAAATTTGTGAGAATCGTAAAAAAATCAATGTTATCAATAAATATATATGATTATATATGTGATAGCTTTTTCACGTGTGTTGCATGTGTTTTATGCAAATAGTATATACAATATAAATTATATTAAAATTGCAAATAGTATATACAATATAAATTATATTAAAATTGAAGTGTAATGAATAATATAAAATTTAATGTAGAAAAAGTACAATATAAAATTAATGTACAATTTATTGTTGAATGACAAGTGTTTAGATATTTTCTAGATCTGCAAATTTGAACAACTAACACACACTTTCTTATTAATAATATTTTCTATTTGTGCTCCACTTCGATGATCAGCTTAGTCTATACATATGATTGAGCAAATAAGCAACTTTAGTAAACAATATATATGATTAAGTGTAGATCGAACTACTACTAATTTTCAGAACCAATAATCCAAGTAACTAAATGAAAAGGATTATAACAATAAGTTAAGTCTAGTGAGAAAATCCAACTTCACTAATTCAAGAAGGTAAAAGTCTAAGCAAGAGAGAAGATGCCAAGCCCGGAGCCTATATCCTGGACGTGGCCGACACTCGAAGACCATTGCTGTTCCCCAAGCGAATCCTTGGACTGACTAACTCAACTCAGCAGAAGACTCAATCAACTTAGTTAAGAAATAAAACATGTTCAAAGAAACACTTCATATAACAATCTGGACAAAAATGTCCCTTAAGTCTCAACAAGAAAAAATAGGCTCCAAACTAAACTACTACTGTCTACGAAGCCTCTAAACTAACTAAAATGGATGTTGGTACATACCTCACAACATCCTAAAAACACTAGACTATTAAAGCAAATGAAAAGAACGTCCTCTGGAATGCAAGGGGCTCACAACTGACTCTGGAGCTCGATCTGGATTAATGAAGTGTTGCGTGCTGATCCTAGTTATCTGCGTCTGCATCATAAAACGATGCAAGCCAACTGACATCAGTACATGGAATGTACGAGTATGCGAGTTGGAATGCTAAACACAACTAAAAAGCTTGAAATGGAGTAAGGATGAACTTACCTTGACTCTGCTCAACTCATAAGATAACAACCCAATATAAAGCAATAAAGACATATGTAATGTATTTATATATAT
Organism: Solanum sitiens; assembly: GCA_016801875.1. Lineage (NCBI taxonomy): Eukaryota > Viridiplantae > Streptophyta > Magnoliopsida > Solanales > Solanaceae > Solanum > Solanum sitiens. Next base: position 572,865 of record JABWTJ010000264.1, on the reverse strand, counting down.
ATATATATATATATATATATATATATATATATATATATATATATATATATATATATATATATATATATATATATATATATATATATATATATATATATATAGAGAGAGAGAGAGAGAGAGAGAGAGAGAGAGAGAGACAGAACACATAAGTGGCCCCTTGAACTTGCACGCTTTTTCCGTTTAGAGACCTTAACAAGAGCCCCTTCCTATTGAACACTTAAACAACTAAAAAAGTGTACCTATCAAACACATGTGGCTGACTTGTCACCTATCGTTTGAAACATACCTTTTGAGCGCGTGAAGTGAGAAAAAAAAAGCTGACATGTCTGATTTGACATACTTAACGGTACAATTTCCCACCTTTTATTTATCCACCCTAAATTCTTTCCTTTTTTTTTTTATTTCTAATCTCTTTCTTCTCCATATCTCACCATTGTTGCTGTTGGAGATCAAAAAAATTTCTTCATTCATCTTCTTTACAGCGAATGAAATGTCCAATTTGTCGATTTCAACTTCTTCTGTTGCAAATGTGTTTTGTTGATGTGGGGTTAATTCTAAATTGAAAACCTCATGGACACAACTTAATACAGGACGTCAATTTTTTTGCTGCAAAAGCACAAAGGTAAGATTTTTATTATTATTCAAATCTGGTTAAACAAATTGCTGTCAATCGCTAATTATAGTTTAATTATTTTAATAATTGTATAGAGAAGAGGTGAATGCGATTTTTTTCGATGGTACGATGATGATCTACCGCCTCAAGTAAAAAAGATCATATGGGGCCTATTGAAAGAATCAAATCATATGAACAAGAGAGGAAGCGGGCAACAAAAATAAGGATCATATGTGTTATTGCACTCGTGATTTTCGCTATATGGCAATATTTATGTTAGTAGGCTTAGAGTGATTGTATCAGTAGTCTTGTGTTTCTGTTGTACTGATGTTAAACTAAGGAATGGAAATAAGTTGTTCATTAATCTATCATATTTTTCTTGTTTATTAGCCTCTATTGTATTGCCTTATTTCTATTCCTCTTATTCACCTCCAATCGACAATAACCATATTAAGTGAACAACAAAACAATAAGCTCCAAACAAGCATGAATGATAGACAAAAAATTCTTTGCATTTCCTTGCAAGAAAATCCACAGTTAAACCATTAGTTATAATTTACATCAAAAACATATTAAAGCATTCTCAGTATTGTTTCCTGCTTGCATTACAGATTCAAAATAAAACAACCCCCAAGAGTACATCAAAAACACCCAAGACACATTAAAGTAGTCACACCCATGTTCTTGTTTTTGTTGCACTAGACATTTGTAGATCCACCCCTTTTGGACTTGCGTTGTAATTGTGAAGTGGTGACAACATCTTTACCCTTCCATTTTAGTCCACGAGTCTTATAACCAATATCAATGTTTGTTGGTGCTGCACACTTGAAAACAGCTGGAGTAACAACTCTTTCACCTGTTGTACCAGGATGTATACAAGAAACTAAAATTAAGTGCCTATTATCAAAGTAGGTAGATTATAAATAATTAAAGTTGGTTATACTCTTACATTTAATGTTTGTCTGCCACTTATATCATCAATGTAGATGCAAAATCCCACAGTCTTAGGCCTTTTGTTTCCTCCTTTGATGTTGATTCTCCTTCTCTTCCCATACCTCTTCCTGCTTGTTGCCCTTTTGTAACAGTTGAAGTATCATCACCTCCTCTCCCCCTACCTTTTCCCCTGCCTCTTCCCCTGCCGCTTCCAGCTTGTTGAACTCTTCCAACAGTTGAAGTATAATCACAAATATAAGTTGATTGTTGGCCTGAGATGACATGTTGTGATGGTCTCCAAGTTGGTGGTTGGCTAGAACCTACAAGTTGCCTTAAGCTTTGAGGCTGACTTGAGCTAGCAGGTTGGGTAGAACCTACAGGTTGCCTCGAGCTTTGAGGCTGACTTGAGCTTGCAGGTTGCCGTAAGCTTTGAGGCTGACTTGAGCTAGCAGGTTGGGTTGATCTTTGAGGTCGACTTGAGCTAGAAGGTTGGCTTGAGCTTGCAAGTTGGCTTGACCTTCCAGGTCCAGGTTGGGTTGAGCGTCCAGGCTGACCCAATTCAGAGGATTTAATAGTGTAAATAAGATGAAGAAAAATTGTAATGCATTTTATTTATTTAATTGAAGTAATCAAAGGTGGCTTGAGTATTACCACATATTTGCAGACTTTATTATTGTGGCCTTGTTGATGACACTTGGAGCAAGTCATTTTTACACCTTTCCTAGATAACTTCCCATACTTCTTTCTTGGCTCATCATTTGACTTTCTTCTGGATTTTGGTGGTCTGCCAGACATTTGCTTTGGTTCAGGAGGCTCAATCACTATATCACTAGTGCGAGGTCACATTTTTATGTTAGGTATTGGCTGAATAAAGTAATTACAAGCCTTCATGAAAGTATCTTTTCTGTACCAATGTACAACATGATCTATAGGGTTTTGGACTGCATGCTGATATGCCAAAACAACATGTTGACATGGTTTGCCTCTCAACTGCTAGGTTCTACAAGTACATGTCTTTTTTCTGATATCAACAATATGCCTATAATGACCCTCTAAAATTTCATATCCAAATTGGCCATTGAACCTAACTTGACAATCTTTAGCATAATCTTTGTTTTCTTCAAGTACTAAATTAGCCATAGGAGAAATTTCTGATATCCAAGTGTCAACAAATTTTCTCATCTCCACATTTCTATCCATTATCTTATGTATAATCTCCTCTAACATAGTGATAATTGATTTATGCCTAGCAGCTAATATCCAAGAGTTAAATGTCTCACACATATTATTCTCAACAATATTACACTTAGCATGCTCCTTAAAATATGCTTTACACCATGTCTTTCTTTCATAATGTAACAAGTCCCCACAGATGTTCTTATTACCAAGTTTAGCAAGTTTATCCATTCATCTTGAAATTTTACCTCAAAACTTGATTTTTCACATCTCCGGAATTGTTTTCTTCTTTCTTCTCCTCTCCAGGTCTTCTGCCAATAGGACCAAATGTGTCTAGCATACATCCTCTGCTCAAAATCTGGTAGCAACTCCATTATGTCTGCTACAAGACCCTACATATCATAACAATTTATGAGTAGTAATAATTAAATAAATAGGCAATAAGATCAAAATAAATATAATTAACAATAACTAACCTTTTGCATATCAGACATCACAGTCAATCCATCTCCAGTGCCTAAGTTTAGATCTTGTATCAAGAAATTGATGAAGAAACTCCAACTGTGCTTTGTTTCTTGATCAACAACTGCCCAAGCAATCGGAAACATTTGTTGATTTCCATTCCTACCAACTGCAACCAATAATTCACCCTTGCAAGCACCCTTCAGAAAACATCCATCAAACCTAATGATTTTTATACATCCTTCCAACCAACCTCTCTTTAATGCATCAAAACAAACATAAAAATAAACAAACAATTTTTTTCCTGGAGTAGATTCTCTGTCTGTCCTCACCCAACATGAACTACCAGGATTAGTTTGTTTTATCATGTCTGCATAATCACACAACCTTGCAAACTCCATCTTCCAATCACCCATAAACTCCTTAAGAATCTGTCACGACCCAAAATTCACAAGTCGTGATGGCACCTATGTTCCCAACCAATAGGTAAGCCAACCCAACATATTAACCAATCTTAACCAACAAATGAGAAAAAAAGACAAACACTTAGCAAGAATCTTCAACATTGGGTTCCTTATAAGTACGAAATGCGGAAGCTAAAAAAAAATATACCACCCCAAGAATTGGTGTCTTAAGTACAAGAGCTTCTAAAATACAATGCAAGTCTGAAATTAAAATGACAAATCTAACATAAGGGATATCCTGTCTGAATACTAAACAACAAAATAAATAAAAGATAGAGGGAGGTGTGGGCCACGGAACAGCCAAGCAGCTCAGCACAACTCCAAGACAATCCAAGCTCGGACTCAATTTGCTCCACGAGATGTGCTCCTACTCGAAATCGAATCTGCACCACAAAGAGTGCAACAAGTGTAGTATGAGTACGAAACCACGTGTACTCAGTATATCTCATTGACCGACAACGAAGAAGTAGTGATGGGAGTTTATATAAGAAAAATTAATTCTTTAGTTATACAAGTCTATAACCAGTCAAGTTTCATCAAATAGATATAATCAAACATTAAGTAATTTCCAACCATCAAATAAAACACATAATCATCAAGAATGAAGGATGTGATGAAATGCAATGCAATATGATACCATGAAATGATATGTCTCAGAATACCCAATACTCTCTCAACCATATATACATGACACTCCTCGGAAATACATCGAGAGTTCATGACCCATGGGGGACTCGCGAGGTCCATATACCTACACGGACGATCTCCACTTGTCTGTGCGGACGATTTCAATGCACAATCATAAAATCAATAATTTCCGTACGGACGGTCTCCACGTGCCCAAATTACAATCTTAACATCTCACCATCCCCAGCACGGACGATCTCCACGTGCCCAACTTATACTCTATCTCATGCCAATGCATGTACACAATATTATTTCAAATAAGGGGATGATGATGGACCTCAATCAATCAAGTATCAACATAATACACAATCACCTCAATTATCACAACAATACAGGTGAAGTAAAGAAAACACAATCACACAAGGATTTCAAGTCAATAACATATTAGCTAATGCCCATATACCTTGGCATTCTCAATTTACAAACCACATTCTATAGTAGTAACTTTCCCTTTTATAACACCAGTACTCGTACTAATGCCCGTCACACCATTGATACGAGACCCCCATCTTTCACCTTACCCCTTTGTCTATTTCATTTTTAATCTTTAATTAAGAAAACATTCAACAAGTCTAAAAAGTCTTAACATACCTCAACTGCCGAACCTCGTGTCACCAATCTTCAAGATTTTTCCTTTCCTGTTCGCAAAGCTTCGGAACGTTCCCAATCTACCAATTGTGCAATATTCGTAAGTAATCGAGTTCATAGGTACTCAATTTATTATATGTCTAACCTAAACTCCAAAACTCACTCATATCTCCAATCAAGCTGCTACTCTTGATATATTTTATATGTCAAAGATTCATATTGCTAAATTTCAAGCCAAGAACTGAACCATAATCTTTTCGAATATACTAAAATTCAATGTCAAATTATATAATATACACCTAATAATTAATTACCTATCTCAATATATTAAATCTAAATCCTAATTTGATAATTAGCTTAAGCAGGTCAACATAATAACCTAAATTGCAGACATGCAGAAGCACCGAAATGACCATCTGCAGGTCATTCTGCAATATGCCAAATATCAAAGGAATTACATACAAATGCCAATCATTGGCATGATTTCCAATGATTGCCAATGATTGTCATAATTGCCAATAATTGGCCCATGATTTTATTCCCCACTATTGTAATACAAAAAAAAAAATAATAAAAATAAGAAAAGTGCAGACCAAAATCCCAGCACCTCATTAATGCTCCTACCGGCTCTATTCCAATTCCAGGTTCCAAACCACGAAGGAACAAAATTATATAAATTCCTCCTACCGTCTCTATTCCAATTAAATAAATATTTTATACCCTTTCTAATGATAACGAATCACTGTAGCCTTAAAATTGTTTATATATCAAACGATGATTTCTAATTTGGAGATACAGTTTCTTATACCGAAGAACAAACACCAATTGCATTCATACCTTATGCAGAAATCCATAATTTTTTATCCCATAACTATACACTAAAACTAATAATACAGAAAGATCTTCCAACAAATAAAACTATAATTACCTGAACGAGTTTGGCTAGTCTTTATCGAAACACTCGTCTTCAAATCACAAATTCTTCTTTCGATTGATCTTCTTTTGTTTTCCCCTCCAAGTCAGAATATGAACAATACTACTCCCGTTCTTTTTTATTCTTTTACCCTAACTACATGGATTATAAGAGAGTAGTGGGTATAACCCACTTCTGATAATTCCCTTTTTATTAAAATTAATAGATAATTAATTTATATTCCCATTAATACTCATTTTGTTTCTAAATTAACCACTATTTAAACTTTTACGAGAAAAGTCAAAATAGTCCTAGTTTTCAAAACGACCTAGCGGGTCGTTACATCACCTACCACTTAAATAAACGTTCGTCCTCGAACGGAAAAAGAAATAAGAGCTAACCTGAACGCTCAAAAAGCTGAGGATATTTACTCCTCATGTCTGACTCGGTCTCCCATGTAGCCTCATCCACTGGACGATGCTTCCATTGAACCTTCACTGAAACAATCTCTTTTGACCTCAACTTTCGAATTTGTCTATCCAAAATAGTAACCGACTCCTCCTCAAAAGTCAAATTCTGATCAAGTAACACTGAATCCCACTGAATTACATGAGCACCACCCTGATGATACTTCTTCAGCATCGAAATATGAAATACAGGATGGACACCTGACAAACCAGGTGGCAAAGCCAGCTGATACGCCACCTCACCAATCCGCTCCACAATCTCGAAGGGACCAATATACCTTGGTCTTAACTTGCCCTTCTTTCCAAATCTCATCACACCCTTCATAGGTGAAACCTTAAGTAGAACCCTCTCTCCAACCATAAACTCCAAATCACGAACCTTCCTATCTGCATAACTCTTTTGCCTATTCTGAGCCATGAGAAGTCTATCTTGGATCAATTTGACCTTGTCCAAGGACTCCCTCAGCGAGTCTGTACCCCACGGTCTAACCTCAAATGCATCAAATCAACCAATTGGAGATCGACATCTCCTACCATACAACGCCTCAAATGGTGCCATCTCAATGCTCGGATGGTAACTATTATTGTAAGCAAACTCTGCTAATGGCAAGAACTGATCCCAGTAACCACCAAAGTCAATCACACATGCCCGCAACATGTCCTCAAGAACCTGAATAGTCCGTTCAGACTGACCATCAGTTTGAGGGTGAAAGGCTGTACTAAGATCCACCCGAGTGCCCAAATCCTTCTGCATAGACCGCCAGAAATGAGATGTAAATTGGGTGCCACTATCTGAAATAATAGATATAGGAACCCCATGCAAACGAACTATCTCTCGAATATAGATCTTGGCTAACTTCTCTGAGTTATAGGTAATCTGAACTGGTACAAAGTGTGCAGACTTAGTCAGTCGATCCACAATGACCCATATAGCATCAAACTTACCCAAGGTACGTGGCAGCCTACCACAAAATCTATAGCAATACGCTCCCACTTCTGCTCAGGTATAGGCATCCTCTGAGTCACACCTCTAGGCTTTTGGTGTTCATACTTCACTTGCTGGCAATTTAAACACTGAGATACAAAATCTACTATGTCCCTCTTCATACGACACCACCAATAATGCTGCTTCAAGTCACGATACATCTTAGTAGCCCCCGGATGAATAGAGTACCTCGAACTATGAGCCTCCTCCATGATCAATCTAGTCAAAACACCTGTACGAGGAACACATATACGACCTTTAATCCTCAAAAAATCCCTCACTATCAAGAATTGCAGCCTTGGCTTCTCCTTTTAACACCTTGTCCCTAATCTTACATAAATCACCATCATCAAACTGTTGAGCCCGAATCTGCTCCAACAAGGATGACCTAGCCTCCATATAAGCCAACACCTTACCAGATTCTGAAATATCAAGTCTCACAAAGCTATTGGCCAAGGATTGGACATCCCTAGCTAAAGGACACTCGCCAACCTGTAACATGGCTAGACTACCCATACTTACCGCCTTCCGACTCAAGGCATCTTCTACTACATTTGCCTTGCCTGGATGATAAAGAATAGTTATGTCATAGTCTTTAAGCAACTCCAACCATATCCGCTGCCTCAGATTGAGATCTCTCTGATTGAATATATACTGGAGACTACGATGATCTGTGAACACCTCACAATACACACCATAAAGATAATGCCTCCAAATCTTCAATGCAAACACAACAGTCGCCAACTCTAAATCATGAATAGGATAGTTCTTCTCATGAACCTTCAACTGCCTCGAAGCATAAGCTATCACCCTTCCCTTCTGCATCAACACACAACCAAGACCAATCCGAGAAGCATCACAATATACAACAAAACCCTCTCCCTCCACGGGCAGGGTCAAAATCGGAGCAGTAGTCAATAAAGTCTTGAGCTTTTGGAAACTAACCTCACACTCGTCAGACCACTGAAAAGTCACCTCCTTCTGTGTCAATCTAGTTAATGGAGATGCAATGGATGAGAAACCCTCAACAAACCGTCGATAATAACCTGCAAGGCCTAAGAAACTCCGAATCTCAATAACTGAAGCAGGTCTGACCCAATCTCTAACCGCCTTAATCTTCTTATGATTGGACACTACATGTCCCAAGAATGCTACCAAACTAAGCCAAAACTCACACTTTGAAAACTTTGCATAAATCTTTTTCTCCTTTAGAATCCCAAGCACAATCCTCAAATGATGCTCATGTTCCTCCTTACTGTGTGAGTATATCAATATATCATCAATGAATACAATAAGGGTTAATATCGGGATTCCATGTCTATCTCTCATGGTCTATGTCGATTAAGATAACTCCCACAAAAGAAATGAATGTGCTAAGTCTTCTAAAAGAGTGTGCTACTTAGGGTAGGTAGTGGAATGAGACGCTATTTATCCATTGCACTAAGTAGGCATTCCGAAAGGGGAGTCTTGGTGAGTCTTGTATGAATTGAATGAACTAAGTCTCCTAAAAGAACGTACTACTTAGGGTAGGTGGTGGTATGGAACACTATCTATCCATTGCACTAGGTAGGACCTTCCGAAAGGGGAGTCTTGGTGCCAAGCCTTCTAAAAGAGTGTACTACTTAGGGTAGGTGGTGGTATGGGACACCATCTACTCATTGCACTAAGTAGGCATTCCGAAAGGGAAGTCTTGGTGTCTTATTTGAGTGTTCTCCCAATGTCTTGTCATTGAGTGGGGGCTTGTTCTCCTGAGGTGAGTAAGCCGAAAAAGGGGTAGTCTTGAGGATCACTTTGGTGTGCATTGAAGGAGGCATATGCGCACTTCCTTCATGTCTTACCTTGGTGAGTCTTAGGATAACCTCGGTAAGGAAACTCCTATGGAAATGAGTTCACTTCCTCATTGGCAATACCTTGGAAGTTCACTATTTTTGGAGTCATTTTAGTTCACTGTAATGTTAAAGGAAATTTACTGTAAATGTTAGCTAGTTACTGTAAAGTTTGGAAAGGTTACTGTAAAGTGCATGTTTTTATAAAAATAATGGAAATCCCTATCTAAGTGTTAAATGATGTTTCTTATGTTATTTTGTTTCTAAGTTCATGAATGTTCCAATTATTTGGCATGAAAGCTTATTTTACTAAAATGTCCCTTTTTGCATGTTTTTGCATATGCCATACTTAGTACATTGTTTTCTACTAACCCCATACTTTTGTATACTCTATAAGTATAGGTTTTGGAAGCAAGGTTGAAGTTTAGAAGGCAAAGCTTGGGAAAGTTCCTCTCAAGACGAAGTGTGTCCTCATATATCAAAGGGCATAATTCCTATCTTCTTAGTTTCTTTATGTTAAGACTTATTATTTATTTCTTTAAATGTAAATGACCCTCTCCCTAAGTTATTTATGTCGTGTCTTTAAGTTGGCTTGTGACGATGAATTTTTCTAAGTATTTATAAAAGAATTCCTTTTTATATTAAATGTCTTGAAAAGTTTTAATTCCACACTACTTTTCATGTCTTATGTAATGAACGATAGTTAAAGCGATTGTACAAGACCCCAAAGGGTCAAGTATGCCCGGTTATGACCCAAGGATTCTCCCTAACTTCTAGGGGGTGCTTTCGGGTCGTAACAAACTTGGTATCAGAGCCTAAGTGATGATACAACGTATTACCTCACGTTAACCAAGGACCATACTATACCTTGCCATCGGTATAAGACCTTACTTAACTTAGTGGATCGACTAGCTCTCCTTACGTGATCATCTAAAAAGTATGACCCGTCAATTCCTATGATGGATACATAGTTTACATGGAGACTTGAGTTAATATGAACTCTCATCCCCACATCGGTGCTCAATATTACTCCCAAAATGTACTTTAGCTCATACTTTGAATGAAACTTGCTTCGTTGGGTTGAGATAATTTACTGAACCCTTTAGCTTTAAAAGCTCCTCTTGGAATCAATGTTCCCCTCTTTAGTTCAAAACTCTTTTGGAACTTCTTAGTTCCCTTTTTACTTAAATTTGAAATAATTTATAAGCCTTTAAGGAATACTTAGTTCCCTTATAACTTTTGAGAAATGAACTCAACTCATACTCTTTGCTTAACTTGAAACTTAGCTTTTAAGGGAATACTTAGTTCCCTTATACTTTTTTGAGAAATGAACTCAACCTTTACTCTTTTCCTTAACTCGAACTTGAGCCTTAAAACGAATTAAAAATGTTTAAGTAAGACTCTAAGAACTTTGAAAACTTTACTGTTACTCACTTCATAGCTTTATACTTGACTTCTTATATTCTTGACTTTGATCCTAACTTCCCTTGAATTTGGATTATGGATTCAAGGATCATGATCTCATGTTTATAGATTATTTCATGATATTTAGATGTACTCTAGAGTGTTGGAATCAACTAGGAATGAAGGGTACATCACTTAGGAACTAGTACGAAAATATAGGGAAAGAACGGAGTCTCCAGGGGTTATTGGCGCTCTGAGAGATGTGGAGCGCCAGGGCCTGTCGGATAGACCCTGGTCTGGGGCAATCTGGCTGGCACGCTGCGCCAGGACCTGTCAGACAGAGCCTGCTTTGAGGCGCTTTGGCAGGCGCGGTCCCCCAAGGGGTGTCTGATGGGACCTCCGACTTTTCTTTTTCGTTTTTCATCTCTACACCTCTCAAACTCCCATGGATCCCACCCCAAACACTTAGTATCCCTAAATAACTCATTACCCAATAGTTTAGACCAGAAAATAGACCATAAAAATGAATCAAAGCTACTTGGGATCAACTACGATTCAATCAACAAGAACTTCACAACTTATCGTTAAGAACTTCAAGATTTCATTTAAATAACTCTAAATTGCTGTATTGAATCAAGTTGGAGGGTGGGTGAAAGAACCCAACACCAAATGATCTCACATACCTTGATAGGGATCACCCCCATGAAATCCATGCAACGATCTTGGACGATTCTTGGTCTTCCTCTTCTATTCTCCTTTTCTCCCAAACCCTAAGCGTTCTTAAAATTGAAAAACTGATTTGGGACTTGTTTTTACCCCTAATATAACCTTAAAACGGATTAAGAAATACTAGGGTGAAAAGAAAACTTTGCCCTTACTAAAATCTGGATTGGACTTTCCTCAGTCCAACAACCCAACTTCCGAAAGGCATTTCTCCCTCATACGACATCAAATTTGTGTAAACTAGGCGGCGTTGGAAAGATATTCTCAAGGGATTTACAACCATATAAGAATTCACCCAAACTTCTCCTGAGTTGGAAGTTATGACCGTTTGTAAATGACCAGAACTCACTTTTGAGAGCTGGAAATTTTCCAGATTACCTTACTTATTTCCAAAAATGATTATTATTGAATTATTAGCTTATTCTTAGTTAATTCTAGTTACGAAATATTACAGAAGAACCAGAAAAAAAAATTTGGACAATCATGATGATATCATGAAACACTAACCTAAGTTGGTTAATGGACCTTGCAAAGACAAGTCCATCAACATGGTCAATCCCTAAGGATTCTTATTGATAGTGAGTTATAAGAGCTCTGTAACTATAAATTAATAAGAAAAAAAAACAAAGACAAAAACAGACCAAAAAAATGAGTTAATGCAATATGTAAATTTTGAAGTTTGAAGGAAGTTTGAACCAAGAAGGAAAAAATGAACCCTACTAATTAAGGTATGTGGTTTAAAATTGTCACGCCTCGAGCCTACACCCTGCACGTGGCTGGCACCCAATGACCATTGCTGGCCTTGAGCGAACCCTTGGCCTGGCTTACTTAACTCAGCGGCAGACTTAACATAGAATATAACTTTAAATAGTACTTAACCAAAATGACAACTTCAAGTCTTTACAAATGAAATGAAAGACCAAAGAAAACTAACATTTTCTATCTATGAAGCCTCTAAAATAAAGATGGATATTGGACAGGACCCCCCCAATCATCCTAATAACTGAAAACTAAATCAAATAGCTAAATGATAAGAATGTCCACCTGAATGAAGGGAGGCTCACATCTGAATCTGAGTTGCTCACTGGATCAACGACATGCCAAATGATGATACTAGTTATCTGCGTCTGTATCATAATACGATGCAGGCCAACTGGCATTAATACATTAAATATACGAGTATGCGCGTTGGAATGCTAAAACAACAACTAAGATTGAAAAGAGTAAGAAAGAACACTTACCTTAGCCTGCTAAACTCACAGATAACTTAACTCATTCAATATAATGCAATTTAAAAATTAGTGCAATATAAAGAAAACTCGCTGAAACATGTTGAATCTCTGAATATATGCAAGACACAATTATCTCTGGTATGTATGTAAAAATACAATTAAACTGATGTATATAATACAATAACTGTTGTGGGAGTTTCTCTAACCGACAACCATCACTTAAGAGCTATAGTGATGATATAACGATCTATCTCACATTGCCAACACATCTTATACCCGGCCAAAGGTATAAGACCTGAACTACCTAATGGATCACTAGTCTATTGTGAAGAGGGTTCATCTAAAAAGTATGATCCTCTTCTTCCCATGGTGGCTACATGGTTTAAGGGGGCTGTGAGTTATCTGAACTCTTCCCCATATCGGTGCTCAATACTATTCCCAAAATATACTGGCTCTTATATGTTAAAAACATACTGATTCTGTGTTTGAAATTAGTGCTCAAAGTACTTAGCTCAAATGTCATCTTGGAAATGTTAGTTTCTCTACTTGCTTCTTATAGAAATCTATAGTTCTTTTATGAAAACTTGCCCTAAGGCTCCTTGGAAATTAAAGTTTCCTTATTTGTTTAAATGTAAAAACATTTTAAAATCTTTGTGGAATACTTAATCCCCATATACCTTTGAAAAAAAGAACTTCAACTTAACTCTTTGCTTAGTTTGAAACTTCAGTCTTAAAAACAAGTTTTAAATGTTTAAATAAGACTCTTGAAAACCTTTAAAAACTTTACTTTGCCTTACTTCTTGACTTTAGACTTGACTCTTCACTTCCTTGATTTTGATTTTAACTTCCTTGAATTGAATTACAGATTCAAGGTTATGATTTGAGTTCTTTAATGATTTCTAGATGTTTAGAAATCATTTGAAGTAATTAGAATCATTGGAAGATGTTAAAGTACTTTGAAAGGACTTAAAAGGACTAAACTACAAAAAACTGAATGAAAAACGCCGGGTTAGGCGTACTGGTGGCGCGCCGCGCCAGCCTCAGTTGGCTGAGGCTTGGTTCTAGCGCACTGGTGGCGCGCCGTGCCAGTCTCTGTAAACTGAGGCCAGTTTCTGACGCACTGCAGGCGCGCCGCGCCTGCCCCTATCCAGGTGTGTCTGACGAATATTTCAACTCGTTTTTCATTTTCAAACCCTCCAAACCTTTCTAGTTCTTTCATCAAACACCTGGGACTATTGGTACTCTTAAAGACTATCGAATTCAACTCACTAACCCGGAAAAAATAAGAATTCAGCCAACAATGACATCCAATAATTCAGTCAATGAGAAATCAAAACTTTATTTCAAGAACTTAACTTCTAACATGGAATCAACTCATAAATTGCTGAGTTGAAACAAATTGGTGTGTGGGTGAATTATCCCAACAAGAAAAATCCCGCATACCTTAATAGGGATCATATCCGTCGAATTTCACGCTACGATCTTGGTGTTCTTGATGAATCCTTGAACTTTTCTCTCTTTTTCTTCTTCTCCTCTCTTTTCTCCCAAATCCTAAGCGTGAATATTTTTCTAAAACTGATTTTAGGCTTAGTTTATTCCTAATAAACCCATAAAACGAATTAGAAAATAGTTGTGTGAAAAGACCACTTTACCCTTACTAAAATCCGGATTAGGACCTTCCTCAATCCAACAACCCAACTTCCGATAGGCATATCACCCTCATACGAGATCAAAAATACGCAAACTTGGCAGCTTTGGAAACATCTCTCCAAGGGCTTTCCAACCATATAAAGAACTGACTCTAATTCATCCTGAGCTAGAGGTTATGAACATTTGAAAATGACCAAGAACTCACTTTTACACTTGGGAAATTTTCCTGATTTTTTCTGTTCTTTCCAAAAGTGATTATGTTTGGTTTCTTAGCCTATTCCTAGCCATTTCGATTTACAAGATGTTACAAAAATAATCTAAAGTAATTACAATTCATTCATGTTAACCTTATTCCTGAACTCTACATTTTCCTAGAATTCACAAACCACTACTCGTAAGTCGTAACTCATTTATTGCATATAAACATATATGATTATGTATGCACGAATTTTTGACACGTACGTTGTATATGTGACCCATGCAAATAGTGTATATAATACGCATTATACATTAATTGATGAGGGACAAGTGATTAGGTATTATCTATACCTACTAAGTTAAACAACTAACAAATACTTCCTTATACACGATATTCTTGATTTATGTTCCACTTTAATGATCATGTTGCTCTATCTTGACCAAACACTATTACTTTTTTTTTTTGTTATTTAATTTTAAAAAATGTACAATTTTGACTAAAATTATGTATGATTTAAGCATAAAGTGTGTAAAACTCTTATTTATTTTGTGATGCAATAATCCAAAGTAACTAAAATTAAAATGATTGTAACACTAAATTAACTCTAGATAGCAAATGTTGAATGTGATACCTACACTAAATAATAAAGGCGTTACAGTCAAATAAATAAAAGATCAGCTTGTGTGCTCTCCATTCACAACTGATATATACATTTCCAATAAGGTAAAACATTTTGCTAAAAGTATTGGGTGCAAATATTATATATATCATTCACTCTAATTTTCTCATAAATTACTTATATTATTTTTTTACGAGAGAGCACTTCACCCTAAATGGGATATACGCGATGCGAATCTAAATTAGTAGACTCTAATGTAGATACCAAATAAGAAACCAGAAAAGAATTTTCCCAAAGGATGACATGCATAGCTAATCAAACTGAGACTTTTGCTGCATATACTTACTTTAATGAAGAATATAGCAATGAGCTTATTGGTAATATATAGATTTTTACCAACAAGAATTAGCATTATTTCCATAAACTAACTAAAATAATAATAGCTAATCATGACATTGTAAGATATTAAGTAGTTACTATCCATTCAAATTATGAGAAGTTAATTATTTATACCATCAAAATCATAATATAAATAGACATGAAGCAATATTTTTGCAGTTACAATAACATCTTGTGGGTGATGAAAATCCTAATCTTATCTGCATTCTTCATGTGAATCTGCATCAAAGTACCTGAAATCAGAAGGAAAGGAATAAGTAAAAGATAAAAATGTTACAAAAAGTAAGATATTTCTTGTCTAAAAACGCGGCATTTGTGATGTTTTTATTCAGTTTAAACAGTTGAGTTGCAATATAGTAGTGTTAATGAAACTTATAACAGTAATTACTTGGTTAAGTGTTGATGAAAGGGCAGCCCGGTGCATTGGATGTTGTACACAAGGGTCTATTGTACGCAATCTTGCATTGGACGTTGTCAAGGCAAAGGGAGCACTGGAGGAGATCGAGGGTGGTTGGAAGAATCAAAGTCGCGGCAAAAAGTTTGAAGGGACATATGGCCAAAGATTGTCATTTCCCACTTAGGAGGTCAACAAGAACCAGAAAGAAAAATTCCAAGTACGTCAATGCTACCATAGCAGAAGAACTAAATGAAAGAGAAACAGAGAGTTCCGCGGAAGCATATCAGAATCTGAAGTGGTTTAATGCTATATGGAGGAGGAAATTGATATGCACTAGAACGAAATCAAACTTGGAAGCTCGCGACAAATCCAAAGTATGTCAAACCTATTTCTATTAAACGGGTCTACAAGATAAAAGCATACCACAGATGGATCACCTCGAGCATGTATGTGGGCTTTGGAAAGCACTCTATGGATTAAAGCATGGTATGGTAAGATTTCTGAATTTCTTAATCACATTGGTTATTCGGTAGCACCAGAAGATTCCAGTTTATTTGTGAAAATTGTTGGCAGCTGAAAACTAGCTATTGTGCTGGATATGTGGATGACCTTATCCTGACAGGAGATGGAGAGGAAGAAATTCTCCGAACAAATGAAAATTTGTCAGTTCGCTTCCTGATGAAGGAACTCGACCATTTTTCTTGGCTTGGAGATTGAATGCACTGATGAAGGAATACGTCTGCATCAGCAAAAGTATTCCAAAGATTTGCTGAAGAAGTTTGGACTGCTATTGTGATGTTGACTATGCAAATGTCGATGATCATGATACCCGATAATCAACTGCTGGATATGTGTTTATACTTGGATCCAGAGCAATCTCTTGGTGTACCAAGAGGAAATCAACTGTGTTGTTGTCAACAACAGAAGTGGAATACCGAGCAGCGGCCATGGGAGCTCAGGAAATCACTTGGCTTGTACAGTTGCTGAAGGATTTGCATCAGCCAATGGAGTACTCAATTCCATTGTATTGTGACAACCAGTCGGAGATAAACTTGGCGGAGAATCCAGTGTTTCACGCTAGGACTAAGCATGTGAAGGTACATTACCATATTCTTCGAGAAAAAGTTCTTGAAGAATAAATGGAAATGGTGCATGTCAAAACAGAAAATCAAGTTGCCGATACATTAACAAAACGGTCGACCAGGAGTTAGCTTGGAAACTTCTGTCGTCAGCTCGGCGTCATTAAAAGGAAAGAAGAAAGAGTTGAGGGAGAGTGTTAAAACACCAAGTATGATAACTGTATAAAAGGCCATCATTTACCTTGAGTGTATGTATTAACTCCCAAGTTAATTAATTAGCATAGGAAAAGCTTCACAGATTGTTGTGTCTTGGGTAATCAACAAATACATCATTTAGAATCTTCAGAAAAATGCTTACTGATGGTATGGTATAGTGTACCTGTAATGATGGATGGCCTCTAAAATTCCTCTAACAAGTGTCCTTCGCAACCCAAAATATGCTACAACTGATCTGATAAGAAAGAGATAAAGCATTTGAACCATTTTTCAAGGACAGGCAGTAAACAAAATACACTAAATTAAACGAGTCTGATTGCTTCATGTACCAGCAAATCAGAAGAAAACACATACTAACCTAACTGCTTGGTTTTGGAGGTTGGTTACAAGAATCAATACATGTAGTAGGCGGCACCACACGTGGTGCATGAGAGAGCTTTTCAAAAATATGACGGAGGCCCTCATGCTCAACCATGGATTCTAGTATGGTATCCTCTGACACAGAACATGAAGGATCCATCTTGGCTTCATGATTCCTAGACAAAAGAACATCTGAATGGTACTTCTTTCTCGTCTGCTGTTCAATCTTGTCAACCTCCCATTTTGATATTACTGGACAGTAAACATGCACAAATTTGGTCTGCCCATTCCTGTAAGCTCGACTGATGGCTTGCTGTTCTACTGAGGGATTCCAGAGAACGTCAAGCAAAATCACTCTTGACGCCCCTATCAGACTTATTCCTTCTGAACAGGCTTTTATGGATGCAAGAAGCACTTTTACATCACTCTTACGGTCATTAAGAGAATTTATAGATATCTGCCGCTGCTTCACATCAAGTTTCCCATCCATGTAGAGAATCTCCCGACCTAAAGTCCAGCCAAAGAGAGAACTGAGTTGCTCCTTAATCAGGTTTAGAGGATCAAGTAGTTGGCTAAATATTATAACCCTCTCCTTCAGCCCACCGCAAAGTCTGATAAGCTCAACAACAAATTTCATTTTTACTCCGGTATCTGGATCCAACCGACAGCCTCTCTCTTTTAGCTGACTTTCTAAGTCAGAGAACTCCTTCCTATTGGCCACTAATGAAGGATGAACAGAGATAAGAGACACCAGATTTTGTTCATAAAAGGAGCTTGGATTCTCTCCAATCCTTCTAAGCAACACCTTCTGCAAATCTGTGGGTTTCAAGTGAATTACAGTGTCCCTTATCCCCGGAAGGCTTACCTTCTTTACATTTTCACTACACTTATGGACAAGTGGTGAAATAATGTCCCTAAGCTCTTCCAATGCTCGGGCATTCTTGTCGATGGAACTGCTAAGAGAAGCCCATTTCTGCTCCAAATCTGCAGCAAACTTTGGACTGACTACACAGAGAGTGTTGTATAACTCCTTGATGTTATTTTGGAAAGGAGTTCCAGACAAAACTATGCGCTTCTCTGTTTCAACCTTTTTCAAAGCTTTCCAGACAAGGCTTTGCTCATTCCGAGCAGTGTGCCCTTCTTCAAGGACCAGAAGACCAGGATATTTAACAAGGATTTCTCTAATCGGTTTAGCGTAACCGTCTCCATCATCTCCAGTAAGAATCCTGAACAAGTCGTAACTGATCCCCAAAACACTATTACCTTTAACCCAAGATCCCAGCTTCACCATTCGTATAAGGTGTGGATTTCTCTTTCCCGCATGGGATAAACAGCGAAACACACTCACTGTAGCTTCATCTTCCTGTAAAGAGAAATCTTTGCTGTTCAAGTTGTGGAAGGCAATGCCCACCTTCCATTTCTTGAACTCAGCTTCCCAGTTAAGCAGCAAACTGGAAGGAGCTATGATTACAGGTCGAGACTTTGGAAACAGCTTCAAATATGACTGAAGAAATACTAGGGTGAGACGGGTTTTCCCGGTGCCAGGTGGATGTGAGATTATGCATCCTCCTTTGCTATCAGATAGGGGCTGTCTCAGCCTCTCGAGATTTATATCTCCAGCAACGTTTTTCCACATAAACTCAAATCCACCACGTTGATGAGGATACATGGTTGATTTGGCACTTTGGGGAACTAAATCCCACACAGTTCCTTCTTCATTAATCAGAGAATCTTGGACTGCAGAAGAATCAGAGAATCTGAAGCCACCAACATCCAAGAGTGACAGCGACTGTCCTAAATGTTTTCTTTCATACCTCCCTCGAGTTCTCTGAGCCTGCAGATGACAGAAGTCCAAGAGTTTAAGCGTCAAGCAAAAATAAATTGGAGAGCCAGTTGATAAAATCAAATATAAGGATATATAGCATGTTGAAGAAAGTAGCATAGACTAGAGGAGTAAAGTAGTAAAATCACTAGTTAGTTACTGGGAGCAAATCCAATGACAAACTGAAGTAACTATGAAGTTGCTATGTACAGCAGACAGGCGAATGTTCACAGAGGGCACAACCAGCGTTTGGCTATGGTATCAACACAAATGTGAATGATCAGCGTAAAAATGCAGGCAGCATGGAGCAAGTTCAAAGTTATGTTGAGGTTAGTCCTTTCACACAAGAGCAGTATAATCACATAGTGCAGCTGCTGACACAACACACTCCTCAGATCAACAATGATCCTACCTCTTAACACATCTGCAAATGTGACAGGTATGATTGAACCTATGGCTATGATAGTCTAGATAACAATTCTGATTAGATTGCGGACAGAAGGGCAACAAACCATATGGCTTCAGACTTGAATTTGCTAAATAAACTGAGCAATCCTAAGAAAGTGCAACTGCCTAATGGAGATGTATATCCTACGTCCAATGTGTTGTATATCCCACAGTTTAAGTTCAATTTACTTTCAGTTTCAAAACTAACAAGAGAGTTGCAATGTTTTGTTTCTTTCTTTCCTGACTTGTTCGTTTTTCAGAATCTCTTCACTGGGCTATATTGGCTACTGAGTTGAGCTGCAGGAAAACCTATTAGCTTAGCTGCTCAAGAATCTAATGGTGTATCAAACATCGAACTGGACATTAGTCTTTGGCACAAAAGACTAGGACACACTTCTACTTCAGTGCTTAGTCAACTGTTTCCTAAGTCCTTGTGCTTAACGGTGTAGATTACCTTTTCAATCTAGTAGCATAAAAAGTAGTAGTTATTTTAAATTGATTCATGTAGAACTTGAAATAGTGTTCCTAATTTAAAAGAAAAAGTGTTTCACGGGACAAAACTCGTATACTTACAAAAGAAGGGAAGATGTACTTGATCTCCAAATGCACATAGGGACAAACTTTACAGATGAGTCCAATTTGTTCATCTAGAACAAGTTTGTGGTTCCCCATCTGACAGTCACTTAAATCTTCACTCTGCATCGGCGAAGAGGATGGATTTGTAAAGCCAATATCTGACTCTAAGATACACATCTGCATTTCATCAAAAAGATCTTCAACTTCCTTTTCCCATTCTTCTTTCTCAGGGGGAGGAGGTTCCTCGTCTTCAAACCGAAATACTAAAGGAAGTGTTTCCTTGACAGGAACCCGTTCCTTCTTTTCAAAAGGAGTAAGTTTATCATGATCATCAACATTTATGATAGAATCAATAACAAACTTTATAAATTCGCAATCTTCAAGAATCTTCTTTCCTATCCTCCTGTCCTTTTGAACGACATCCTTTTGATCAACATTCTTATCCGAGTCATCAACCTCGCAATCTTCTTCAGATTTAGACTCCTCGCCATCAGACCCCGAGTCATCAAACTCCTCCTCACCAGTAAGAAGAATTGGGCTGCTACTATCAGTCCCATTGTTCAACTTCTTCTTTTTAGAGTTAGAAAGTGAACGTGAACGAAGAAGATATGATCCGCCTTTCTTCTGCTTTTCACTCTCAACAACAAGCTCAGGTACTAACCCCCCATTTGATTCTTTTTCTCCTTCTTCATTCTTTTCATCTTCTGATTCAGACTCAGAAGATGAGGTGCTATCACATTGGCTAGAACTTGATGACTCAATCAACCCATAATTCTTGTCTTCAGGGTCATCATTATCCTCATCACTTGAAGCTTCGGAATCTGACTCAGACTCAGAAGATGAGATGCTATCAGTATACACTTCCACCGGTTTCACCGGTGTCCTACCACACATGCTTGAGGTAGATGAAACAACCTCCTCATCTTTTGCATTCAACATATTACTCTGTTCCTCCTCTTCAATGATAACAACATAATCATCCTCCGAATCATCCATATCATCATCATCATTAGGTATTTCCTCAACGAAAATCCGTCCAATGATAGGCTCACAAGTTCCTGGACTGAACTTGCTCCTCCTTCCATTATCCACTTTCTTTTTCCCTTTTCTTAACTTTCTTGCATCTTCAGAAACTAGCATTTTTCTTTTCCTCCCAAAACCCACACCCTCTTTTCCAATATTCACAGCACAAGTCGAAGAAGACGGAGTAAGATTACCATTTTGACATGAACTGTTCCTTTTCTCTATAAAATCAGCAGAATATTTCAAAAACTGTTGTCTAGTTCTCCTCTGTTTTGGACCAGAGCCATCCTCTGAATCCATCTTACACCACCTGAGTTCAAAATGCACAAAACATCAACACACTAAAAGCAAAAAATGCATAGGAAACACATTTTTAGCAAGAAACACTAACCTGAATAAAGAGAAGAGGGTTGAATTCTTGAAACTGTAAGAAAACAGAAGGAAAGAGAGGGAAAATATATACTATCTCCTTCTCCGTCTCAGTTTATACCATATAGTTTGACTAGATACCAAATTAAAGAAAGAAATTTTTAATGTTTATTTGACTATAAATTTATCTCATTAAAAAAGTATAGATATTTTATTTTAATTTATATGAGTTAGTTTGACTAGATACAGAAATTAAGGATAAAAGATTTTAAAAATTTATGGGCTATAAATCTATCTCATTAAAAAGGTATAGACATTCATGTTGTTCCAATAAATAGAAGTTAGTTTGACTAGAAACCATATTTAACAATAAAAGATTTTAAAGATTTATGTCTAAATTATGGACTCTAAATCTATCTCGATATTCACGCTATTTCAATTTATATAAGTTAGTTTGACTAGATACAGAATTTAAGATTTTTTTTAAAAGATTTATGTCTAAATTATGGACTATAAATGTATCTCTTTTAAAAATGTATATATATTTATTCATGCCGTTCCAATTAATATAAAGTTTGATTAGATACAAATTTAAGAATTATAGATTTTTAAGATTTATGTCTAAATTATGGACTATAAATCTATCTCATTAAAAATGTATATATATTCATGCCGTTCCAATTTATATAAGTTAGTTCGACTAAATACAGAATTTAAGAATAAAAGATTTTTAAGATTTATGTCTAAATTATGGACTACAAATCTATCTCATTAAAAATGTATATATATTCATGCCGTTCCAATTAATATAAGTTAGTTCGACTAAATACAGAATTTAAGAATAAAAGATTTTTAAATTTATGTCAAAATTATGGACTACAAATCTATCTCATTAAAAATGTATATATATTCATGCCGTTCCAATTTATATAAGTTAGTTCGACTAGATACAGAATTTAAGAATAAAAGATTTTTAAATTTATGTCAAAATTATGGATTACAAATATATCTCATTAAAAATGTATATATATTCATGCCGTTCCAATTTATATAAGTTAGTTCGCCTAGATACAAAATTTAAGAATAAAAGATTTTTAAATTTATGCAAAATTATGGACTACAAATCTATCTCATTAAAAAGGAAAAGGATTTGAAATATATCCAAACTTTGATCGAAATTGATGTTACGATACCAAACTTTGAAAATGACATTTTACCCCCCTACAATTTTTAATAGTGTATGTTAAACTTATATATGTGTCCACATGGACATAAAAATATTGCATAATTATTAATATTAATGTGTCCACGTGGGCACATATATACCTTTAAAAGATCTCAAAAGATCACTTAAGTATGAAAAAGTATTTGAAAAAATCATTCAACTTTGTTTTGTATCAATAAATTCACTCAACTTATGGATTTTCTTTTATAATATCACTCAACTTAAACTATTTTTCTAGGAAATCATTATAACCAAAAAATAAAAAATATAATTGCACAAACCACCCTTCAAGTTTAGTTTTTATAATACTCATTTTCAATGTTTATAATATTATGCGTAACTCTCTTATTTTTATTTTTTTAATAAATATTTTCTTAACCTAATTATTTTAACATAAAGATTTATGATTTTATTAAATTTTCCTTTATCATATGTTATTTAATTAAATTGATTTTATAACATCTTCTTATTCTATTTCTCAAAAAAATCATCATATAGGTAGGTAAATGCGATTTTTTTTTTGAGAAATTGGTTCAATTTTCAATTTTCTACATGCTTAATTAAGATTTGAAGCGTCAACCAAGTACAAACTACAAACAATATTTACTTATGATAGATAATTAGAAAATCAATTCAAAAATTTGTTTAATATGTCCTCACTGGAACAATGATACCCACTTGCGTCGGGGCAAAATAATAATAAAATTATCTGGTTAAGTTGTAAATATGGTACATGTAGAGAACATAAAAGAAGTGCCTCTACATGTTCAATGTTTATCTTTACTTGATGAATGACATAGATCAGATGTATTAAGAATAGACTTGTGAGGAAGGCCGGTGCTAGCTTTATATAAATGAGTATATTACATATGACATGAATATATGTACAACGGTTTTGACATGATTAGTTTTTCAATTTCCCTTAAATGGCAGATTATGACATGCTAGCAGTATTCACTATACAATAGCATGGAATCACAAAATTGGGTATAACTCAAGCAGAGAAATGTATTGACTTTTTTTAGGGTTATAATGATTTTTTTGAGAAATTTAATAATAAAAATGTTATAGAATAAATAAAATAAAATAAATATATGATACATGGAAATTTAATTAAATCATAAATATTTATGTTAATAATAATATTAATTAGCTTAAGAAAATATTTGTTAAAGAAAATAAAATAAGAGAGTTAAGCGTAATATATTAAACATCAATGAATAAGTATCACAAAACTAAACTTGAAGGGTGGTTTCACCGGTGTCCTACCACACATGCTTGAGGTAGATGAAACAACCTCCTCATCTTTTGCATTCAACATATTACTCTGTTCCTCCTCTTCAATGATAACAACATAATCATCCTCCGAATCATCCATATCATCATCATCATTAGGTATTTCCTCAACGAAAATCCGTCCAATGATAGGCTCACAAGTTCCTGGACTGAACTTGCTCCTCCTTCCATTATCCACTTTCTTTTTCCCTTTTCTTAACTTTCTTGCATCTTCAGAAACTAGCATTTTTCTTTTCCTCCCAAAACCCACACCCTCTTTTCCAATATTCACAGCACAAGTCGAAGAAGACGGAGTAAGATTACCATTTTGACATGAACTGTTCCTTTTCTCTATAAAATCAGCAGAATATTTCAAAAACTGTTGTCTAGTTCTCCTCTGTTTTGGACCAGAGCCATCCTCTGAATCCATCTTACACCACCTGAGTTCAAAATGCACAAAACATCAACACACTAAAAGCAAAAAATGCATAGGAAACACATTTTTAGCAAGAAACACTAACCTGAATAAAGAGAAGAGGGTTGAATTCTTGAAACTGTAAGAAAACAGAAGGAAAGAGAGGGAAAATATATACTATCTCCTTCTCCGTCTCAGCTTATACCATATAGTTTGACTAGATACCAAATTAAAGAAAGAAATTTTTAATGTTTATTTGACTATAAATCTATCTCATTAAAAAAGTATAGATATTTTATTTTAATTTATATGAGTTAGTTTGACTAGATACAAAAATTAAGGATAAAAGATTTTAAAAATTTATGGGCTATAAATCTATCTCATTAAAAAGGTATAGACATTCATGTTGTTCCAATAAATAGAAGTTAGTTTGACTAGAAACCATATTTAACAATAAAAGATTTTAAAGATTTATGTCTAAATTATGGACTCTAAATCTATCTGGATATTCACGCCGTTTCAATTTATATAAGTTAGTTTGACTAGATACAAAATTTAAGATTTTTTTTTAAAGATTTATGTCTAAATTATGGACTATAAATGTATCTCTTTTAAAAATGTATATATATTTATTCATGCCGTTCCAATTAATATAAAGTTTGATTAGATACAAATTTAAGAATTATAGATTTTTAAGATTTATGTCTAAATTATGGACTATAAATCTATCTCATTAAAAATGTATAAATATATATTCATGCCGTTCTAATTAATATAAAGTTTGACCAGATACAAAATTTAAGAATAATAGATTTTTAAGATTTATGTCTAAATTATGGACTACAAATCTATCTCATTAAAAATGTATATATATTCATGCCGTTCCAATTTACATAAGTTAGTTCGACTAAATACAGAATTTAAGAATAAAAGATTTTTAAATTTATGTCAAAATTATGGACTACAAATCTATCTCATTAAAAATGTATATATATTCATGCCGTTCCAATTTATATAAGTTAGTTCGACTAGATACAGAATTTAAGAATAAAAGATTTTTAAATTTATGTCAAAATTATGGATTACAAATATATCTCATTAAAAATGTATATATATTCATGCCGTTCCAATTTATATAAGTTAGTTCGCCTAGATACAAAATTTAAGAATAAAAGATTTTTAAATTTATGCAAAATTATGGACTACAAATCTATCTCATTAAAAAGGAAAAGGATCTGAAATATATTCAAACTTTGATCGAAATTGATGTTACGATACCAAACTTTGAAAATGACATTTTACCCCCCTACAATTTTTAATAGTGTATGTTAAACGTATATATGTGTCCACATGGATATAAAAATATTGCATAATTATAAATAGTAATGTGTCCACGTAGACACATATATACCTTTAAAATACAGAATTAAATAGTTCAGGGGGCAACAAATACACTATTAAATAGTCAGGGAGGTAAAAGACCCTCCATAAAGTTTGGTATCGTAACAACAATTTTGGCCAAAGTTGCAATATTTTTCAGACCCTTCTCCCCATTAAAAATGTATAGATATTCATGTCGTTCTAATTTATATAAGTTAGTTTGACTATATATAGAATTTAAGAATAGAAGATTTTTGAAATTTATAATCTTTATTATATTAAAAATGTATGTGCGATTACAAATTATCTAGGTGTAGAATGGGAGTTCCTTTTAATTTGAATTTGAATTAAGAAGAAAGTGAGTCGTATAAATATGAAGATCGGTGAATATTTTAAAAGAGAGTTAAATACTGAAACAGACTTTTTATTAAAGGTAAGTATAGGAGAAAGAAGAAAGGGATTTGATTTTTATTTTTTATAGTTATAATGGAACATTTATTGTTTCTACAACTGTAAATTTTTATAAAATAATAACGTGAGGTGAATTTATTAACCTAATTAGTAATTTAAGTATAATAGCGAGTTATTAATAGCGAGTTATAAGGGCTCTTTAACGAATCTTGAAATCAGAGGCGGATCTAGGATTTAGAGTCACTAGGTGCCAAGCAGAGGCGGACCCACATAATTTGATAGGGGTACACGTGCATCCGTTAACTTCTTTTAAAAATCACATGTATATATGTATATCTACAGAGAGAAACTGACATAAAGTAGGATATAATCAATTGTGCCCATATGAGGCGTAGGGGTGCCCTTGTTTAGTTGGTACAAGCTAGAGGAACCACTCGTGAGAATACGGTTCAGTCTTATTTCATTATTTTTGTTTTAAGTTTAGCTTATAAATCATATTCGAGTCATTAGTTACAAACCAAATACTAAATTATTCGTTAACTGTGGTAAAAGTTTGGTTAACTACCTAAATTAAGATAGTATTGGTGCATCAGAATCTTCAAATTTTGAATTATTCTCTAATACTCAGTAGATTCATCGATTGAATCAATTTTTGATTTAGATAGAACTATTCATCTTGTGGCTGGATGGGAGAGCATGATTGGACGACGGATGGAAGGCTGAAGCTTTAATTAATGACAATTTTTTGTTGTTCAAAAGTTTAAAGGAGGTTTCAACGGTGAAGAGAATTTTTTTATATATATTTGATCATATAAAAGAATATTCAAAGAATTAAATTAAATTAGTTGAAAAATAATTATTGATTAATACTTAATTATAAGTTAATAAGTAAAAAGAATAAAAAAAAAAAGAATGTGGCTGGTAGTTTAAAGGAGAAACGTTGCATGTGGTTAAAAAGAAAAATTAAAACAAAGGCTACCTACAGTTGAAAAAAGTTAAAACAAAAAGTTGCTAGCTGGAATTGATCTCGGGACCTACGCCTTGCTAAGTAGACGGTCTACCACTGCGCTAAAGAATACTTTAATTCTATGGGTGGCACGGCTATTATTTATACAGATGTTGTATATAAATACTTATATCCATATAGAGTTTCCGTCGAAACTCGTGGGTGGCGTGGCACCCCACGGATCTTAATAGACCCGCCACTACGTGCAATGACAAACCCATCACAAGAAAGGCCAACATGGCCAAGCCCCAAGGACTCTTATTAGTAGAGAGTTATAAGGGCTCTTTAAATACAAATAAATAAATAAGAAAAAGATTGAGACAGAAACAAACATAAAATAGAATTAGTGCAATATGAAATTTTTGAACTTGGAAGGAGGCTTGATCCAAGAAAATAAAAATGAACCGTATTAAGGTGTATGTGGTTTATGATAATATGAAGTAATTACAATTATTTATGCTAGTCCTAATCGTGAACTCTACATTTTCTAGAGTTCACAATTCTCTCCTAAATCTATCAAAAACTCGAAGTAATAAATGTTATAAATAAACTTCAAAAAAAGTATCAACTATTCATAACTTATTTATTGCACACAAATTTATATAATTATGTATGTGCGAATTTCTGACACGTATATTGTTTATATGTCTGATGCAAATAGTATAGACAATATGAATTATACATAAATTTGTAAGTAAAATATTTAGCATATTTTATTTATTTCAAAAGAATTTATATTTTAAAGGTAAATATTTTAAGGTGTATTGAAGAAGTCTTATTTACTTGGAGAAACGGCAATTGAAAGAGAATTGATTGCATTCTGCATGCAAGTGTTTGGACAAGTGGCTATGCCATGGTGTCATTTCCCCCTTCCCCTATAAATACTCTTGCTTCTCCATTAGAAATAAATAGCAGAGAATTATATTCTGCATTTGTCCCTCACTCTCTCGTTTTCACCATTTCTCTTATGGTTATTTTAATTAATTGTTTTGGCTTTATTATTTTATATCCTCACTAACAACTTGCTGATGTTAATTAATTTATTTATTTCTGCATTCTCTATCTAAAATAGGGAAGTGCTTGTATAATCTCGGGAAAACATTTTTTAACTATTGAAATAGTTTCTTAGGGCAATGTCTAGCACGACTCAAGTATTTATTTATTTTCTGCATAATATTTATATATCTTCGTAGTAATATTCATCCTATTTATCAGGACTATCATTTTGCTAAATAATAAAGTTAAATTTTATTTTTATTATCATGAAATTTCAATTATTTCCCCAACAATCTAAGAAACTATTACATATCATATGTGTCCTGAAATTATTGATTGTCACGCTCCGAGCCTACACCCTGAGGGGACTGGCACTCGGTGACCTTTGCTGGCCTTGAGTGAACCCTTGGCCTGGCTTACGTAACTCAGCAGAAGACAACAATCCTACTTATAAGAGTGAAAGAACTTAACTAAACTGAATAGAAATACTATCTGAAATGTTTTAAAAGTTCAAACATTCAAACTGGCCAATATGACAACTAACGTCTTTAACATAAAAATGAAAATGAAAAGACTACTGAACTACTACTGTCTATGTAGCCTCTAAACTGACTAAGATGGGTGTTGGGACAGACCCCACAACATCATAATGATCTAAACTAGAAAAGCAATAAAAGGGATGTCCTTCGGAATGCAAGGAGGCTCACCAAGTGACTGTGGAGTGCTCAACGGGATCAACCGTGCGCTGAGTGCTGGTCCTGGTTACATGCGTCTGCATCATGAAACGATGCAGGCCAACTGACATCAGTACATTGAACGTACGAGTACGCGAGTTGGAATGCTAAACACATTTAAGCTTGAAATGAGTAAGAATGAACACTTACCTTGACTCTTCTCAACTCATAATCTACTAACTCTTATTCAATATACGCAGTTTAAAAGTAATTGCAATATAAAGATTGAGAATATGTTATAAACTCTGAATGTATACAAGTATAAAAATAATATCTTAGATGTATGTAAAAATACAAATAACTGATGTATATGAAAATACAATACTTCTATGGGAGCTTCTCTAACCGACAACCATCACTTAAGAGCTATAGTGATGATACAACGTTATTGCCCCATGCTGCCCGACCATCCTAACCTTGCCAGGGTATAGGACCTGAATTGCCTAATGGATCCACTAGTAAACTATGAAGAGGGTTAATCTAAAAAGTATGACAATTTTCTACCCATGATGGCTACATGGTTTACATTGAGACTTGAGTTAACTCGGAACTCGCATCCCCACATTGGTGCTCAATACTACTCCAAATATATATATATATATATATATATATATATATATATATATATATATATATATATATATATATATATACTGGCTCATATGTTTTTAAAACATACTGATTCTGTGATTTGATATTAGTGCTTAAAATTAGCTTTTAAAAGCTCTATTGAAAATCATAGTTTCCTTTTTCTTCTATTAAAACTAGTCATACGCTCTGTGGAAGTCTAGCTTCCTTTCTTCCTCAAAAGATTGAAAAAACATTTTGTTTAAGCTCTGAGGGACTACTTAGTTCTCTTATAACTCTTGAGAAATGAGGTCAACTTTTATGCTCTTTGCTTACTCGAAACTTAACTCTTAGGGAATACTTAGTCTCCTTATAGCATTTGAGAATTTAACTCAACTCTTCACTTGAACCTTAAAACAAAGTTAAAACGTTTGTTTAGGACTCTTGAATGCTTTAGGAACTTACTTTGACTTGCTTCTTAACTTTTAGACTTGACTCTTAACTTCCTTGACTTTGATCTTAACTTTCCTTGAATTGGATTATGGATTCAAGGATCATGATCTCATATTATGGATGATTTCATGATGTTTAGATGTACTTTATAGTGTTGGAATCAACTAGGAATGATAGGTACATCACTTAGGAACTCGTACGGAAAGATAGGAAAGAACTAGGTCTCCAGGGGGTCGTGGCGCTTTGAGAGGCACAAAACGCCAGGGCATGTCGGACAAACCCTGGTTTGGGGTGCTCTGGCTGGCGCGCCGCGCCCAGGCCTATCAAACAGAGCCTGTCTCGAGGCGCTCTGGCAGGCTCGGCGCCTCAAGGGGTATATGACGGTACCTCCGGCTTTTCTTCTTCATTCTTCATCTCTAAACCTCCCAAAATCCCATGGATCCCCCCCAAACACTTAGTATCCCTAAATAACTCATTACCGAATAGTTTAGACCCAAAAATAGTCCGGAAACATGAATCAAAGCTACTAGAGATCAACTACAATTCAATCAACAAAAACTTCACAACTTTTCATCAAGAACTTCAAGATTTTCATTCAAATAACTCTAAATTATTGTATTGAATCAAGTTGGAGGGTGGGTGAAAGGACCCAACACCGAATGATCTCACATACCTCGATAGGATCACCCTCGGCTAAATCCACGCAACGATCTTGGCGTTTCTTGGACAATTCTTGATCTTCCTCTTCTTTTCTCTTTTCTCCCAAACTCTAAGCGTTCTAAATTATTGTAAAACTGATTTGAAACTTGGTCTTTACCCCTAAATAACCCTCAAAACGAATTTGGCAATACTAGGGTGGAAGGACAACTTTGCCCTTACTAAAATGCGGATGGGACTTTCCTCAGTCCAACAACCCAACTTCCGAAAGGCATATCTCCCTCATACGACATCGGATTTGTGCAAACTTGGCGGCGTTGGAAAGATCTTCTCAAGGGATTCCCAACCATATAAGAACTCACCCAAAATATTCCTGATATGGAGGTTATGGCCGTTTGAAAATGACCAAAACTCACTTTTGAAAGTTGGAAATTTTCCAGATTTCCTTACTTATTTCCAAAAATGATTTATTCTTGGATTCTTAGCTTATTCTTAGTTAATTCTAGTAATGAGATGTTACATTTATGATGTTGATGTTGGTGCTACCCTGACTGATATGTTCAAATTATTCTGTCGGAAATTTACGGTAAAGAAAATTACAGATATGTAAATTACATTATTACAAGTCCAATGCTAATAGTAAAAGATTCATGAAAAATACACCTGAATGCAATGAATATTGGAAAGAAATAACAATTCTGCTAAGCTAAAAGAAAATTTGGTTGAAACAAATAATCTAATTATTGCAGTCATTTCAGAAATAAATGATGTGCCAATGTGAGAAATTGAGTGATAGAATCTGGTGCTACAAGACACATTTGTATAAATAAAAATAATTTTGTGTCATGCACCCAAGTTGAGAAAGGAGAAGATATTGTTTATTTGATGACACTTAAGGACAATTAAAATTCTTGAAAAAGGAAAAGTTCTTCTCAAACTCACATCTGGTGAAATTTTGACATTGAGTGATGTGCATGTTCCTAATATCCAAATTACTATATTTGCTTTTGCCTATTCATTATGACATGCTAGATTAAATCATGTTAATGTCTCATATATAAAGAATATGTGATATCTTGGTTTAATGCATGATTTAGAAATAAATAATTTTGATAAATGTGAAATATGTGTTGAAACTAAAATTACTAAAAAGTCATGTTTTTCAGTAAATAAAGAAACTGAATTATTATCTTTGATCCACTTTGATTTGAGCGATTTGAAACAGAATATGACTATAGGTGGTAAAGATATTATGTGACTTTTATTGATGATTCTTCCAGATTTACTAAGTTTTATTTGCTTAGAAATAAAGATGATGCATTTGATGCTTTTACTGCTTAAAGTCTGAGGTTGAAAATAAACTTTGTAGGAAAATCAAGACTTCAATTTGATAGAGGTGGAGAATTTGTATCTTTAAATGCTTTATGTGAAAAAAGAAGAAATTATTCCTAAAGTAGCTGAAAGAAAAAATAGAACTTTAAAATAAATGATGAATTTCATGTTAATTAGTTCTAATGCTCCTGATAATTTATGGGGTGAAGCTATATTATTTACATGTCACTTACAAAATAGAATTCCTCATAAAAGAACTGGTAAAACTCCTTATAAATTGTGAAAAGGTTATAGACCCAATTTGAAATATTTAAAAGTGTGAGGGTGTCTTGATAAAGTTCTTTTGTCTGAACCTAAAGAGAGAAAAATTGGTTCTAAAACTGTTGATTGCATGCTTATTGGATATGCTGAACATAGTGTTGCATATAGATTTGTTGTGTTGAAAAATGATGTGCTTGATTGCAATACTATTATTGAGATAAAGAATCCTGAATTTTTTAAACATATTTGTTTATTGTGTGATCAAATTTCTCATGCACCTTTTGAAAGAAATGGTGGGAATGTCTCTAATATGGAGGAACTGTGAAGGAGCAAAAGACCAAGAAAAGAATATTTTTCTTAAGAAAATGATTTTCAAACTTTTCTTGTTGACAATGAACCATTAAATTATTTCAAAGCTATGTTCTTCTGATGCTAAATTTTGAAAAGAGTCAATAAAAATTGAAATTGATTCAATTATGAAAAATAAAACATGGATTTTAAGTGGCTTACCTCCTGGTGCAAAACCTATCTGTTGTAAATGAATTTTCAAAAAGAAACTTAATTTTTGATGGATCTATAGATAAATATAAGACTCGGTTAGGAGCAAAAGAATTTTCTCAAAAATAAAATATTGTTATTTTGATACATTTGCTCCAATGACTAGAATTTCCTCTATTCGACACAAGTTTTTTATTCACCAAATGAATGTAAACACAGCTTTCTTAAATGGTGACTTGGAAGAAGAGATTTATATGGTTCAACCTGAGGGATATATTATTTCTGGACAAAAAAATAAAATTTGAAAGTTAATTAAATCTCTTTATGGTATTAAACAAGCTCCTAAAGAGTGGCATGAAAAATTAGATCATGTCTTATTGAAAAACAATTTTTTCTGTTGAAGTGGATAAATGTTTTTATACCAAAATTGTAGACAATCATTATGTGATAATATGTTTATATGTTGATACCAAATATTTTTGTCTAGCTACTAATTTTGATATAAAAGATTTGGGTAAAGTAAGTATGATTTTGGGAGTTCAGGTAATAAGGAGTGAAGATGGTATAATGTTGTCACAAGAACATTATGCGGAAAGACTTCTAAAAAAGTTTAAATATTTTGAGGTGACACATGTAGCCACTCTTTATGATGCTAACTCTAAATTAAAAAAGAATTATGGTGACTCAGTTGCTTAATTAGTCTAAATATACTCAAATTATTAAAAGTCTATTAAATTTGATGAATTTTACTAGGTCTGATATTGCATGTGTTGTGTGTAGATCTAGTAGATATACTCTGTTCCATTTTATATGTCACTTTTTTACTTTACACTTGCATTAAGAAATGATCTAAATTTTCCTTTATACTCTCATTTAATGTTTTTTTAAGTCAACTTTATTAATAAATGACAAAAATAATTAACTATTTTATCAGGTGTATGGTTGGAAAAATATAGTGATTTATGCATAAATTTTATAAAATTACAAGTATTGTGGTCCAAATATTTATAGAAAGGATGGCATAGAAAATGGGATGGAGAAAGTATTATTTAAGGTAAGTATATGAGAAAAAGGAAAGGGATTGGCTTTGTTTTTTGGTAGTTAGTATAATGGAACATTTATTATTTTTAGGGAAAATACATTTAATAAAAACCCTGAACTTAGACCGATAACTTACTTTAGTACGTAACATTTTTAAAGTGATTAAAACACTCCCTAAGGATTAATGTGACAGAGAGAGTTAGTGCACTCTCTTGAAAGTGTGTGAAAACACATGGGAAAAAAAGGTGAATTTTTAAAGACCTACACATGGCCTTCTTTTATTGGCCTATATATAATAAATTATTTAAATAGTTTTTTATATACATTAAATCTTTAAAATATGTATATTTTTTTAATAAGAGGTAAATGAAATTAGTGGGGCCCTTTTTAATCTCTTTAATTATTATTTTTTTCATTTTGTTTTCTTCTTCAATACACATTTTTCTCCATTGAAACATCTCCTCCTCCATCTTCATCCCACCTCAATCCACTATTTTCATTTCACTAGTCTTTTACTAATTCATAAAATTCAATATCAATGCCAATTTTTTTACTTCGATTTCACTCTATATTATTGGTGTCGATTTGAAAAATTTTAACTTTCTTAAATTTCTGAGTGACCCATTTTGATTTCTAGATCCATTCAAACATTTTTTTTATCAACTTTCTTATGCAATCTTCATTTTTTACTTGAGTTGTCAAGAAAATATTGGCTTTCAAAAAAATCCATTCTCCAAGTGGTAAATTCGTTGGAAGGGTTCAAAGAAGATATTGTGAATATTATAGTGAATTTTCTTCTTTAGTAACTTACAAAATTGTTGAATAGTAAAGAAGAAGAAGAAAATAAAATATTGAAGGTTGGAATAATGGTGGACAACAAGGAAGAAGAAAGAGAGGGGTGGCGATATATATTTATAAATTAATTAATTCATATAATTTTTAAGAAAAAATAGTGAATAAGTTAAAAAGAAATAAAAATTAATGTCATGGTGCTTACATGGTTATGATATGGCGCTTATATGGCTATGATGTGGCGAGTGAAAGTGGTGTCATAGTCTAAGGTGGAAAAATATCACTTCAAAGGTGTTAAGGGGGTATTTAAACGCTCGTATAGTTTAAGTACTAAAGTAAATTATTTTTACATCTATAAAAAAAATTAAAAATAATAATGGAAGGTGAATTTATTAACCTAATCAGTAATTAAAGTATAATCATGTTTGGTAAGTTACAGAGTAGCTAAATCATTTTTGGTAGGTTATAAAACAGTCATCCAAAACATTTTGGGTAAATTAACACCGAAACTATTTTTAAAAAAAATCTCAACTCAACTATGTGATAGCTTTTTCACGTGTGTTGCATGTGTTTCATGCAAATAGTATATAAAGTATGAACTATATTAAAATTAAAGTGTAATGAGTAATATCAAATTCAATGTGGAAAAAATACAATCTAAAATTAATGTCCAATTAATTTGTTGATCGACAAGTGATTAGATATTCTCTAATTCTTCAAATGTGAACAATTAACACCTTCTTGTAACTAATATTTTCTATTCATGTTCCACTTTGGTGATCAGATGGCTATGTTAGGACTAAATAGTAACATCTTTTTTGTGATTCAATTGAGAAAATGAGCAACTTAACAACTATTGATTTTGTAAACCAATAATCCTAGTAACTTAAATGAAAAAGATTATAACAGTAAATTAAATCTACTGAGAAAATCTAACTTTACCAATTCAAGAAAGTTCATAAGAAGGCAAAAGTCTAGGCAAGAGGGAAGAACATGAAAAATATATATTTGGTCAACCTAAGTTGGTCAATGGACCTTGCAATGACAAGCCATCACAAGAAGGCCAACATGGTCAAGCCCCAAAGACTCTTATCAATAGCGAGTTATAAGGACTCTCTAACTATAAATAACTAAGAATAAGACAGAGACAGATACAGACAATATTTTTTGGAGTTGGAGTTACTACAGTATGAAATTTTTGAACTTCAAAGGAGGTTTGAACCAAGAAGGAAAAAATAAACCCTACTAAATGAGGTATCTGGTTTATGATAATGTTACCGAAGTAATTACAATTCATTTATGTTAGCCTAATTCTGAACTCTACATTTTCCTAGAATTCACAATTCTCTGCTAAATCTATCAAAGTGATAAAGGTTATATAATTAAACTTCTAAAAAATATCCACTACTCGTAAACTCATTTATTGCGTACAAATGTATATGATTATGTATGCACGAATTTTTGAATGTGATTCCTACACTAAATAATAAGCGTTATACTCAAATAAAAGATCAGGTGATGTGCTCCCAATTCACAAAAAAAAAAAAAAATTGTATATACATCTACAAGAAGGTAAAAGATCTTGCTAAAAGTATTGGGTGCAAATATTATATGATTCACTCTAATTTTATCGTAGAGTACTTATTGAATTTTTTTCCGAAAGGTATAGAAAATTCTTGATAAAGAGCACTTCACCCTAAATGATATTCTGCGCGATGCTAATCCAAATTAGTGGACTCTAATAGAGATACCAAATAAGAAACAAAAAAAAAAAATCCCAAAGGATGAGATACATAGCTAATCAAACTTAGACTTCTGCTGCATATACTTACTTTAATGAAGATGTTAGTAATGAGCTTAATAGTAATAACTTGGCTTTTTATCAATTAGAATTAACATTATTTCCATAAACTAACTAAAATAACAATAGTTAATCCTGACATTGTAAGATATTAAGTAGTTACTATCCATTCAAATTATGAGAAGTTAATTTTTTATATCATCAAAATCATAATATATGATGTGAAGTGTATATATAAATAGACATAAAGTGTAACGACCCATTTGGTCGTTTTGAGTATTAGAGTTTTTTATTTCATAAAATACTTTTTGATAGACTTTAAACATGTATTTTAGACTACTTGTAACTACCTTTATGAATTTAGTAGGGTAGTTTTAATAATTAATTTAGTTGGTGGTTAAGAAAAATAAATATTAACTTAATAGTGGGTTACTTTCACACTTTTATAATTAGTCTTATATAATAATTAAGGAGTAAATATTTTGTAGAAAGAATAAAGGTTTGAGGGGAGAAAACTTACGTGTTCGGCGACTAAGCAGAAAAGCGTGAGTTCTTGAGGTAATCATTCATCACGTCTAAATCCATATATTGGTTTCTATCATATACTATTACTATGATGTGGGTTGTAAAAGAAAATTTGATAAATTTAATTGGAAAGTCAGAAACTAAATCACGCCGAAATTGAACTTTAAGGGAATATTATTAGGATGGGATAAATTTAAGTGTTGACAAGAGGTTAAGGTTGGAAAAAAAAATCTAATTTAGGAAATTCTTAGGCAGATTGTTGGTACAAGTGCTGATTGATTTATAGTGGAAAAATTAATACCAAAGTGATTTGGTATTAGATTTAAGTTTAAAGGTTTGTTCTTTCTGCACAAAGTCAGGTCAACACGATAATTTTGGTATGTGGTGTCGGTTGTTATTTTCTTTAGTTATCGTATTATGAATCAAGTTTTGATATATTGAGATAGGTAATTAAATATAAGGTATAGTATATTATATGGATTACATTAAAGTTATGTTAATTGATGGAATTAAGACCTACCCTTAGATTTGAACTTTAGGAAATTGATTATATAATTAGGCGAGTTTTTGGATCTAGGCTAAAAATAGAAAAAATTGAGTGTTTATAGACTCGTTAACTTACAAGTTATGCATATATATACTTGATAGATTGGAAACGTTCAAAGGCGTTAAGGAAAGGAAAGGCATTGGAGAAGTAGTTTGCATGACTTTGGTTATTCGGTGGAGGTAGGTTATGGTTTATTTCTATTTGATAGATAAACTCTTAATAGTGATTGATATGTATTGAGTGATATTGTGAAGTTTCCTATGTACTTGTTTGTGTGGTTGTATGTCTTGGTTGTGTGGTTTCTGGTTGGCCTAAAATTCTGAGACTGTTGAATTTATAATCTTGAACACTCTTTATCGAAATGACGCCTTGAATAAAGAAGGCTTGATGAAATAAATTAATGAGATAATTGGATTGGAGTGTCACGTTCTGACACGATATGATGGGATCAAAGTGTCACGTTTCGACACGGTATATGGGATCGGAGTGTCACGTTTTGACACGATAACATTGAAGGAAAGAAAATCTTGAATTAACTTAATATACTCAATACCAAAGAACCTATTTTCCAAATGAGTGTGTGTGGAGACATGAGTCCTCATAGATGTGCTTGATATTGTGATTGATTATGTACCTGCTATGGTGTTGTTGTCACTGGATCATGTTGTTTGTTGCTTGCCACCTGCCAAGTATTTTAGTTGATTTTATACTATTATTCAATACATATTGGTTTCTATTTTGGGTTGGCCGATGATACCTACTCAGTACGTGTTCCTTGTACTGACCCCTACTTGATTTTTTCTTCTTTGTTCTTTCGTAGAGTGCAGCAAGTGTACCATCGACTTCGTCTCGCCCTCAGCTCTAGCTAGTCTCCAGCACATCAGAGTTTAGGATGAGCTATTATTTCTAGCTCGTGCTAGATTTTCTCATTTATGTCATGATGTCCTTAAATTTCGGACATGGACCATCTGATTTACTTATTTCTGTATTTTCAATATTCTTAGACTTAGTATTTGGAGATTAGATGTCGTTGATGTGATGACTTTCAGGTTTTGGGAAATGATACATTAATAAGTTTTGGATCTTCCACATTATTTTTGTTATTCATAGTTGAACTATTGGTATATGTTGGGGTTTGGATTCGTTAGTTCGCCCACCTAGGAGGTTAAGTGTAGGTGTCACTCACGGCTCATTTTGGGTCGTGACAAACTTGGTATCAGAGCATTAGGTTAGAAGATCTCATCACATAAGGACAGGTCTAGTAGAGTCTTGCGGAACGGTACGAGGACGCCTTTACCTTTCTTCGATAGGCTATATGACTTTAGGGAAGCTCATATTTTCCTTTCTATCGCGCAATTACTTGGATCCAATTGGTATCTAGGTGATACAAATTGGTATCTGACCTTCTTAACTCTATTTCGCAGATGGTCAGAACTAGAGCAACAACTGTGACAATACCGGCAAGACAGGGTGCGTCTGAGCCAACCATTGGGGCTACTACTCGAGGGGGAGCAGTGGCGAGAGGCCATGGTAGAGGTCGCGGGATAAGGCCCACTAGAGGTAGAGGACAAGCATCTGGTCTAGCTAGGGATAGAGTGGTGACTCATCCACCGACTGAAGAGGTAGTGAGAGAGGGTGATGAAGGGGAAGATGAGCAGATTCAGGAGATGGAGGTACCACCCCAGCCTACTCCGGAGTTGAATAATCAGTTTCTCACTTATCTCAGTGGGTTATCTGATCAAGGCCAGACAACCCCAGTGTTTTCTACACCAGCACCTCAGGTTCAGGGAGTACAACATGCAGCTATTATGGCTCCCCGCATGGATGCATCATTGAAAACAGGCACGTTTCCTCGATTGACTACAGGGTCTGTAATGACAGGTGAACAGCACGACCTCTTCAATAAGTTCTTAAAGTTGAAACCTCCAGTCTTCAAGGGTGATGAATCTAAAGATGCCTATGATTTCCTGGTTGATTGTAATGAGCTGCTACATAAGATGGGCATAGTAGAGTGATTTGGTGTTGAGTTTGTGACCTACCAGTTTCAGGGGGATGCCAAAATGTGGTGGAGGTTTTATGTTGATTGTCGACCTGCAAAGGCACCACCTATAACTTGGTCATCATTTTCTAGCTTATTCATAGAGAAGCATATACCTCGGACTTTGAGGGACAGGAGAATAGATGAGTTCCTGAACCTAGAGCAAGGAAGAATGTTTGTTGCCGCTTATGAGGCCAAATTTCGTGCACTATCCAGGTATGCCACTCAGCTTTGCTTCAGTCCACAAGAGTGGATTCTCTGCTTTGTGAAAGGGTTGAGGTCAGATTTGAAGATTCCAGCTTTACAGGTAGCTGCTTCTGCAAAATCTTTCGACAAAGTAGTTGATTTTGTGATAGAGGTAGAAGGGGTGAAGCCAGATGACTTCACCAAGGTGACAACACTTGAGAAGTTCCGTAAGGGAGGTGAGTTTAGTGGTTCTTACTCCAGAGGGCAGAGTTCAGGGGGTTATCCAGCCCGTCCTATTTAGTCTTCATTGCAGGCTTCAGTTGATGGTCCGTCGCAGACCAGTTAGCCTTTTTCTTAGTTTGGGGGTTATCTCCAGTCTTGTTTGTCTTCACAAAGATCTACACTCGACTCCAGGACTTGTTATGGATGTGGGAAGGATGTACATATCAGTAACTATTGTCCAAAGCAGAGTCAGGCTCGATGTGATCAGAGTTACAGATCTCCAACAGTTATGGGTAGACATATCTCCAATAGTTAGGGGTAGAGGTGGTCATGGTAGAGGTTGTTATTTTGGAGGACGTGGTGGCCAGGGTAATGGTGGTCACCAGTTCAGCCGGGGTGGCGGGCAGGTTAGAACTACTGGAGCGCAATCCAGCAGGGGCAATGGACAGACAGGTGATAGGGCCTATTGTTATGCTTTCCCTGGGAGGTCAGAGGCAGAGATATCTGATGTCTTTATCACAGGTACTCTTCTTGTCTGTGATTGCATAGCTTCTGTATTGTTTGATCATGGATCCACATTTTCATATGTATCTTCCTCATTCGCTATTGGTCTTAATTTATGTCATGATGTCCTTAAATTTCCGACATGGACCATCTGATTTACTTATTTCGGTATTTTCAATATTCTTAGACTTAATATCTGGAGACTGATTTCGTTGATGTGATGACTTTCAGGTTTTGGGAAATGATACATTAATAAGTTTTGGAGGTTTCGCATTATTTTTACTATTCATAGTTGAACTATTGGTATATGTTGGGTTTTAAATTCGTTGGTTCACCCACCTAGGAGGTTAAGTGTGGGTGCCATTCACGGCTCATTTTGGGTCATGACATAAAGCAATGTTTTTGCAGTTACAAGAACAAGAAAACCATGTGGGTGGTGAAAACTCCTAATCATATCTGCATTCATCATGTGAATCATCATCAAAGTACCTGATCAGAAGGAAAGGAATAAGTAAAAGATAAAAATGTTACAAAACATAAGATCTTTCTTGTCTAAAAATGCGACATTTGTGATATTTTTGTTCGGTATAAAATAGCTTATTTAGAACACAGTAGTGTAATGAAACTTATAACAGTAATTATTTGGTTAACTGTTGATGAAAGGATTGTCCGGTGCACTAAGCAACTGAACCACAAGGGTCTATTGTACGCAATCTTGTTGAGAATATGTCTCCGGATATTGCAGAAATAAATCAGTTAGCTATTTTTAGGATTTTTAAATTATTTTATTAGAGTGCTATGTGACTTGAATTTAGGAGTTAGTTCTATTATTTGTTATTTAAATTGTACTGATAAGTTAGTAGCATATTTATTTTTTAGTTAGGAATTATATCTATAAATGTATGCTCTGAATTATTAATCTTTGATAATACTACAGTATTCTTTCTCTCAAAATCTTTCTCTGTTATTTTCTTAATTTCTTTATATAAAAAATCAACAATTGGTATCTAAAGCCTTCTTCTTGAGGGTAGAAGAAAAATAGATTCTGAAAATAGTTTTTCACGAATGGCTCCTCCTATTTTTTATGGTGAGAATTATCAGCTACGGGTTGTGAGAATGAAAACTTACTTGGAGGTTCTTAATCTTTGTGAAGCCGTGGAAGATGATTAGAAATTAATTTGCTGCCAAATAATCCAAATGTTGCCCAAATCAAGAGTCACAAGAAAAAGAAAGCTATAAAGTCGAAGGAAAAAGCAACTTTGATTGTTGCTGTTTCGAATATTATTTTCACGAAAATCATGACTCTCACATCACCAAGATATATTTGGAATTATCTGGAGAATGAATATGTTGGAGATGAAAGAATATGAGGAATGAAGGTATTAAATTTAATGAGGGAATTTGTTTGACAGATTGTTTGGTATTGTCAACAAGGTAAGATTACTGGGCATTGAATTTAAAGATACAAGAATTGTTGAAAAGGTTCTTGTTATAGTGCCTGAAAGATATGAAGTATGTATAAGTACCTTGGAAAACACATAAGACCTGTCCAAAATTACCTTGGCAGAATTTCTAAATTCTTTGCAGGCTTAGTAACAAATGAGACTTATGAGGCAAGATGGCATTGTTGAAGGATCATTAATAGCTAACCACAAAACTCAAATCAGGGTTAAATTTTTAAAAAAGTTACCCACCTTGTCAGCAATGTGGAAAAATGGATATCCTCCATATAAATGTTTGAGAAGACCAAATGCACAGTGAAAGAACTACAAACAACATGATCATGAAGCTGTGATTTGCAAAAGCAAATTTCAAAAGAATGAAACAGTTGCCCAAGTCACTATTGAAGAACAAGAAGACTACTTATTTGTGGAAATTTGTTTTAACCAAAAAATCTGATTTTTGAATGATTGATAGTGATTGTACAAGCCACATGACATATGAAATAAATCTTTTTAAAAAGTTCATTCCTATGGAAAATAAAAGTAACTTGAATGAAAAGGATTATAACATTAAATTTAACCTAGTGAGAAAATTCAACTTCACCAATTCAAGAAGGCTCATAAGAAGGCATAAGTCTAGGCAATAGAGAAGAACAAGAAAAAACTATATATTTGGTCAACCAAGATGATATCATGAAAAACTCACGTAAGTGGGTAAATGGACCTTTCAATGACAAGTCCATCACAAGAATGCAAACATGACCAAGACCCAAGGACTCTTATCGATAACGAGTTATAAGGACTCTCTAATTAAGGAAAAAGACGAATTTAGCCCCGAACTTTGC
The DNA here is from genome assembly GCA_016801875.1 of Solanum sitiens. NCBI lineage: Eukaryota > Viridiplantae > Streptophyta > Magnoliopsida > Solanales > Solanaceae > Solanum > Solanum sitiens. Next base: position 530,083 of record JABWTJ010000264.1, on the reverse strand, counting down.
TAAATGGTACGTCTATGCCCTCCGTTATATTTTGGGTCCATCTCAGCCCCTACCGTCTAATTATCAATGCATACATGCCCCTCTTACTAACGACCCCTCATTCTGTACACGTGTCTTAAGCCTAGTAAACTACTTATTTGACCATTATTTTTAACCCATAAACTAACAATTTATCCCGTCAACCCAACCCACAATTAAAAGATCCACCCTGCCCACAACCAAATAACCCTTCATTTTTTTTGTAAGGAACTATCATTGATTCCTTGCTTATAGAAAAATGGAGAAATAAAAAAACTTCATGTAAACTAAACTCAATGCATCCTTCTTACAGTTTCAAATAACAACAATTAATCAGTCTCTCTTTCAACAAAACAAATAGATTGTAAGAATATTTATAAACCTATGCAAAATTAAAATAAATAACTTTCCAAAAACAACCACAAAAATATGATGCACATTCACTTAGCTGGAGATGAAGCTCGTCGTTGATTTGTTGGTTTTTTCTCCGTCCTTGGAATCTATTTGTTGCTGACTGAATTACTAACTGATTTTACCAAACATCAATTTCGCCAGAGCTTGGAGCTCGCCATAAATGGCGAACTCAAGAAAAATGAAAACCCAATTTAAAGTTTGAAGCTTTATTCGTCAATGGTGATAGTATTTTTAACCCGTTTCAACAACAACTAATCAATTTAAGTTCAAATTTTCTTATTTGATTGCAAACTCACTTTTCTTGAAGTTTTGTCCATCAATGGTGGTAGTATTTCCAACCCCTTTCAACAAAAATAAATCAATTAAAATTCAAAATTTAAGTTTCTATTGAAGACTCACTTTTAAACCTGAATTTTGTCCATCAATGGTAATAGTATTTCCAACCCCATTCAACAACAAATTAAAATGGATCTCTTGCTTTTCGGTGAAAGCACATGTAGTGAAGAACAATTTTGTCTTTTGCTTGATTTAAAAGGTTTTGGGTTATGTTTTAATAGAGGAGGGCTCTTTGATTTTTATTTTAATTTTAAATGTCATGGTGTTTTAATTTTGGTCATGGGTCGGTAAATTATGAAAAAATGGGTGGATCTTTTAATTTTAGGTAAAGAAAAAAAGAAAATCAAGTAAATGGTTGAGATGAAGTCACGTGTTCGTCCGTTAATTGTAAGGGTATACGCAACCCAAAAGAGTAACGGTTAGGGTATATACAACCCTAAAATATAACGAAAGGTATTGACATACCATTTGTTATAGTTCGAGAGTATATTTTCCTTTTTTTCCCTCTAACTATAAATAAATAAGAATAAGGCAAAGACAAATACAGACAATTTTTTTGGAGTTACTACAATATGAAAATTTTGAACTTTAAAGGAGGTTTGAACCAAGAAGGAAAAAATGAACCCTACTGATTGAGGTATGTGATTTATGATAATCTAAAGTAATTAGAATTCATTCATGTTAGCCCCAATTTTGAACTTCACATTGTCCAAGAATTCACAATTTTCTCCTAATATATATCAAAGTAATTATATATATATATATATATATATATATATATATATATATATATATATATATATATATATATATATATATATATATATAAAGATATCCTAGTCCCGCCTACATGGCGCCACCACAAACAAGATTTTTTTTTAATTTATTTATTTTCAATACTAGTTTTCTCCTTTTAATAAAAAAAAATATGACTTTAATGAAAAGATGTGAGTTTAACGAACAGTAACGACTTTTATGAACAGTTGATAACTTTTATGAAAGGTTATGACCTTTCAGAAGGGTTGCATCTTTTCCAAATAGTTGTAACCTTTCCGATAAGGCATAACAAACATTTGCTCGCACTATCATTTGTTGTCTATAAATAGAGGGATTTCAGGGCTCTATGCATACTTTAATAAGGCATTGGCCTTAGGCCCCCAATTTTAGGGGGCTCAATTTTTTACCAAGAATAAATGATGTGTTAATTTTTTTATCGAAAAAAACATTGATTATTTATGATAAGAAGTATATATTCAAAATTATTATTTTATTCGCTTCAACCCCATTCAAATAGAAGAAATCAAGAATAATTGTTTTATTTTTTACACTCTCTCCACTAATACTCACATTATTTTATTCTTTTGAACTCTTTTTACACTATCTTCTTTAAATTGTTGATAAGTTAGAGTAATATTGTCACGACCCGAGTCTACACCATAGACGTGGCCGGCACCAGAAGTTCATTGTTGGCCCCCAAGCGAACCCTCATCCTGGCTGACTACAAATGGAAGACTAACTTAAGCATACAAAAGCTTAAAACTAAAATAAAATTCAATAAACTCAAATGAACAACTTTGAATAAAATAATATATTCAACTAGTCATAAAATAGGCTATTTTAGTCTTTAAAACATTTAATAAAATAAATGATTAATACAGACTCCTCAACTATAATACCTATCTATGAAGCCTCTAACTGATAAAGATGAAAGTCGAGACAAGACCCACGACATCCTGACTAAACTGAAAAGTAAATGAAATCCTCCAGAAGCAAGGAGGCTCACCATAGCTAACTCGAACTCTGGGATGTATCAACGAAGCTCATGTTGATGATTCTGAATACTTGTGTCTGCATCATCAAAAGATGCAGGCCAAATGGCTCAGTATGTGGAATGTACGAGCATGGAAGGGGAATTCTAAAGTATAACATAAGCTTGAAACTTGAATAAAAAGGAAACATACTTACCTCTTTCCAAACTCACTCAACTTAAGAATAAGATACTCAACTCAAAGATTAAATACTAAACTTCAAAGACTTGATAAGCACATATTAACTCGTGATACTCAACTTAAGGTACTCAACTCAAAATACTCAACTTCTAATACTTAACTTAACTCATTTCAATATAAATCAATTTAAAACAAGTGCAATATAAAGAAAAGTTGTTTAAAAAACATGATGTCAACTCTTTGTATAACAAGGATACAACATAACTCTGAAATGTATATGAAAATACAATCACTTAACTTCTGTGGACCTTCTCTAACGGACAACCATCACTTAAGAGTTATAGTGATGATACAGTGTTACTCGGTCCACGCTGCCCGGCCATCCTAACCTTGCCAGAGTATAGGACCTGAACTGCCTAATGGATCCACTAGTAAACTGTAAAAAGGAATCATCTAAAAAGTATGACCCTTTTTTACCCATGATGGCTATATGGTTTTCATAAAGACTTGAGTTAATCTGAAACTCGCATCCCCACATCGGTGCTCAATACTACTCCCAAAAATATACTGGCTCTTATATTTTTAAACACACTGATTCTGTGGTTTGAGATTAGTGCTCAAAACTTAGCTTTAAAAGCTCTCTCGGAAGTCATAGTTTCCCTACTTGCTTTATTTTATAAAACTATTACTTCTGTCTGAAAACTAGCTCGAAGGCTTTTTACTTTTAAATGTGAAAACATTTGTAACTCTTAGGGATTACTTAGTCCCCTTATAACTTTTGAGAATAAACTCAACTCTTTACTCTTACTTAACTTGCAACTTGAGTCTTAAACAAAGTTACAAAGATTTGTTAAAGACTCTTGGAAACTTTAAGAACTCACTTTGACTTGCTTTTTAACTTTTAGACTTGACTCTTAACTTCTTTGACTTTGATCTTAACTTTCCTTGAATTGGATTATGGATTCAAGGATCATGACCTCATATTTATGGATGATTTCATGATTTTCAACTTGAAGGGTTCATGCGGAATTATGAGCATAAACTACTCAACTCGAGAACTCAAAGGTACCTCTCATCTCAAGATTGTCGACAAATAAGGTTCATGCGGAATTATGGGCATGAACAATTCAACTTAAGGACTACATAACTACATGGAATTCATGTATATAACTCTTCTCATTCTCCTGTTTACTTCCTCAAAACTTAGTTCAATCAATGATGGATCTCAAAAATTCACAATTGAACTTGAAGACTTTCTTGAATTCTAATCTTAGCTCTCTCTTGAATGTGAATTATGAAATCAACAGTTATGGTTCCTGATATGAATGATCTAGGTGATATTGTAGGCTCATGAATACATCCTACTCACTCTCATTCTCACTTACTTGAGTGTAATACCCTAAAACCTACTAGGTCAAACTAGAGATTTGCTTATGTCTCATGAGTTAATTTTGTGTTAAAATAGTTTATAATGATATCCTTAGGCAGTGTAGAAATTTTGGTGACATTTGGGGCTCAAACGTCCATGACGTTCGAAAGGTGTGTCTTAGAATGTGGTTGTGTGTCCTTATGTGTTTTAGCAAGTTTTACATGTTCGTTTTGGTTATTGATGTGGGATGATACTAAGACCTAGATGACCATTTTTAGGGGTTCAACGTCCGGGTACGACCCTAGAGGAGGATCTAAGACTTGACAACCAAGCTGCCAAAAACTGGGCAATCAACGCCCATCACCTACGGGCAGTAGGTAGGACGACGCCCCGTCGTTTGGGGGCGTAGCTCCACCCTTAGTGGTTGGAGATTAACCCCTATGTTGCACAGCCTCAGTACCAAACGACGCCCAGCAGCACGGGTCGTCGTTCAATCAACGCCCCGTTGCTTGGGTCCGTCGATGGTGGTCCTGCAAAAGCTGTTGGACAGACTGTCAAGGCTTGGGGTGTTTTGTAAATTCACCCCAAGTAATTTATGAACCATGGCTGATATTTTTAGGGTCTTTTAGTTATATTAAGTTAGTTTTATTTCCTAGACCTAGACAAGACCCCTCATTTAAAATATTCAAAACCCTCCCTCAAGAAGGAACTCTCCCTAAACCCCATAGAAGTTTGGACTCAAGGAAGGGCGATGGTTGTGGACGTTTCTTCATCAATAATTAGTGGGTTTCTTCTCATTGATGTATGGTAGTCATCCTTGAACTGCCTTTCATTCAAGGAGCCACTTCTAAATGATTTCAAAAAGGGTTTCAACTTCAAACTTTTTTGTTCCTTGACTCTAAGTATGGGTCTTGCGTAAAAACGTTTTAATGATTAAAATGAGTTGTTTCTAATGTAAATGATGATTGTAATGTCAAAACCCCAATTAAACCATGTTTATACTTTTATCAACTCTTAGCTTATGAAATGAGTTTAATGAGCATGATTAGAGAATGTTAGAGTTAGGTTTTGTATATGGTTATATTGTGTTTTAGCTACTGCTCTAAGGGCTATTTTATGATGAATTGTTGAAGAATATGTGAATAGGTGGTGAAAGCTTGGATGATTGGTAAGTTCTTATATTGTCTAGTTCTTATTATGAAATGCTCTTTAGTGGTATGGTCCACCTTTTGTGATGGTCTTTACTTGAAGTATATAAATATGAATTTACATGTGCATTGTGAATAAGGCCATGAAGGCATATTATGTGAAGTAAGATGATAATGATGTTGTTCTTGTTGATGTGCTTTATAAAGCTTGTTATGTGAATTATATATGCTAGAGATTATGTCTAAGAGAATTATATGCTTATGTGAAGTATGCTAATGTGTGTAATATGATGATTGAAGAGGTAAGCATGTTTAGAAGTCAATGTTATGAAAATGGTGATTATGTGAAAGATGTGCTCACATGTACACACACTCACACTTTGAATGAATGAATGAAGCTAACGAATGTGAAAGGGGAGTTTTGGGGTGAACACTTTTCGTGAGTTGAGATGTAGTGTTTAGTAGCAACCTCACTACCTCCCAAGAGCTTTTCTAATATAGGTTGAGGGATGGATTACCCTTCGTGAGTTGAGATGTGGTTTCCAATAAGTTATTCCTTAACCTATAGTAATGAATGTTTAAAACTCCGTAGGGGAGTTATGCTTAGCACCGAGAGGATATGAAGAAGAGGGGATTACACTTCGTGAGTAGAGATCTTATACCCAATGTACCTATTGAGATGAGTAACTATGTGCTTGCATAGGTGTAGCTATTGGACAATCCACGTAAAGGCTAAGAGAATGACCCTACCTTAGGCAAGTGGGTATCCCTCATCCGATAGGGGTTAATATCGAGATTCCATGTCTAGCTCTCATGGTATATGTCGGTTAAAGTTATCCCACACAAAAGAATGTAATGAACTAAGTCTCCTAAAGAATGTACTACATAGGGTAGTGGTGGTATGAGACGCTATTTATCCATTGCACAAGTCGACACTTTAAAGGGGAGTCTTGGTGTGTTCTTGTCTTTAATGTATGAATGTGTTATTATGTAATGAAATGAAGTTATGTGGCTTAATGTGTAATGTTAAGAAAAACATTTTAAAGCTATGTCTTGTATAATGAAGTTTATGAATGATGAATGTGGTGTACCTAACCTCATGGAATTTTCAAGGAGCACAAAGTGGGAGTAGTAGTATGAGATGCTATTATCACATTGCACTTTGTGTAACTTGCAAGTACACTTGGGGAAGGGCACCTAGGTGAAGTTCTAATGCAAGTATGTTCCTCTAATGTCTAGTTATAAGGTGTGGACTTGTTACCTTAACGAAGTAAGCCTATAATGGGTAGTCTTGAGGGTCACTTAGGTGTGTATTGAAGGAATTGTATGGGTGGTTCCTCCATGTCGTACCTTAGTAAATCTTAGGAAAACCTTGGTTAGGGAAACTTCTAGGGGGTGAGTTCAGTGTGTGTTGGTTTGACTTGAGTTCACACTGTAAATCTTCTTGAGTTCACTGTAAAGTGACTCTTTGTGTTAAAATTCTTAAAAATCCTTTTCTATGTGCTAAATGGTGACTTATGTGTTATTTCACTTCTGTATTCATGGAAATTTTACTTAATTGGCATGAAAGCTTATTTCTACTAAAACATTCCTTTTGCATGTTTTTGCATATGTCATACTTAGTACATTGTTTATACTAACCTCATACTTTTCTATACTCTATAAGTATAGGTTGGAGGCAAGTTGAAAACTAGAAGGCAAGCTTGGGAATCAACTCTCTCAAGACTATGTATTTCCTCATATATTCGAGGGCATAGTTCTATTTCTTTAGTTTCTACTATTAAGACTTTATGTATTTTCATTCAATGTAAAGGGCCGTGACCCTAGGATTTTTAAGTCGTGTCTTTAATATGGCTTATGACGACGAGACTACTCTTTAGTATTTATAAAAGATATTTTTATTATTATTATTAATGTCATGAAAAGTTATAATTCCACACTACTTTTCATGTCTTATGCGATGAATGATAGCTATAGGCTAGTAAAAGACCTCCGAAGGGTCAAGTACACAATTGTTCCGGCCTAAGGGTTGCCCCATCTTATAGGGGGCACTCTCGGGTCATGACATTGAGTCTTGAAACAAGTTACTAGAAGTTGTAGAAGACTCCTCAAAAGGACTCGAAGGGACTCTCTCAAAAGGTTCAGAAGAACTCTCAAAACTTAATCTTAACTTTACCTTGAATTTGAATTATTATTTCAAGGTTATGATTCATGTTACGAATGATTTCCAAGTGTTTAGAAGTAGTTTAAAGCGTTTAGAATCAAAAGGGGTGAAAATACACTTTAAACTACCTCAAACGGAGCAACTGGGGGCAGGAGACAGGCGACCCTGAGGCTATTGGTGGCGTGGGGCGCCAGCCCCTGTAGGACAGAGAAGGTTTTGGGGCACTCTGAAAGGCACGCCGCGCCAGGCCCCAACACAGAAAATTATGCCCCTAAATCGCCTAAAATCGACAATTTCTTCCCCAATCACTTGAATTTGATTACTTAACTTAATTACACTCTAATCTACTGAAAACAACACATAAATTACTCAATTTCATCTCAAGAATTCATCAAAAACCCAACACAACAAGAATTAGAATGAACCTCAAGAACACCTATCAAGAACTCTAATCTTTAAACTTTAAGCATGAGATTTCGCTGAAAGATTACATGATTGGCGTGTGGGTGAACTAACCTAACACTATGAAAGCTTACATACCTCTAGGTATTAGAACCACGGCGAAAATCCGCAACTAAACTCAAGAACGTCGATGAACTCCTTCATCCTTTCATCCTTTCTCCTCTTTTCTCTTCTTGCCTCTTCTTCAACTATCAACTAAAACTCTAGGTGTATATTAGGATTTTAAAACTGAACCTAAAAGGATTAGAACCCTAAAATAATACTAAAAACAAATTAAAGCTTTGGGTAAGGAAAGGACCAAAATACCTCTCATATTTTCGGCTAACTTTCCTTAACGAGACAGCCTAACTTCAAAAGGTCATATCTCACTCATCCGAACTCAAAACTTAGAAAACATAAAGGATTTGGAAATATAACTCAAAGATCTTTCGTATGGTATCTTGTAGAACACCTAACTCATCCTGTGCTAGGAGTTATGGTTGTTTGAAGTTGATCCAAAACTCATACTTAACTCTCCAAATTTCAGATTTTTGCTCATTCCAATTTCGTTCTTTTGGAACTCTTGGTGCTAACTGCTAAGTCTAGTGTAATGACCTTAATACTTAAGAAATTTTAATTCCTTGGTAAAATCTCACTCACTACGATGAATGGTTCAAGTCTTAGTTCGAAAAAATTTCTGGGTGTTACAAATATTTTATAAAGAATATATCAATTAATAATCGAAAAAGTGTTCAGCAAAGTAAATTGTAAATTCTTCATCCATTTCTTCTTAGATATTCAAACATTACAACAACCATAGTAAAATGAGAGGTAACCAAATTATCAACTTCATCAAACCTATAGCTCTAACCAGTGTTTTAAAAGACTCTGTTGGGACTCGCCTCGGAACTCTAGAAAAATGCCTCGAGACTCAAGTTTGGGGCTTAGTTCTGTAAGACATGCGCTCTAAGCGTCCGAATGTACGCCCTGAGCACGCCCAACTCTCGGGTCTCGCCTTACAGATCTTACACAAATTATGTGTTAGAAACTTTAGCTAACATTGTTGACCGTCATAATTCTTGAATAAATGAAGGATATTTAATAATTTTTTAATCTATACAGATAAGAAGATCGAGAATAACTCAAATAACAAGTTGTGGTATCACATATTTACTATTTGGTAACATTGTGAAGGTGATGATATAGTACATAACATTTCTTTTAAAAATACGTAGTAAAATTTTACTTTTCCACTTATCATTAGTCTTCATGGCTTTATCATTTGTCTCAAGATTATCATATTTTATTTAGCTATTTGGAAGTAATTTTATTTTTATTCATGATGGAGTGATGTTTTATTATAATAGTAGGGGAAAATGCACAAGTACCCCCTCAACCTATGCCCGAAATCCCAGAGACAAACTTATACTATACTAAGGTCCTATTACCCCCCTGAACTTATTTTATAAGTAATTTTCTACTCCTTTTCGGTCTACGTGGCACTAGCTTGAAAAAAAAAGTCAATCAGCGTTGGGCCCACAAGATAGTGTCACGTAGGCCGAAAAGGGGTAAAAAATTATTATAAAATAAGTTCAGGGGGGTAATTGGACCTTAGTATAGTATAAGTGTATTTCTGAGATTTCGGGTATAGATTGAGGGGGTACTTGTGCATTATCCCTAATAGTAGTAAGTTCTATTGATTATTTTCTTTTAGGGAGGGGGGTAAACTATATAGTAGAATAAAACTACTTTTAGAAATAAAGATTTTTTCATTATAAAAAGTTAAGTTATTAGATTATTTATACTTGTATAATCATGTTAGAAGTTTAATTCTATGAGCTTTCTTAATTGTGTTGGTAATTATCTCAAACTATTGATGTTTTTTAAATAATTTTGTGTTATTATATTATTATATTATATTGTAAATTAAAATTTTAAAGATCCATAGGGCTTACGCCCCAGGTCTCGAGGCTTGACCCTCGCCCTACACTAAGTAAAATGCCCCACCTCACGCCCTAGCCTTTTAAATACTGGTTCTAACTCTTATGTTTATTTCAAATTTGTCAACTTATTATTTGTAGAAGAGAAAATGCACAAGTACCCCCCCCCCAAACCTATGCCCGAAATCTCAGAGACACACTTATACTATACTAAGGTCCTATTATCCCCTGAACTTATTTTATAAATAATTTTTTACCCTTTTTCGGCTTACCTGGCACTATCTTGTGAGCCCAGTGCGTGTTGACATCTTTTTCAAGCTAGTGTCATGTAGGTCGAAAAGGGATATAAAATTATTTATAAAATAAGTTCAGTGGGGTAATAGAACCTTAGCATAGTATAAGTGTGTCTCTGAGATTTCGGGCATAGGTTGGGGGGGTACTTATGCATTTTCTCTTTGTAGAACTATGTTAACAATTCATATAATGATTGCCCGAGTAAAATAATATTTTCAACTTTGAATATTATTTTATGTGAAGTTCATTTAGATTTTAGGCTTCTAATTAAGATTTTGTTTTAGGCCTCTGATTACGTTGAGTCGCCCCTGAGGGATGTTCTCTCATTTTAAAACAACGAAAATTCGAAACCTCTTCTTCTTCTGAACAATTAAATATTCATGTACTTTGTTCATGTTGAGTGGCTCACTCACATCATTGCTTATGTTACAAATCCTGCTATGTCTTTTTACAATCATTAATTTATGCTTATGTTATTAAGGATAAATGACAAGATGTAATAATTTTAATTTTAGTTTACATTATTAATGTTTGTTAATATGTAATCTTGTATGTAAGATAATATAATAATTTAGTTTGAATGAATGATAGAGTTTAAGTATTATTTTATAAATTCCATGATATTAAATTTCAGCGCGGTGCGCGGGTAATTTAAATAGTATATATATAAAAGAAAACCCTAGCTCTGCCTACGTAGCGCTACCACGAACCAGGATTCCCTTTTAATTTATTTATTTCCAAAACTAGTCTTCTCTTTCATGAAAAGTTGTGACTTTTTTGAAAAGTTGCGACTTCGATGAAGAGTTGCGACATTTATGAAAAGTTGTGACTTTTAAGAAAGGTGTGACATGATCTTAGGCACAATGACGTAGCTAGGAATCTTATGAAGAGTGTCCAAATATTACATAAGTAATTATTATTTTCTTGATGAATGGATGCATAATTCTAAAATTGAAATACATAATATTAATATTAGTTTTGTTTATGAATAAATGTTCCAAAAATTTTAAATCACGCTGCATAATATTGAGCTTTAATATTTGTGTTTAATTTATTATAAAGTGACCGAACAAAGCAAAAAAAAAAAAAGTGAAGATTAAGCTTATAATGAAACCATTTTTAAGTTTCAAGTTTTCACTAATCTATGGTGATGACAACAATAATAAGACATAAATAATGAAAGCGGAATCAAATGAGGTGTTATTTTGTTCACTTTTAGTAGTTTTATAGAAATAGTATTGAATTTATTTGGGAAAATGTACAAGTACCCCCTCAACCGATGCCCAAAATCCCAGAGACACACTTATACTATACTAAGGTCCTATTATCCCCCTGAACTTATTTTATAAATAATTTCTCAGCCTATGTGACACTAGCTTGAAAAAAAAAGTCAAACAGTGTTGGGCCCACAAGATAGTGCCACGTAAACCGAAAAGGGGTAGAAAATTATTAATAAAATAAGTTCAGGGGGGTAATAGGACCTTAGTATAGTATAGGTGTGTCTCTGAGATTTCGGACATAGGTTGAGGGGGTACTTGTGCATTATGTCAATTTGTTTATTAACTTTAAATTGAATAATTACAGTTTTATTTCAAATTTTAATGAAAAGAAATAAAAAATAAAATTCATTGAAAATTCAGTTATCTACTAAAACTAGATTTTCAATTAAGAATGTAATTCAATTAGCTTAGACAACTGAAGAAATAAGTTAATGAATAATAAAATAAGAGTGTTCTATTTAAAATTTAAAATGATTATAAAATGCACTCGAGGGGATTCAAACCCACACCATCAAAATAAGGCACGAGACCCTCACACCGTTGGACCATATATAGCATCTTGATATGTTTAGGGTGTCCAATCTATTAATTTTAAGCGTTACTAGTATCATTTTACTTATATATACGGTATAATTTTTTGGCAAAGAATGTCCAACTGGACACCATCGGGACACTGTAGCTCCGCTCCGCCCACGCTTAGGCATATTTATATAACTAAATTGACAACATTTTCCCATGACTTGATTGAATAAAAGAATGATCGTTAGTTATTACCTTGATATCATATAACTTGCAATGATTGTGCACTAACACACGTGATTAGTTATTTCAGGGACCTTTAAAGAAGTTGGAGTTGATTTGGTGAAGAAGAACCTGAAAAGGAGAAGAAAAAAAAAGACTAAGGCAAAAAGACACAGTGGTTGATGCTCTGTAAGGCGCAACGCACCAACACCTGAATTACTTGGACGCCTTTCAGGCGCACTGCAAGGCGTGACGCGCCAACACTTGAACTTCTGAGGCGCCTACCTGGCGCTCTGCTAGGCGAGGCGCGCTAAGGGAGGAAACTTCAAAGATGATTGCCAAGCACGCGGCCCCACGAAAGTTCTAACTTTTTCAATTATAAAGGCTTAAAATAGGAATTCTAGTTGTAGTAGACTTTGAATCTAATTTTCCCACCTATATTATAAATAGACCCCTAGGGCTATATTGTTAAGGTTCGACGTTTTATTGGTGTGCAATAGCAGGTTTCAACGTTTGTAATAGGTTTTGATCTTCTAACTCTTCTATTTTTTGGAAATCACATGAACAAAGTGATATTCTAATAGCAGGAGAGGCTAAACGCCTTAGTTTTGAGGTTTTAACTACGAATTGATTGTTGATTATTTAAAGGTTTTTTTAATTAATTTTTTGTTGTCATTATAAGTTACTTCTATATTCTTGTTTTAGTATTTTGTGCTTGATCATCATAAGATAAATATATTGTCTAATCTTTTAAATCGAGAGATGAGAGGTTAGATAGACCAGAGAATATACAGAGCTCGATCGACCCATTTGATTGAGGTGATTTGTGTTTAGGAGTGACGCCTGGATGAACAACTTACTTGGTCACAAAACAAGACGAAATATAAATGCCCGACAGTTAGTCTGTTTATCCCAGCTCAACAATGTAGTTAGATACCTAACTAGAGTAGGCGACTAGAGATGTGTAACCGGACTCATACAATTAAGTCTGTAAACCAGTAACTTGACAATTAGAATTAGTTCTGAGCCAATAATATGATAAATGAGATCCAATGCATGCTGCAACCCTGAAATTGTCTTTTACTTGCTTGAAACATCATCTTAAATAGAGGTGTACATGACTGGGTTGGTTCGAATTTTTCAAATATCACATCAAACCACTTGTGTCGGGTTTTTATATTTATAAACCAAATCAAACCAGTAAAACTTGGGATTTTCAACCTCGGGTTTTTTGAGTTTTCGGGTTGTTCGGGTTTTTCCGGTAAAGTATTCATACAAACATAGAATTTACTTGTACTTCAAATATTTTTTTAGTCCTACCAAAAATACAACTATCTAGGGTATTTCTTAAAAAAATAAGGGAAAATGCATAAGTACCCCCTCAACCTATGCCCGAGATCCCAGAGACACACTTATACTATACTAAGGTCCTATTATCCCCCTGAACTTATTTAATAAGTAATTTTCTGCCCCTTTTCGACCTACGTGGCACTAGCTTGAAAAAAAAAAAGTCGACCAGCATTGGGCCTACAAGATAGTGTCACGTAGGCCGAAAAGGGGTAGACATTATTAATAAAATAAGTTCAGGGGGGTAATAGGACCTTAGTATAGTATAAGTATATCTCTGAGATTTCGGGCATAGGTTGAGGGGGTACTTATGCATTATCCCAAAAAATAACACAAAATATAATATGATTAATGACACTAAAATATCCAATAAAATAATAATAATGAAATCGCATAAGGTAAATACTAAATGATCATAACTTAAAAGTACTAAATCATGCTAAAATAAGTTTAATAAGTATTAGTAACATGGCTATATATTAAAGGAAATTAAAATTAGATTATGTATTTTAATTGTCTAAACCAATGTAAAAGTAAAAAACAAATATTCAATATTATTGTCATTCTTAGTGTTGAGTTGATTTTCTTTTTGCATTGCTATAAATTTGATTTTGATTTAAGCTTTATTGTAATTACCAACATATGTGTACTATAATTTTTATTGGATCGTTCAGAATTCTAAATTTCAAACTTGAAATAATATATTAAAAGATAAAAACTATGAAAAGTATAAGAAATATTTAAAAATTATATCAAAGTAAATATTTTTATGTATAAAATAAAAAAATCTAAATATATATATTATATATATATATATAGATATATAGATATATATATATAATGTTGGGTTGGGTTGGTCTCGCATTGATTCTTTTTAGTTAAAATCAAACCAACCCAAATATAGTCGAATTTTTTTTTCAACACCAAACCAAGTCAAACCAAACACTAGTCGTTTTTTTCGGTTTGACTCGGTTTGTGATTTGGTTTGATTTTTAATTCGGTTTTGTACACCCCTAATCGTAAATTCGTTCACAATTAGTTACTTTTATTATTGCATAATTAGTAGTAGTCAATAATCATCACAATTTCTGAAAATGGTTACTCTTATTTTATTTATAGAATTGAGTATCAAATATAAGTTTATCATAAGTTTCTTGGGAACGATAACTCGTTTCTTTAAGAATTTATATTACTTAAGCGACCACGTACGTGTATATTGGGGAGCAACATGACCTTTCTGAAGGGTTGCAATTTTTCCAAAAAGTTGTGACCTTTCCGATAAGGCATAACAAACGTTTGTTCACATTACCCTTTGTTATCTATAAATAGAGAAATTTTCTCTTATTTTAAAACAACGAAAAATTTTGAACTTTTTAGTCTTCTTTTTTTCCTTCTTCTTCTACACAATTAAATATTCGTGTATTTTGCTCCTGTTGAGTGGCTCACACAAAATCTAGAGACACTATAGAACCTTGTTGAATCAGGTAATTGGAATAATTTTAATAGTGATCTCTCTATCTTCTCCTTTGGCACATTTACTGTATTCTAGATAGTAATATAATTCTTCTGTTCTTGCATGTTATTACGGAATGTTGAAACATCAACTTAATTAGTTTTTGACCACCAAGTTCTTTAACTTTATTGTTCTCCATGAGCTTAAACTGGTAATAACTTAGCTTTTTACCAACTAGAATTAACATTATTTCCATAAACTAACTAAAATAATAATAGCTAATCATGACATTGTAAGATATTAAGTAGTTACTATCCATTCAAATTATGAGAAGTTAAATTTTTTATACCCATCAAAATCATAAAATATGATGTGAAGTGTATAAATAAATAGACATGAAGCAATGTTTTTGCGGTTACAAGAACAACACCCTGTGGGTGATGAAAACTCCTAATCTTATCTGCATTCTTCATGTGAATCTGCATCAAAGTACCTGAAACCAGAAGGAAAGGAATAAGTAAAAGATAAAAATGTTAAAAAAAAAAATAAGATCTTTCTTGTCTAAAAATGTGGTATTTGTGATGTTTTTATTCGGTATAAACAGCTCATTTGGAACACAGTCGTGTTAGTGAAACTTATAGCAGTAATTATTTGGTTAAGTGTTGAAGAAAGGGCATTCCGGTGCACTAACCAACTGAACCACAAGGGTCTATTGTATGCAATCTTGAATAGGAGGTTGTCAAGGCGAAGGGAGCACCGAAGGAGAGGGTGGTTGGAAGAATCAAAGTCGCGGCAAAAGGTTTGAAGGTAAAGTGCTGCAATTGGAAGAAGAAGGGACATATGGCCAAAGATTGTCATTTCCCACTTAGAAGGTACAAAATTCCAAGATTGGCAATGCTGTCATAGCAGAAGAACGAAATGAAAAAAGAATCAGAGACTGAAGCATATCAGAATCGGAAGTGGTTTAAAGCTATGGAGGAGGAAATTGCTATGTGCTAGAACGAAATCAAACGTGGAAGCTCGTGACAAATCCAAAGGATGTCAAACCTATTTCTACTAAATTGGTCTACAAGATACAGCATCACACAGATGGATCATTTGAAGGGTACAAGTCTTGTAGCTCGGGGGCTTTCTCAGCAATATGCATATGGACTAGACTACGATGAAACATTTAGTCCAGTGGACAGAGTCCTACTAGCACTTGCAGCTAGTAAGGATTGGAACCTGTGAAAAGTGGATGTGGAAAAATTCATTTCTGCACGGAGAGTTGGATATAATGAGATTTACATGTGTCAACCGACAGGTTTTCAGGGTCAGCTTGGCATCATTAAAAGGAAAGAAGCAGGTGTTGAGGGAGACTGTTACAAGACCAACCCCAGCTTCTTGTTTTTAATTTAATGCTTGAGAGTAGAGTCCTTAGTTGTTAGTTTAATTTTTCCTTGTTACTTAGTCAATACTTAGTAACCAAGTATGATGACTGTATAAAAGGCCATCATTTACCTTGAATGTATGTAACTCCCAAGTTAATTCATTAGCATATGATAAGCTTCACAGATTGTTGGTATTTAACAAATACATTATTTAGAATCTTTCAGAAAAATGCTTACTGATGGTATGGTATAGTGTACCTGTAATGATGGATGGCTTCAAAACTTCCTCTAACAAGTGTCCTTCGCAACCCAAAATATGCTCCAACTGATCTGATAACAAAGAGAGAAAGCATTTGAATCATTTTTCAAAGACAGGCAGTAAACAAAATACACTAAATTAAACAAGTCTGATTGCTTCATGTACCAGCAAATCAGAAGAAAACACATATGTACTAACCTAGCTGCTTGGTTTTGGAGGACAAGAATTAAGGCATGTTGTAGGCGGCACTACACGTGGTGCATGAGAGAGCTTTTCAAAAATATGACGGAGGCCTTCATGCTCAACCATGGATTCTAGTATGTTATCTTCTGACACAGAATCCATCTTGGCTTCATTATTCTTAGACAGAAGAACATCTGAATGGTACTTTTTTCTCGTCTGCTGTTCAATCTTGTCAACCTCCCATTTTGATGTTACTGGACAGTAAACATGCACAAATTTGGTCTGCCCATTCCTGTAAGCTCGACTGATGGCTTGCTGTTCTACTGAGGGATTCCAGAGAACGTCAAGCAAAACCACTCTTGAGGCCCCTATCAGACTTATTCCTTCTGAACAGGCTTTTATGGATGCAAGAAGCACTTTTACATCACTCTTAGGGTTATTAACAGAATTTATAGATATCTGCCGCTGCTTCACGTCAAGTTTCCCATCCATATAGAGAATCTCCCTACCTAAAGTCCAGTCAAAGAGAGAATTGAGTTGCTCCTTGATCAGGTTTAGAGGATCAAGTAGTTGGCTAAATATTATAACCCTCTCCTTCCGCCCACCACAAAGTCTGATAAGCTCAACAACAAATTTCATTTTTACTCCGGTATTTGGATCCAACCGACAGCCTCTCTCTTTAAGCTGACTTTCTAAGTCAGAGAACTCCTTCCTATTGGCCACTAATGAAGGATGAACAGAAATAAGAGACACCAGATTTTGTTCATAAAAGGAGCTTGGATTCTCAGGAATCCTTCTAAGCAACTCCTTCTGCAAATCTGTCGGTTTCAAGTGAATTACAGTGTCCCTTATACCCGGTAGGCTTACCTTCTTTACATTTTCACTACACTTATGGACAAGTGGTGAAATAATATCCCTAAGCTCTTCCAATGCTCGGGCATTCTTGTCGATGGAACTGCTAAGAGAAGCCCATTTATGCTCCAAATCTGCAGCAAACTTTGGACTGACTACACAGAGAGTGTTGTATAACTCCTTGATGTTATTCTGGAAAGGAGTCCCAGACAAAACTATGCGCTTCTCAGTTTCAACCTTTTTCAAAGCTTTCCAGACAAGGCTTTGCTCATTCCGAGCAGTGTGCCCTTCTTCAAGAACCAGAAGACCAGGATATTTAAGAAGGATTTCTCTAATCGGTTTGGCATAACCGTCTCCATCATCTGCAGTAAGAATCCTGAACAAGTCATAGCTTATCCCCAAAACACTCTTACCTTTAACCCAGGATCCCAGCTTCACCATCCGTTTAAGGTGTGGATTTCTCTTTCCCGCATGGGATAAACAGCGAAAGACACTCACAGTAGCTTCATCTTCCTGTAAAGAGAAATCTTTGCTGTTCAAGTTGTGGAAGGGAATGTCAACCTCCCATTTCTGGAACTCAGCTTCCCAGTTAAGCAGCAAACTGGAAGGAGCTATAATTACAGGTCGAGACTTTGGGAACAGCTTCAAATATGACTGAAGAAATACTATGGTGAGACGGGTTTTCCCAGTGCCAGGTGGATGTGAGATTATGCATCCTCCTTTGCTATCAGATAGGGGCTGTCTCAGCCTCTCGAGATTTATATCTCCAGCGACGTTTTTCCACATAAACTCAAATCCACCACGTTGATGAGGATACATAGTTGATTTGGCACTTTGGGGAACTAAATCCCACACAGTTCCTTCTTCGTTAATCAGAGAATCTTGGACTGCAGAAGAATCAGAGAATCTGAAGCCAGCAACATCCAAGAGTGACGGCGACTGTCCTAAATGTTTTCTTTCACATCTCCCTCGAGTTCTCTGAGCCTGCAGATGACAGAAGTGCAAGAATTTAAGGGTCAAGCAAAAATAAATTGGAGAGCCAGTTGATAAAATCAAATATAAGGATAGCATGTTGAAGGAAGTAACATAGACTAGAGGAGTAAAGTAGTAAAATGAAGTTGCTATGTTCAGCAGACAGGTGAAAGTGCAGCATACAATGTGATTCCCAAAAATAGTTCAGGAAAGGAGGCTTCTCATGCTGAATGTTCACAGAGGGCAGAACCAGCATTTGGCTATGGTTTCAACACAAATGTGAATGATCAGCGTAAAAATGCAGGCAGCATGGAGCAAGTTCAAACCAAACTAAGTCATGATGAGGTAATTCCTTTCATACTAGAGCAGTATAATCACATAGTGCAGCTGCTGACACAACACACTCCTCAGATCAACTGATCCTACCTCTTAACACATCTGCAAATGTGACAGGTATGATTGAACCTATGGCAATGATAGTCTCTCACAATCCTGATTAGATTGCGGACAAAAGGGCAACTAACCATATGGCTTCATACTTGAATTTGCTAAATAAATCCTCAATTAATAAACGGCACAATCCTAAGAAAGTGCAACTGCCTAATTGAGCTGACGCACAGGTTACACACACTGGATCAAGTACTATATCCAATGTGTTGTATATACCATAGTTTAAGTTCAATTTACATTCAGTTTCAAAACTGACGAGAGAGTTGCAATATTTTGTTTCCTTCTTTCCTGATTTATTTGTTTTTCAGGATCTCTTCACTGGGAAGGTGAAGGAGATCGGTAAAGAGACAATGGGCTATACTGGCTACTGAGTAAAGCTGCAGGAAAACCTATTGGCTTAGCTGCTCAAACATCAGTGCTTAGTAAAGTGTTTGCTACTGATATCACTACTATTAGAAGTAAAATAATAGACTGTGTAGTATGCTCTTTTGCTAAACAGTGTAGATTACCTTTTCAATCTAGTAGCATAAAAAGTAGTTGTTGTTTTGAATTGATTTATGTAGAACTTGAAATTATGTTCCTAATTTAAAAGAAAAAGTGTTTCACGGGACAAAACTCGTATACTTACAAAAGAAGGGAAGATGTATTTGATCTCCAAATGCACATAGGAACAAACTTTACAGATGAGTCCAATCTGTTCATCTAGAACAAGTTGGTGGTTCCCCATCTGACAATCATTTAAATCTCCACTCTGCATCGGCGATACGGATGGATTTGTAAAGCCAATATCTGACTCTAAGATACACATCTGCATTTCAGCAAAAAGATTTTCAACTTCCTTTTCCCATTCTTCTTTCTCAGGGGGAGGAGGTTCCTCGTCTTCAAACCGAAATACTAAAGGAAGTGTTTCCTTGACAGGAACCTGTTCCTTCTTTTCAAAAGGAGTAAGTTTATCATGATCATCAACATTTATGATAGAATCAACAACAAACTTTATAAATTCAGAATCATCAAGCATCTTCTTTCCAGTCCTCCTGTCCTTTCGAACAACATCCTTTTGAACGACATCCTTTTGAACAACATTCTTCACCGAGTCATCAACCTCGCAATCCTCTTCAGATTTAGACTCCTCGCCATCAGACCCCGAGTCATCAAACTCCTCCTCATCAGTAAGAAGAATTGGGCTGCTACTATCATTTCCATTGTTCAACTTCTTCTTTTTGGACTTAAAAAGTAAACGTGCACGAAGAAGATATGATCCGCCTTTCTTATGCTTTTCACTCTCAACAACAAGCTCAGGTACTAACCCCTCGTTCGACTCTTTTTCTCCTTCTTCATTCTTTTCATCTTCTGATTCCGTATCATCAGAATCACTTATTACATCATCATATTGGCTAGAACTTGATGACTCAATCAACCCGTAATTCTTATCTTCAGGGTCATCATTATCCTCATCACTTGAAGCTTCGGAATCCGACTCAGACTCAGAAGATGAGGTGCTATCAGTATACACTTCCAGCGATTTCACCGGTGTCCTACCACACATGCTTGAGGTAGATGAAACAACTTCCTCATCTTTTACATTCAACATATTACTCTGTTCCTCCTCTTCAATGATAACAACATCATCATCCTCCGAATCATCCGTATCATCTTCATCAAGTATTTCCTCGACGTAAGGCCGTTTCATGATAGACTCACAAGTTCCTGGACTGAACTTGCTCCTCCTCCCATTATCCACTTTTTTTTTCCCTTTTCTTAACTTTCTTGGATCTTCTGAAACTACCATTTTTCTTTTCCTCCCAGAGCCCACACCCTCTTTTCCAATATTCACAGAACAAGTCGAAGAAGACGGAGTAAGATTACCATTTTGACATGACCTGTTCCTTTTCTCAATAAAATCAACACAATATTTCAAAAACTGTTGTCTAGTTCTCCTCTGTTTTGGACCAGAATCATCCCCTGAATCCATCTTTCACCACCTCAGTTCAGAAAAAAAAAAACTTTCTTGATCAAAATGCACAAAAAAGAACAGTCAGATGCATATTAAACACATTCTTCACAAGAAACACTAACCTGAATAAAGAGATAAAAACAGAGGTTTGAATTCTTGAAACTGTAAGAAAACAGAGTAACAGGGTCAGAGGGACAGATGACTTTGAAACTTTTTAATGTTTAGCACTAATATAGAATGAGATAGAGAAAAAAAAAAGAGAAAGCTGACTGAGAACACCCTTTTATGGAAGATTAGTACTACAGAGGGTGTTTTTTTTGGTTTTGCTGAGGAAGAGAAACCAGAAGAGAAAGAGAGGGAAAATATATACATCTCCTCTTCGATCTCGATTTATATGATATAATTTAACTAGATACGAAAATTTATGTCTAAATTATAACATTTAATTATAAATCTATCTCATTAAAAAAGTCGATATTTCTGTTGTTTCAATTTATATAAGTTGGTTCGACTAAATACAAAATTTAAGAACAAAAAATTTCTAAAATCTATGATCTATATTACATTAATAATGTTTGTGCGGTTATAAATTATCTAGGTATAGAATTGTGTTTGTTTTAATCTGAATTAAAGAAAAAAGTGAATCGTTTAAATTTGAAGAGTAATAAATATTTAAAAGAGAGTTAAATACTGAAACAAACTTTTATTTAAGGTAAGTATAGGAGAAAGAGGAAAGAGGTTGGCTTTGATTTTTTTGGTGGTTATAATGGAATTTGTATTGTTTTTACAGCTGTAAATTTTTAAAAAATAATAATGGAAGGTGAATTTATTAACCTAATTAGTAATTAAAGTATAATTATATTTGGTAAGTTACAGAGTAGCTAAATCATTTTTGGTAGGTTATAATAAAACATTTTGGGTAACTTAACAATGAAACTTTTTTTTAAAAAAAAACTAAAACTTAACTCAAAACTTTTGAGAATTTGTTAGGGCAGTTGAATTGATATAACGGATGATATTTCATAAGAGATGTTAAAGGTTTGACTCACAATTAAAACTAAAAGATTCAACTCTCAAAATTTAAAATAATTGGTGCATAATACTTGTTATTTCACAAAATCAATGTATAAATTATTATATTCTTTCTATTATATCCTTGATAGAGTAGTTAATTAGTGTGAAAATATATATTTTGACTAACCTAGAAAAACTAATAAATAATTAATATTTATTACAATACTTTTATTAATTACTCTCTCCATTCACTATTCTATAAAATCTTATTTTGAAAGACAAATCTTAATAAAAAAATTTAAAATAAAAGATGGAGAAAAAATCAAAAATAATTGAAAGTTGAAGCTTTAACAAATTTTTTAAAATTTTTAGATCAATTGGAAAATAAATTTGGCTCCAAAAATAAACTCAAAAATTAAAATAGTCATCCAAATGCATTTTAATTTTTGAAATCTAACATATTCATTATTTATTAAAAAGTTAACTTAAGAAAATATTAAATAAGAGTAGAAAGATAAAGTTATTTAATTTCTTAATGCAAGTATAATCTAAAAATTTGAAGAAAAAAAAAAGGGAGGGGGTATCATATAAATTGGCACCAACAAAACATTACTACTTTTAAATAATATTGTTAAATATTATTGGGACCAAAATATCATAATTCTAATTAAACTTAATTACAAAGAATAATAGCATATGTATTTAAGTTACTGATAAATTAAGTTACTGATAAATTTTGATACTAGTGATAGTGACTTAGTATAAAAAAATGTTTGTGTTTTATTTAATAGAAAATATGATATATTTGGACTACTTCTAAAATATATTATCATCAAATACTAAAGTAATCACATGAATTTAACACAACATAGGATAATTAAATAAAAAGAGCGATTAATATTTATAAAAAAATATTGTGAATATTTACAAACAAAAAGATCAAACGGACATATTTCAACTAATTAAATATTAAATATGTATAGCTAAATATGATTATGACTAAAATTGGAATTTATTAACAAATGAGGGCAGAAAATATTATTAAACCTATTACAAATAGTCTAACTCATTTATAAATTATATGTGGAAGGAAAAAGATATAAATATTGTAGTTATTACACCCTTCCCTTCGTACAGTATTATTTGTCATGGTTTCTATTTTTAGAGTCAAACTATAAAAATTTTAATTAACATTTTAAGATGTATCTTTTCATCATATTAATATGCAAAGAATTGCAATTTATAGTATTTTTTATATACTTTTAGAATATCTAATTTTTTTGTTTAACATGTCGAATTAATGTGATCTAATTTTAATTTTGAAAATTAGTCAATTTGACTTTCGGAAAGCGCAACATGACAAACAATACCGGACGGAGAGAGTAATTTTCTTTGTTTTATGTCTGATTTAGGAAATCTTGGCTCAGTGAATTTTGTAGGCACGTTAATATTTTTCTACTTATATAAGATTTTCCTTTTCTTTTAAACTTTATTGTTTTTTTCATATAAAGTGAAAAAAGTTTGTGTATTGATATCACTTTCAGATAGCTTTAAAAAAAAAAAAAAAAAAAAAAAAAAAAAAAAACACTTCATAGGCTAAATTGGATAAATATTCTGTTCATTTTTTATTTTATAACAGATCAGAATCCACTTTTAGCTTTAAACAAAAGAAGAAGATGTGAAGTGTGAACCCTTGAATTTCCTAAAAAAATAAATTGTTTTATTCACTTTCTTGTTAACCATAATTTTATTAAAGCAATTTTTTTTAGGCAACAATTTTTTCATATTTTTTTGGATTATTGTTATGTGTTGTTTTATATATTCTATTGTATCGTACTATATTGGTTTAAAGAATACAATATTTTGATAGATTATATCATTTTCGCCGTTATATAATATCATACATTCATAATTTAAAAGATAAACATATCAGAAAAGTAAGATATAGAGTAGAGTTACTATAAAAAAGTTGAATAAAAGACAAAATGTGATTATTAAATATAATATATATATATATATATAGACAAAATAAGAAGAAATATTAAAGTAACGATGTGATTATACTAAAACGGTCGTTATCGTTATCGTTAATTTAGACGATATGATACAATATAGTTTAAATAATAATCAAAACAAACATTATATTTAAACTAACAATACAATATAATACGTTCTCTTATAATTATTGAATATTTTAATGTCTCCGCAAACAGTTAAATTATTTGCTGTAAAATTTATTATCTTATAAAAGATTAAATTTTATTTTTTGGCGTCTTCTTTTAGATTTTAAGCATTGCAATAAGTAATTGTTATATTGAAGGAACATAACATTATTTCGATATCATTATTAACAATTATTAAATTTTTGAACATATTTTAGTATTCTAATTTTATATAATATTTTTTAATTCATAATTTTGTAGTATTGATATTTTTACTTCATAAGCTACAAAAATATGAGGATCTTTTCTTGAAAAAAGAATTGTTAGAATAAATCAATTACTGTATAAAGTATTAAATAGTACTAATATTTAATGATTTCACGTCTGAATTAAACTAGAAAATTGACTTTTTATTAAAATATATTTTTAACGGTATTTTCTTTTAAGCAAAAGTAAATAAATTAATGTGTGAACCCTTAAATCTCCTTATAAAAAATCCTAGACACACGTTGTAATAATGTGTCATATTTTGTTTTACCAGTTTAATGACATAAATATAATCAAATAATTTTTGTTTTAAAGTAAAAATTATTTATAAAGAAAAGTTAGTTTTGTAAACAAATTTTAATGTGTGATTAACCTAAATTTGTATTATTACTTTATTAGTATTAAAAAAAGGAAATAAAAGTGAATTATGTATGCAGTAATATATATGAATTATAATTGTTTTTTGAAATATAAAATGGTTGTTTGGTAAAAATTTGACATATTGTATTATAAATGTATTAAAATGTGTGAAAAATGTATTATCCATCATTAAAACTTGTATTATGTGAATAATAAATTGTTTTTTGTAATATGTATTAACTTGTATTATAAATGAATTAAAACTGATCAAGTGGAAAAAAATTGTTATTGCTATAAATGGTAAATATTTTTTTATTATAGTATATTTATGTAAGTTCCCCTTTTTTATATATATATATTAGTAATGGAAATTTAATTACTTATGTATTACCTATTTATATTTTAATTATTCCATCTTTTATCTTACTTGAAATAATATTAATTTTTTATAATTTATTCCAATGTCATTTATGCATGTTTATTTATACTAAATAAGTACTACTAAGTGTAGCAAATATCCCGTTGATTAAATTTAATTTTTGGTTTAATCGTTCAAAAGTCCATCATATTTTTATACTAATGAAGTCATACATTTGATTATTTTATTCCTCAATCTTTTTATCCATATTACCTTTGATTTATAATGTTAATGTTAGATTGTTAGTAGTTTTTAAAAAAACAAATATTATTATATCTAAAAAATTAAAAATATCACATTTAACGAAGCTCAAATAATGGTGATTGAGCTTGTGCAGAGCACGGACTTCTCCTTTTTTAGTATAGATATAAAAGTATTTTAATCATAAAATATAAAATATATACTCCCCCTTTGATCTTTTTATATGTCGTTCTTATTGTAAATAGATTGTCTTTATTATTTATCATTCATAAAATTAATGAATAAATTACAATATGTTTTCTATTATACCCTTAATAGTTAGTCAATCTTAAAAATAAATATTGACCAACTTAGAAAAACTCATAAGTAATTAATGTTCATTTTCATTACTTCATACATTTGATTAATTACTTTTACCATAGATCCTCTTATGCAGCTTGCAACCCTTTAAATTGTATTGTATAAATGAATTACATATAAATATAAAAATATAAATAACACAATGAAAGTACAAATCAAAATTTAAAAGAAACAATAAACCAATATTATTTATTGAAATAAAACTAAAATTTATGTTGACAGTTATATGTGTAACTATATTAAGATTAGGAACTTGTTGTCTAATAACATCATATTCAGCAGGAATATTTAGAGTAGAGTAATGAAATTTAATTATTTTGTGATATTGTCATGTTTGCTTTAAAAATTTATAAAAAAATAGATTATTTACGCAAAATATATAGGAATGTTGAGGTGAGAAAATATTAATTTTTTTTAGATTAATTCGTACTCAATAAATTTGGTCAAAAAATAAACTCAAAAATTTAAATAGTCATCCAAATGTATTTTAATTTTTTGAAATGTTTATCATTTATTGAAAAGTTGCCTTCAAAAGAATATTTAAAAAGAAGAGAATTTTAAATTTACTTAATTCTTTTTATAATATAAGTAAACTCTAAAAAGATGACATATAAAAAAGAACATAGGGAGTATTTTTTACAAACACTCTATAATAAGATGTGCCGTTGACACCTCTACCTCCCCACCCCCACCTCTCATAATTTTTATTTACTCTTCAAAACAAGAAAATAAGTGAATTTCACTTTCTAAGAAAAAACTGTAAAAAATTACATATATCCTATAATGTTAAAAACTAATTACATCTCATTCCTATTCTTTTTCAAATTACAAAAACTTCCTTAAAATTATAAGTTATCAAATACATTAGGAAACCTACAGATACATAGCTCACAAATGTATCCAAGTGAAAAGGAATTTATCCTAAAGAGAATACGAATGTATCCAAGAGAAATTTTTTGCAATTTTTTTAAATGGTAGGAAATTTTAGAGATGATGTGTGCACTCAGATAATTTTTTAAAAAAAAATTCCTTAAATGTACTAGTCTTCTCTTTGATAATGTTTTTCCAAATGTGACTATCTAATTTTTATTATTCTGTTTCACCTGCCTGCCCATAATTCTACCAATTGCTTCAAGAACAACTAAATGATGGCAAGCATTGGGCAAATCAAAACTAAAAAGTGTACAAAAGAATGCATTACATAAAGTTGAAAAGTGACATCTTTAATACAATTCAAAAAGTTTCCAAAGACATACATGTGTATTGTAATAATCTAGTGAGTACATAAAAGCTTATTAGAGAAAATAAAAAGTCTCTATTGCTTCATTACAAAACTGTTCAACACTATGATAGCATATTGCTTAGTGCAAAAAATTGTGTTGCTAAAATTATAAAACAAAAAAAAGGAGAGAAAAGATTAACGATTTTTCTGCTCCCACTCTCCACTCTGTTTGGTCCCGCGGAACTATAGCTCAAGGATATTCACAAGAAGAAACATCGATATCCAAAATATGTTTCGTTCAACTTACTCCCTTCAGCAAGGTTTTCATGCTGCTCTGAAGTGTTTTGATAACTCCTGATAGTATTTTATTTGCTGCATCCGCCCCAAAAAGAAAAGAAAAAAACAGAAACAGTATAATAAGAGACCAATATAGGATTTAGCATACAATCGTAAGTGTCTTAACTTGTAGTCTATAGATGATTTCAGGTCACAGAATCAGATGTACCTCATTGGAGACGGATGGAGATACTTTTTCCAAAGCGCATTTGAAATGTGACTCCTTAATAATCGATGATGTGTCATCACAACTTGTAGCCATGGCTGTCAATTTATCTTCTAGTGCAACCATTGCAGCTTCATTCATCTGGCACATTTACGCGATTACTAAAAGTCAATAAAGGAAACACACCTTCGATAAAAGTACCAACCATGAAAAAAAGTTATGTGACAAGTTGCATACGTTCCATTTTATTTTTTTATTTTTTTTGGGGGGGGGGGGGGGGGGAGTGGTAAAGACATGTAATAACAAGCATGTTAAAAGACGAACAAACCAGTGCTGCTAGGTCTGCTCCACTAAAATTTTTACAGGCATCATCTCTTCCAATGGTCATCAAGTCAACACTAGAATCTATAGGCTTCTTCCGGGCAAGAGCTTTTAAAATGAGTACACGCTCATCTGGACTAGGTAGAGGGACATATAAGAGTCTCCCTAACCTTCCAGGTCGAAGAATAGCTTGGTCCATGACTTCAGGCCTGCAAACATGACAACAAGAATAAGAATCAAAATAAGATAAGAAAAATCAAAGGCACAATTACACAGAAGAACGAAAAATACCGATTTGTGGCACCAATCACATAAACACCTTTTCTCTGATCGGCACCGTCTAGTTCTATTAGTAGCTGCAATAATTAGAGAAGTTTCATACTTGCAAAGGTTAAGAAGAATATAATGTCAAGTTTTGTCAAGAACATATGCCTGATCATACAAACCTGATTCAAAAGTCTTTCAACGACCCAACCTCCTTCCTTACCACGCTTAGTTGTCAATGCATCCATCTGTAAAAATATGAAAGGATAAAAACAGATGTAAAAGAGAAGGAAAAAGGTTGACAATCATGTGTTTTTCACAGAAGTTCTACTTTCCCTTTTTCTATTACTACTACATCCGTCCACTTTTACTAGTCTACTATACTAAAAATAGATGTCCACTTTTACTTGTCCGATTCGGAAAACCAAGAGACGATTTACCCTTACTATTAAGTATTAATCATTTCCAATTCATTTCCAATTCATTTCCCAATGACTGAGACTTATAATAAGGGGTGATATAGTAAACTTAACATTTTATTTATTGTGTTTTAAGGGTTGTGACAAGTGAAACATGGACAAAAGTAGTTTTTTTTTTGTGCAATTAAACCATCACGACTAAACATCGCACTCGTATTTGAACAGTGTACTAGTGTACTATGTATTAGACTTTGTGGCAAGCATCTTACAAGTGCACTAGAATTTTGAAAATTTCCATTTTTGTATATTCTATTATTAATTTGGGTACTGAAGCAACACTGTAGAGCATTCTCTAATATCTGAACACACTGTACATCCTGTTAAGACTAAGTGGTAAGCATCTTACAGCTGCATGTAAATTTTTGTAAGAAATAAAAATGAGCAAACGCTTCTGCAGTACTTTTGAAGGTGGACGGACTCATAAAATGAGAAGATGACAGAACTGAGTTTAAGTTGGAAAGAGTGATAAGCACCTCATCGAAGAATAGAATGCATGGAGCACATGTCCTTGCACGGGTAAATAATGTCCGAATGGTTAGCTCACTTTCACCAACATACTTGTTCAAAATTTCAGGTCCCTGGATGGAGGAGATAAGTAAATGAGAAAACATGACTTGCCTCAGTCGTGCAAAATATTAGAAAACGCAGTCATTTAAGAAAATAAGTAAATGAGAAAACATGACTTGCCTCAGTCGTGCAAAATATTAGAAAACGCAGTCATTTAAGAAAATAGAAATGTGCAGGAACCTTAATGTGTATAAAATTTGCTCCAGCTTCATTAGCAACAGCCTTGGCAATTAATGTTTTACCGCATCCCGGGGGACCATAAAGCAAGAATCCTGTTTCCAAGTCCACTCCAAAACCCTGAAATATGAAACAAATTTTAGAAGTTTTATACTGTGTACTCATCGGAAAAATTAACGAACAATTTGATGTTAAGGCACTAAAAACCAGCAAATAACTGGTCCTAGCTTGGATTTTTGCAATCATCAACTGATAGCTTACTAAACTTGTAGCACAGAGGATGCTTGCTAAAGGAAATGCATGAATTTTACGAAGTCCCATCCAAAGGGGAAGACATTAGTGAATCCTTCCAACCTAGTAGCACTGACATAAGTCCCATCGGACATTTGCAACTACAGTTGTGACACAGTTGGACCCATCGGTAGGACCAAGGACACAATCATATAGTTGAGAGAGAGTACAAGTGATCACACCAAAAAGAACACATGGTCCAGCACATTATGCTCAGGGGTGTCGAGAAGATGAAGAAAGGCTCTTCACTACTTAAAAAAGATATGTAACAGTACAACTCTGGTATTCCATGCTGCAGAGAAGTTCTATAAGGATGGCAAAACTCCATGTTAACATTGATAATTTAAAGATCCTCTGCAATGGAATAGGAAACCAGCATAAACTTGGCCAAATAAAAGGATAAATGCCCAAAGAAAGAAGATGGACGAAATAAACAAGTAAACAAATGCACCCAACATGAGATAAAGGGAAAGGAAAAAAGCATCACGTAAGGAGCTCTTAGATGAAAATTATCAAGCCAATCAACTGACAAACCAGTGCAGTATTTATATCTGAATGTTTGACATAATTTAAGAGAATTACTGACCATGTAATCTTTAGGATTCTTTATACGCCTGACAATGTAACGGTCAAAGTCATGTCTTAACGAATCAAGGCCTCCAACATCTTCCCACTTAACATTAGGGATAGCGGAGAAACCTTCTCTTCTAGATGAAGGTTGAATCAATTTAGCTGCTTCCTGCATATTATCAAATGTGTTTTAGCAGATTACATGAAATAGCTTGTTTTCAGATTTTACATTAAAGATAATCACATACCCGGAAAGAGAGTATCAGACACTAGGTTACTAAAACTAAATATATATTAAACATGCCAAACTTAATCCCCTTTTTTGATAAGGGTAGTGTTCAAGCCAGCTTCATGCACCTGATTAGTTCACTGGTTACCTGCTACCACAAGAAAAGTTCTGGGGAACTCCATACACCAAAGACTTTGAAAAATGGGAAGAAATCAACTAACTTTTTTGTGCCTTTGTAGGAACTTGAACCCTGGTCATGCACGCTAGGTTTTATCCTTGATCGCCTTACCCATATATGTATGTTTTATTCTCTTAACATGCATAAGTTTCATGTGATAATGCTATTAAAGGATGATGTGCCCTCCTTTCTAAACTGACAAACTTGATCTTGGATTTCTCAGTCTAAAAGGAGGATGCATCATCCTTTAAGAGCATTACCATGTGAAGTTTATAAATATTAAGTGAATTAAAAACACGGATAAAGCAATTTCAAATCATATATTAAACTGTGAAAGTTAAAACCAAACACTACAATTATGAGACAGTAGAAAAGGTGGTTTTTGAAGATGCATCTACATGAAAAACCATGGTGTTTATCTGTAGTTTCAGAGACAGGATATAAAATGACAAATGGCAATTACATACAGCAATTTAGGATCACAAGTCACAACCTAAAAACATTTCTCATAAAGATAAATCAAGATTCTCTGCATCATACCTCAAAATCAGCCATAAAAATGCTGAGCTTTTTCATCTCTTCAGGTGACCATGGCTTTCTCCACCATTCTTCGGCATCTTCACTATCTGACAATTCTCTTGAAAGCTCAACCTTCCTCTCATCTATTATCCTCTTCATTGCCAAGTTACCTGCCTTGTTAGTAAGAGCAGCCAAGTCTGCTCCGACAAATCCTGGGGTTGAGCTAGCTATCTTCGTGAGATCAAATGCACCTTCAACTCTTAGGTTACGTGTAAGCACAGACAAAATTTGCACCCTTGCATTTTCATCTGGAATACCCAAGGCGATTTCACGGTCGAATCGTCCAGGCCTCCTCAATGCTGGGTCAATAGCATCAGGTCTATTTGTCGCCCCAATTACTAGGACATAACCAGGTCCACCATTAGATCCATCTGATTTTGCTTCATTATTTCTTTTATCAGAGGGTAGAGCAGTTCCCTTTGCATCATCGGGTTTTACAAGTCTATGTGACTCATCCATGCATGTCATTAGCTGTGTTACAATGCGCCGCTCCATTTCTCTCTGTAAATTTTCTCTTTTGGCAGCAATTGCATCTATCTCATCAATAAACACAATAGAAGGTGCTGTCCGGTATGCTTTTGAGAATAGTTCCCTTATGTTCTCTTCAGATGCACCTGAAATGGAGAACTACCCAATTAAAAATGCCCTTAATTGAAAGCAATAAGAAAACAACACCCACTCCTTAGAACACTCAAGACTCTCATAATACTGACTGGTGCACCATAATTGCTGCTAAAATAGCAGGCTTACGGATTTCCAATAATATTCTCCCATATTTATTTTCTAAGGGGGAACACACCTCAACTCTTATAAGTAACTCTATGCTACAAAATGCCTGCTAATAGAAAATTAGTAATGCGACACGAAAACAAACATCAAACAGTTAGCTTCACCAGTAATTCCAGAAACCAATTATGTGATAAATTAAGCTTGCAAAGATAGAATCATGACATGAACGAATCAAAAAGATCAAAGAACTAGTTTCACCTGAAACTCCAGAGACCAACTCAGTAGCAGATAGTTTGTAGAATGGAACTCCAGTCTCATTGGCAATAGCATGAGCTAGTTTTGTTTTACCACAGCCTGGTGGCCCGTGTAAGAGTATCCCTGACATAGGCCTAACTCCAAGATGCTTAGTCAACTGAGGATGGTACAATGGAACAATCACCTCCATTTTCAGTTCCTCCAACACTCCATCCATTCCTCCTAAATCCTTAAACTTTGGGCCATCAACATTCCCTTCACTATCCCCAAACCTTTCCCCCTCTCCTCCTCCTCCTAAATCCTTAGTGGCTGCGTTTCTTCGTTGTCCTCCTTTAGACATAACAAGTTTCTTCCTTTTTTCATCATTATTGTCATGAATCACCTCGTATTCAATCTTTTTCGAGTTGGGAGTACTATTAACCTGTTGATTGTACGTATGTCGAAGCATAGACTTCATTAAATCAGGCTTTTCTTCCAATTTCTCTCCATAAATAGCATCGGAAGACGAAGAAGAGTAAGAATCATCACTATCGGAGGTACTCGAGAGAGTCGTCGACGACGAACCGTCCCCTTCCTGCTTCTTTCTTTGACTACTCATTATATGCTTCTTCTCAAGGAGCTGCAATCGCTGCTCGCTGCCGTCTCTTTTTGGCTTCTTTTTCGGAGGCGTTACTTCTTCAGTTGAGTTAGGGTTTGAGCTCTGGAGCTGCAGAACATCTTGGACCCGTTTGGTAAACGGCTGTAACTTTTCGCGGGAATACTTGTGATAAGATGAACGGAGGTGGTCGACGAGATCTTCAACGGAGAGGTAATTGTTCTTACAGGACTCAATATGGGTGCGAAGCTCTCGATCGAACGACGACGAAACTGACCGGCGTCCACCGCTGCCGCCGCCGCGTCCTCCCCTTCCCATCTCTTTCTCTGCCGGCGGCCGACGCTTAGTACTAAGGTTTAACAATTTTCTGTTCTACTTAGCAACTTCGACCAGAACTTATCACTGTTTTTTCGAAAAATTAATTTACTTTATTTGAATAAGAGAATACGGTCATAAAAAATTTAAACACAATTTAAAGTTATAATTTGAAATTTTAATACTCAAAATTTTATTTCCACTTTTGCTAATTATTGTTTTTTCAAATTCTACCCTAAAATATACGTTTATATAAAAATAACTTATAATTTAAATTATATTTCATATTTTTAGGAAAAGTCCATTCAATATATCAAATATTATTTATAAAAATTATAAGGAGATATAACTTTAAATTTAGAATTTTCAAATAAAGTGAAAAATATTTATGTTAGCAAATAATAGTTTGTTTTTGAGATTTAATCTTATAAGAGTAAAAGAAAATGTTTCCTAGACTACCAAAAAATCAGTTGAAGCTGTTTGAAATTATGTGACATTATTACTTTTCTAAAACAAAATTTGGTAGTATGTTTTAGTAAGTTAGTTAAGTTGAATATTTTTTATTTTTTAAAAAATTGAGCGTATAAATTATATTTTTTAGAAAGTATATCTAAATTTTAATTATTTTCTAACCAAAAGTATAGTTAAACATAATCCTAAGGGTTGTTTGGTTACTGGTTAGAGTTATACATGTATAAACTATGCAGGGTTTAGTTATGTAGGATTTAGTTGTGCATATATTAGATATGCAGGTATTAGGTATACAGGATTTAGTTATGCAGGTATTAGTTATGCAGGATTTAGTTATGCAAGTTTTAGTTATGTTAGGTTTAATTATGCGGGTATTAGTTATGTGGATATTAGTTATGTAGATATTATTTAGTTACGTAGAGATTACAATACATGAATTATTAACTATTGAATATTAAATTTGTTGTAATTATTAATATATATTATATACAAATAATAATAAATGCTAATAAAATGTGAAATATATTGAATAAAATATACGCTAATATTTGATTAGCATATGTACCGTTAAAAATATATAATTAATTTATAATATTAAAATATATTTATATTTGCATAAATCAATCAAAACAGTAAGTATATAAAAAAAATGAAAATAATTTATATATAATAAAAAATAAAAATAACACATGTTGATATGAAAGAATTTTCAATTAAATAAAATTAAATAAAATAAAATAAATAAAAATGATCTAAATATAAAAAAGAAATAAAAACAACAAACATATATAGAGAAAAATAATAAAGTTTCCAATTAAAAATAATAAAATAAATTAATAGGATAAATATGTAATTTAAAATACCCACATAACTTATTCCACCTTCTACCCTGCATAACTTTATACATAGATTTCCTCATAAGGTATGTTGGTACTAATTATGTAGGATTACAAAAATTCAACCAAACATGATATAAGTTATGTTTATATCTAATACAAAATTTCTACCAAACATAGTAAGCTAATGCAACTTTTTATACATGAATAAGATGTCTCTTATACAATAATCAAACGAACTCTAATTTCAATTCAATATAAATAACTCTTTTTATATATTAGGCACTTGATCATGCGATATCATATCACGATATAAAATTGTGAGATGAAATCAGCGTTTAGACATGCGATTTCATCTCATGTTTTAATATCATGAGAAGGAATCTCATATTCTACTAAAATCATGATTTGAGAATTTCATATCATGATTTAAATTTTTTTTAAATACAAAAATTGTCTCACAAGTTTATATTTGCTAAAACAACTCCATATTTATATTTATCAACCATTTATTTTATTTGTAAATAAAAATTATATTCACATCGTTACTTTTTAAAATTTATTATTCTCACCAATATGAAATTTATTATCACTTTAAATTTGGTGGATATAAATAATAAAATGAAAATTGATTGGTGAATGTAAAAAAAAATGGAGGGAATAATAATTTTTTATTTTTTCATAATTAAAAGAGAAAATACATAATTATCCCATCGAACTTATGCCCTTTTTTGAAGTACACATCTTAAATTTACAGGGGTCCTACTACCCCAAGAAACTATTTTTAACCATGATAAATACACCCTTTTAACCCATTTTCAGAGCATGTGCAATCTCAAATTCAAGAGGCGCGTGAAAGAGTAGAAATCAATCCCTAAGCCAGTGTTTTAGTGCCATGTGGCAGACCACTTTTCATCTTCCACAAACCTCCATTGATGGCCATTGAAGAGCCCTCCATGTTCAGCCAAAAAAAATTCTCTTCTGTCAATTCAATAGTTCGATCTATAAACACGAGATGCCGTATGGACTATTGGAGTTGGCGAGTTCTTAAAAAGTCCCTTTTCTATATCAACCAAAATACTCTATTTACAAATTCACTATTTCTTTCTCAACAATCTTTTTTTTTTTTTTTTAATGTACCCACAATATGATAAGCTAATTTAAAGACGCCAAATATGAATGAGTAGAAGAATATACCTTGGACTGCAAAGACTAATGCATTCGTATGATTTAGAATTCGATAACGGATAGATCGATGAAGGTCACAAGATGCCTCCGTTCGTTCCCTGCTTCTTCGAAGTGGATTTTGACCACATTGAGCCCGTATTTTTTTTTTTACTTAAGTGGATCACATTCTTGCTGACCCATAAACAAAGAAGATGTCATTTGAGCTGTTACAAATAAAATTCTTCAATGATAGAGCTTCTTCTATTAGCCACTGTAAAAGTTATACAAACATCTGCAATTGAGTTTCTAAAATTCTCTAGTCGACATGATTTATGCACAAAATATTTAAGATAAAAAAGGGAATTTGTCAAGACTTTAAATGGGTCTGGATTTTACCCAACCCTTTATTAAAGAGCCAGGAAAAATTACATTTGTATTATTTTATTTGGAGGTGAAGCACACTCGCTAGCAATGAGATTGTAGATGCTACTAAAATGGTGTATTTATTGTGGTTGAAAATAATTTCGTGGTGTAATAGGACTTTCAAGAACTTAAGATGTCTACTTCAAAAAGGGTACAAGTTTGATGGAGTAATTATATATTTTCTCTCATTAAAAAAAAAAAACTTCTCTTTTGAATACATATGAAAATGTTTAAAGCAATTTAATATGTAAAAAAGATAAAATTTGTGTTGTATGTTTGATAATCACTACATGTTTGATTTTAGCACAAAATTAATGCAGTAAAAATGTGTAATTGTACACAAGTCAAACAAGACATGAATCATTATGATATTAATATACAAGTGAATGTTGTCATAGCTTGTAGACTGTTACATAATTATTTGTTAGAATATCAAAAGAGTGATGAAATATTTATAGTCTATGAGCATAAAAATATGTTGGGGATGATTGACCAACAAATTACTCAGAATAACAATGTTGGTTTGTTTTCTCGGTCATATGATCGATAAATGCAAGTTCAACATGAGAAAATTTTTCATACTATGTAGGAGAAATATATTAAAGACTAATACAATACAATTTATGTTCATTTTTTAAAAACTGAAGTTTGATCAATTAAAGTTAAATGAAACAATTAATTAAGTGAAAACAAATAACTTGATAAAATTGAATAAACAATTGAGACTATTTTAATAGTTTTGCAACTTATGAGATTATTATGTTTATGAGTAAATATACAACATATAAATTTCATATCACATGTCCAAATAAAACTTTATATTCATATCATAATTTTATATGGCATGGCCAAACAAGCCCTTGCTTCTACTTGTTTACCTTTTCAACAACAAGTCAACTAGAACATACAGTGAAACAAGATTTAGGGAGACAAAGTCTATGCATGAAGGAGAAATATTCTTTCAGAAATATCCTCAACTCAAATGCATCAAATCAAAATAAGCGAAGATAAAAATAATAAAAAAAACCATATCAATAAGTAAATAAAAGTATTGTAAAACCTACACGAAATAAACAAAAACAACAATTAACTTGTGTGATAATTGAAACATAATGACAAGAATTAGAAGGGGATGACTAGTAGTACAACATGCACTAGAAGGCCTAAACTTTCGCAAATCAAGACAATACTCACTCCCCTAGTAACCTTTTGTCTTATTACCTGACCTCTGATCTTTCTCATCCAAAATCATGTTCTCGATAATGTAAAATTACGTCATGTCATGTCTAATTCTCTCTTTTCAATACTCTTTCGATTATAATTTTAGTTTTTACTTGTTACTTTTAAATATTTCAATTAATAGAATTAGTATGCTAAAATAATCATATCAATTATTTTTAAAAATAAATATGTCAATTTAACTTTTTTATTTTCATCCCCAAATGTCCAATTAAAGAAACCAATTTAAACCTTTCACTATTTTTTTTTAAAATTATGGTATACTAGTAAAATTCTTTTATTCTTAATTAGCTATTTCAGATTCGAATTTTCACTATGAAAAATTCTACTAGGAACGAAGTTTTGCAATAAATGATTCAAATTTAATTGAAGCTTTTATACGAATATCAAACACAATTTGAAATCAAACTTCATGTTTTGTTTACGTGGTCGAACCTACCCTCAGTTTCAGCTTTTGAAATCGAGTCCTGGCGCCATTTTAACTCCTCCTTCTCATCACAAATTGAACAAAATCAGTA
The DNA here is from genome assembly GCA_016801875.1 of Solanum sitiens. Taxonomy (NCBI): domain Eukaryota; kingdom Viridiplantae; phylum Streptophyta; class Magnoliopsida; order Solanales; family Solanaceae; genus Solanum; species Solanum sitiens. The sequence goes on along the minus strand of JABWTJ010000264.1, from coordinate 492,440 downwards.
TCCCAAAACCCTAACCATTTGAACCAAAATTGCGGAACTGGACTGTAAAGTTTCTTCAAAAGCTTCGAATAAACATTGAAAAGGGACCGAAAACCCTAGGGTGAACAAGTCTTCTTCTCTTTGAAGAAACAAAAATGGAGAATAAGAAAGCGGTGGTATGTCCGGAGAATGAAGAGTTAGCAGCGTATATGTGGAATAAAAAGCAAGAAATGGCTCAAAGCCCGAATGGTATTTCGGAGAACATCTCGATGACTCTCCAAAAAGCGTATACCAATCTTTGCAAGTCAAAGACCCCGATTAAGACTCTAAAAGAGTTCTCTAAGATCAAGTGAGTAAAATCTTAAAACCCCATTTGCCCCATTTGAGTCACTAAAATAGTTAATATTGGAATTGTGATTTATTGTTTGACTTGCTATTAATTATAGGGGGGTTGGAAAATGGTTGTTGAGGTTAATGAAAGGTTTTTTTGAAGCGGATGATGGCGATGCTTCGTCGTCTGAGGAGAGTGATGATTCCACTGAGAAAGGTAAATCTTGAAGTTATTTTTTGTACTCTGCCTATTATCATGTATGATCATTGCGCACTACTTAGAGGAAAAAAGGTGGAGTCTTTGTAGTGATGGTGGAGTGTATAAAGGAGGATCCTTTATAATGCTATTGGAGTGTATTCTTGAGAAAATTAGCTTATGCTCTTATTTGTCCTTTTCAAATGCATTTGGGTGTTTAAGTTTAACCGATTTATTGATTCATGTGAGTTTTCTCAATAAACTGATTGACAATGGATTCTGCCGTATGAACTCGATAATTTTAGTTAAAGGCCAAATTAGCTTACATTTGTCTGCGTGGTAATTTGACCCATTGTATATTGGACCTACTGATGGACTGTTCTTGTGGTTTTCAGAAATAAAACATCAACAATTGTGTAGGACAGAACAATGCAAAGACTTTTTTTTTTTTTTTGGTCGAACAAACTGTTATATTGATATCATCAAATGTTTCATCCAGTTCTACAAATTTGTGACAAATACACCATAAAAAAACACTTAACAATGCAAGACTTTGTGTATGTGGAATTGAGTTTTCTTAGTTAATTACTTTATCTGATCTTTTTTGTATTTTGTTGGAGGATATGATTTTGGATCAATTGGAAGTTACTCAATTCCTTTCCGTATCTCTAGGGAAGAAAAATAAGGGAACAAAGCGTTACATGCCGCAGAAGAATTCTGTGGCATATGCCTTATTGATCACGCTGTACAGGTGAATAACTTAATCTAATGCATTCGGCATTGCTTTGTTTTAATAAATTGCCTTTTCAGCAATGAAAAATTCATGATTCTAGGAGTACAACAAACGGTGAAAAATTTATGCATAAGCAGGAGCTTATTGATGCTACTGAAGCAAGTGGCCTTTCTCGTGCACCTGTTGGGTACGCCTGTTGCTGCTTAACTTAATTTCTTCCTATTTAGTTCAGCATATAATTTAGTATGTACTAAGTGAATTTTATGCTCTTTCTCCATGCTATATGCAATGCATTAGACCCGAGAAAGGGAAAGGAAAACCCGGACAATTTAGCTCACCAAGGGACTGGTACAGTGGATGGAGCTGCATGGCGAAATTAGTAAGCAAAGCACTTGTTGCTAAGTCAAGCTGCCCTGCAAAGTATGCTTACCATGTCTTGATTATGCTCTTTTCTGGAACTCTGGTTGACTGCTTTTCTTAGATTTCATATATAAATTGCCATTTCATTTCCTGAATCAAAGCCCAAAGATCTATGAATTAGCCCATGCTTGACTAGCCAAGCAGACAAACGACCCTGCATCTTTTTTATCTCTCCCGCATTTTTATTTGTATAAGTATTTCACATTTACGATGAAATTTATGAAAATTGACCCACCACTTCTTATTCTGGACAAAGGAATCCTGTCTAATTCACTAATTCGGCGGAAGATACTGAATTTTTGTATTTGAAAAAGATTTCCGTAGGGATCTCTAAGTAGATGGTGGTTGATAAAGAACTCTTTGATCATAATTTTGCAAGGTAGTTTATGTGCATGCTAGGAAATTGCAGCTTGCTTTAAGATCTGAAAGTTATGGCTAATTTTAAAAGGGGCCTATGGGTTACCTCCATCAGTTTGGATCTGTTGCACATAATCCCTGTGAATTTTAGAGTATCCTTTAAATTAATTTCATTAATAAGTGGACAAAGAAGCCTGTATGCAAGAAACATACCAAAATGTAGATAACATACACAAAGATATGATCTTCTATGAGCAACACTCAATCTTCTATACAACAAGGGACCTCATGGGTGCATCAGAACGAAACAAGAGATGGAAGGCTACTACTCAAATGTGCACAATCGGTCTCTACATCTTCAAAAGTGCTCCTATTTCATTCTTTCCAATCAATCCACACAAGTGCTAGTGGAGTAACATACCAAGTCCTACGCTTTTCCTCATTCGGCCACAATTCCAGCTGAATATTACCTCTTTCACGGTGCCTGGTATCACCCAAATAGTTGCAAACCAGTTAAGAACTTCTCATCATAACCTCTAAGCAACCCTGACAACGTAGAAAGAGATGGTTGATATCTTCACTTGGTCCCGTGAAACTAAAGTACCAACTCACATAAGTGGCCTTCCCCTTCCACAGATTCTCAACCGTCAAGATCACTCTTGTAGTTGCTAGCCAAGTGAAAAAAAACCCTTTCTTGAAATCTTAGTAGTCCAATCGCTTTATATGGAATTCAACTACCTCCTTATTCAAAAGATTCTCATAATGATTTAACTGAAAAAACTCCTTTATTCATGACATCCCACCTCCATACATTGTGTCTACCTTGTGAAGTTCTTTCTTTATTAAGCAAATCGATCACGCTTTAGAGCTTAGTCACCTCTCAATCTTGAAAATTCCTACTAAACCTCAAATCTCAAAAGCTACATCTTGTAGCCTCCAGACGTTGAACTTCACCTCCCTTTGGCATTAAATTCTATAGACTTTGTATTTTTTTTATGAGCTGGATACATCAAACGACATATCAGATGCATGGATATGGGGGGGGGGGGGCACGATTTATTTACTGGTAGTTCTTTTTATAAGAGTTTGCTTGTGAAAGGAGTGTTCTTTCCTTCATGACTCCATTTGGATCCCTAGAGCTCTGAAAAAGATGTGTTTGTATGATTGGCAACTTGGTGGCAAGGAGTGTGATCTTAACAGCAGGAAATCTGAGAAAGAGGATTATCACCTATATTAGATGGTGCTTTATGTGCAAAAGTCCGGGCAAATATGTAGATCATTTTATGCAAAGTGACTTATCGATTATGGAGGGTGGCTGTTAACTTGTTTGGGTTACAACGTGTGATGCTGGACACAGTGAAGTAGGCTTTGCAAAGTTGGACTCATATGAGGGGGAAGAGAAGCCCAAGGGCATGGAGTGTGCCCCCCTTATCATGTGGGTTATTTGAAAAGAGAGAGAGCATCTTTGAAGGGGTGAAGCAAGTTTTGTAAAAGAGCAAAGTAGTTTCTGTCTCTAGTTTCTTTTAGCTGTACTTACGAGGTCCCTATATGTATAGAGGATTGAGCCTTTTTTGTTGAGAATCGTATTTTGGGGCAGATTCTCTTCTTTTGGTATATGGCTTGTATACAAGGTTCCCACGATTGTTAACAAAATTATTTATCTTATAAAAAAAATGAAACATATGAGAGGTGTATGTAAGAGCTTTTCTTGGTTATAGGGGTGAGGGGTAAATAGCTTTCCTAATGGTGAATCAATTGCACCCATTCATAAAAATGAGATGTATCAAGATCTACCCTGCTAACTGTGTATATGTATAAAGGCACTACTTTGCAGCCATATTACATGAACCATCATCTTATAAACAGTCATATTGTGCTTTAGTTGCTATGCAAGTGTGTATCCTTGCATGCTCAATCAATTTATTTTCCTGATTTTTTACTTAGTAATAAACCAGGCATCCTTTGCCAACAAGTGCAGATATATGCTGACAGAAGAAGGCAAAGAGATTGCACAGGAGTGTCTTTTGAGGTCAGGAATTGCCGATTCCAAAGAAATATCAGCATCTTTGACTGGATTTTCGAATTTGAATAAAAGGGACAAGCCAGATAAGGCGACATCTAGCGAATCATCAAATATGGAAGTTCGACATACTACCTCAGTGAAAGAAAGGGCAGTGCCATTATCTCAATCATCTGACAATGCGAGAGAAAGGGCAGTTCCATTATCTCAATCGACTGGCAAAAAGAAAATGAATGTCATTCCATCTGAATCTCTTGACAGGGTACTTTTTCTGTTTTAAATGTGCAACTTTGGATTTATTGCTTTCATCAGTCTTCAAGATAAACGTAAATATGTAAATATCAAAGCGCTCTATTTAATGCTTGCTAGTTGCCAAATTTGGTTCATGTTCTATGCAGTTTTTATGGTCTAAGGTGATGCTGCAGCATCATTGCCACTACCATATTAGATTAGACTAAGTAAAGCAATTCCTGTATCCTGTGTTTGGCTATTGTTTGCTGCAGAAGCTGTAAAAGTTGTTTTCTAAGCATTGACCATCCAGATATCTCCTTTTTTTCCACTCAAAAATTATGTTTGAATGCGTTAAAGAATTCAATCCTTATTATATTTTCACCACTTAGTAAGTCCTTCCACCTGTTCAAGTCTTGGACTTGTTGATGTTTTTACTACTGTGTTTTCTCATAGAAACTGGAAAAGGACTGAATAAATATTTGTTTTTGTGATCTTAGAAAGATTCACCCAAATTACTGTAGCATCTTTATATTAGGCGTAGAAGGTCTAAAGGTCCAATATTTGATAACAGTCCTTATCCTTGATTATCTCTTTGGGAGGGTAGAAAGAAAAGGCTGTGTATCTATATGCATCCAGTCAGTGATATGACATCTCTAGCCTATTCTATTATACACAATATTTCCTTTCAGCAACTTTTTCTTTTATTTCCACTGAAAGATGTTTCTTGAGTTCTACTTTGCGATGCTTCAAAGTTGTTTCTTTCTTCTTTTAAGATTCTTTTTGAAGTAATGCTGGCGTTTGTTGAACTTATTCAATTATCAATTTGTGCTTCGTCTTTTGTTCTGTGCATCTGATGTTGATTAGGTTCTTGTAGTTTATTCAAATGGGATTCTCCAAGGAACAAGTAATTCAGGCTTACTCTGAAGTGTTTGAAACATCACCGAACAAAGATATATTGTTACTCTGGCCATCTGTTCTGTGTCGTCTTCGAGAAGATCAAGTTTATGGTTTGTTTTTTGACTCCCTTTAGATAAGTTCATGTTGATTATATTGTTGATACTAAGATTTAAGAATTCGTAGTTTGGATTGGTAGAGGTGCTGAATAAAACCGTTATAATTTATGTCCTTTTTCATGACTTTGGTGCCTCTCAATGCCCAGGTCAAGTTGGCAGTACTAGAGTTGAAGATAGACTATTCGAGTCTACTTGCAATGGAACATTAAATAGTGCAAAGCCTTCTTGTCGTGCTGATTTTGCACATTGTTCGAATGCTTTGAGAGCTTGTTCATCCACTGTAAGTGCAGAGTGATACTATCTTTTATCTGAGTTTAATGACACATTAAAATGTATTACTGAAGACTAAAAACATGCATAGAAAAATTAAGTTGTTTTCTGTTTTTAATTTGTTCGTTCAATTATGTGTTCAGGTTGTTGATGAGCAAATACCATGTCTGGATTTTAGATCCAATCTCTTGGCTGCGCCGCCATTGGCCAATGGAGAGAAATTTAAAGATGTTTATGAAGTAGTTTTGATATTAGATGATCGGGAGCAGTTTACTTCTCGAGGGTAAGTAAGCTTCTGTTTGTTCATTTTTGACAACAATTTTTCAGTTTGTTCATTTTTTACTGCAATTTTATTGTACCGTCAGTATTATTGTGACACTTGAGACCTGAGGGTGTGACCTAGTGGTCAATTAAGTGTGTGCAAACCTCGGAGACCAAGGTTTAAATCCCAATTCCCAGCAGATGCTCGGTGAAATAGTCGAAGTGCGTGCAGAAGGCCCAGAAGTGACCACCATGTATAAAAACCCAGTATTATTGTGATGGTTTACCACTTACCTAAGCACTATTACAATTAATTTCTTTTTCTCATGTGTGCTTAGACCAGAAATGTGGTGATATTCACTAAACCATATTCAGGTTATCTGTTGAAGCCTTGTGTAACTTATCCTATTAGCTTAAAAATCTTATATATCGGCATTCAACCGTATGCCTGGTGCTCTGGAGATGGCAATCTTTATGGATTAAACTTCGGATCCGCTCCAATCTTACCGATTTTAAAAGAAAATAAAAAGTAATTTTGATCCAGCTCCAAGTTTCTTCCAGCTTTTCTGCAAGGGTGCACTTTGACATGCCAGATATTCGACTCTCCCTATCACTCAATTCTGTAAACAGATTGTACCTTAGTAAATCTGTTTTTTTAACTTGCCGCTAATTTGAAAGGTGACCTAGCAGCATCGCTACCTTGCTGTGCTAATATGGAAGTAGAAAAAAGACCTGATTTTTTCCTGATCAAGTTCTGTTTATTCTGAATATTAAAATGATTTCTGTATAAATATATAACAATTTATTTGCTCAGAGAAAGCAAAGATTGATTTGTCCTCAGATTATTGGTTATTTCATATATATCCTTGAAACTTTGCTGATTAAGGGAGTAACCATTCAGATACAGCAATGTCTAGAGCGTGCTGTTTTCATCTACTATTGTTAAGTAAAAATAGAGACATGAGAACGATATCATTAAAGTTGCAGTCATTCAGCTCTCCTTTTTATTTCCCAAATGCAACCCCTCCCCCAAGCATGTGCCCGCAAAATAAAGAGAAGAACAAATCCAGGATGACCAGAAAATTAGCAATGCAGTAAAAAGACATCCTTGATGTGAAGATCTTTAACTTTTGTCTTGTACTTGTCTATTTTTGATGGGATGTTTAATTGGCTATTTTTTTATTTTCTTGTGGACTCATTGAAATTTGTGCCGTTATTCAGGTCACGATCCAGGAAGATAGTTGACAACGTCAGCACACAATTTAAAATTAAAATAGATGTAAGCTTTTGCAATCTTTCCTCTTTAAGTATCTCTTTTCTTGTGCTTTCGTCTATTAACTGAGACAGGAGCAATTATATGAGATATCAGAAAAGTAATTGTAAAACACTTTATTTTGGTCAGCTTTCAATTATTTGAAAATTCTCACCATGTGTTCCATGCTTATTTTTTTTAAGTTGTAGATGCTTCTTTCTTATAAGTAATTAAAGATCTTATAAATCTTTGCACTAAGTCCTTTCTCAAAATAATCTTTGCACTTAGCCAGTGAATAAGGCATAACTACAGTTTTTTGCATCCTCTGTGGTGTCTAGCATTGCATCTAGTTCAAGTGCAACACCAGATTGAACCAAAAGCTACCAAGAAAACATCTCTGCTTAAGGCTGTAATATTTCTCTTTTCTGCTATGTCTTTCAAGCCAGATAATTCACCAAATGGCCAGAGGTTAGTATTCCAAGTCTTTAAGAGATTTCTTTCCATCCTTGCAAGAACTCAATAATGGTCTTGGCATGCGTCAACCCATGTCAACTATTACCAAAAGTATGTTCCACAACTGGCTAGTGACCCGAAGAGGTGGCAAAACTTCTTCTGAATTCTCTTCACACAATGGCCATCTGCTGCAAACTGAAATCCCCTCTTTTGCAGGTTTGCTTGGGTGAGACAAGCCTCCCAAGCAACGATCCAGGAAAAACAAGAGACCTTCAATGGTGCCTTGTTTCTCCATATCTTTTTCCAAGGTCATAAAACCCTGTCTATGCTGGAAATTAACATTCTGTAATAACTTCTTGCTGAAAAGAGACCCTTAGGATGTCTTTTCCAACCGATGGAGTTTGTTTGTTTTGATCTAAGGCTATATTACTCAACATCTGGAGCAAAAAGCATAGTCCTTCCACTTTCCAATCACTATTATGCCTTCTGAGAAAGAGATTCCACCCTTGTGTTGAACGAAACACTGCAATTTGCTGAAGATATCCTTGAAGAGGTCTTTAGAGGAGCCTGACCCAACGTGTCTCTAATTTGTTCCGATATCCTCAGATATGTTTCCATAGTCCGGTACCATGAGGTGCTGTAGAGATTTTGGTGCTCCAGGGGCTCCAAGTATGATATTTTTCCACCAAAACACTCCTCCAATGTGCATTTACTTCCTTATTGAATCTCCAATGCTATTTCATCAACATGCTTCTGTTATGATTAATTAGTTTCTTATTACCAGCCCTTCTTTACTTTTGTGTCGGGTGACTCATTTTCAATTCACAAGACAAAAAGAATAAGTTTGGTTATCCTTGCCAAAGGAAGTCTCATCTCAATTTGTCCAATCGTTTCAAAACAGAGGAAGGAGCCAGGAAGGGAGACATTGTGTATGTAGGAAGTGCGCTGAGCACACTGTTGATCAAAGAGACTCTGCCCCCCTAATCAAATATACTGCTGCTTTTAGCTTGCCAACTTCTTATCCATCTTACCAATCACTTCATTCCATATTGTCACTGATTTATATTTGTCTCCCAGAGGTAAGTCGTAAGCCCAACTACTTCGTGGGAAGAGTTCTGACATTGCGGCATTGGCTAGTTGACTGATATTTGGCTTTATTACTGGAAAGAGAGAACTTTCGTGAAGTTAATGTGAAACTCCAAGACAGCTTCAAAAAAGGTAGAATCATCCCCAAAATCAAATATGATGTTTCTCTGTATCACAGATGGTCAAAGTATTGTCTGCATATAAAATGTTAGTGATTTGGAGATTTCAATGGCCTCTACGGTCCGCTCAAAACCTAAGATCTAATCTGCTTGTACCGCACTAACATCTTGCTAAGACCCTCCATGACATGAATAAAGAGAAGAAGAAATAGGATCACCTCGTGGTAGTGATAGATGCTAGTACTCTATAATTGGAGACAGGACTGCTGGGAATTTCTTCATTTTTTTCTTTCTTTACCTTTATTATATCTAGCAGTTTCAATTTATCAAAATATAAATAAGGCAAAGGGTTTCTGGCAATTTCATCTATGTTGGAATCAGATACTTCATTAGTACTTTTAAAGGATACTTGCACAATTTGTAAACGATGAGTCATCACACTCATCTGATATTGAAAAGGAAAAAGGTACCTTTAAAGGGTATTAACACTGTAGTTGCGATACTTACTGTCTCAACAAGGCTTAGGGTCGCATAGTATCTGCTGGTGGCCGTGCTTAATGTTGAAACCCTAATAAGCATACAACATAGTTTTTAAAACTATTGGCTCCCTATATATTCCACAGCAGCTGATAGACGTAAGATTAATTTTGGCACTTCCATAGGTTAGGCGCTTGCCTGTTGGTGATGCAATCTGGATAGCTCGTAACAAAGTTATTGGCACTGAATACGTTCTTGACTTTATTGTGGAGAGGAAGAACGTTGAAGATTTGCAAAGTTCAATCAGGGATAACCGATATAGAGATCAGAAGCTGCGTCTTTTGGTATTTTCTCATCTTCTTTTCCTTTGGGGCTGGTTAAGTACATTTGATATGCTGTGGGTTATATTTACTTGTGTATCCGACTTTTGAATCGTCTTTTTGTAATTTCCAGCTTTTTTTCATTGTACTGAGCCTTCCACAGCCATGATACATTGACATAAGATTAGTGATAATGCAGTTTGCTCTGTTAGAAATGTACCTTTTAAGCCTATGACTCTAAGCCCTGATGATCTGTATGAATGTGTACGTCGTTGTCCAAAAGCAAAAGTGTAGTTTAATTTCTTGGCATTCACATATTGCACACATCCTTTAAGACTGGCGTGATTTACTGTTAATGATATTGTACGACTTATCAACAACAAAGGAAAACTATAAAGGGATTAAACTGCTGTTTAATCTCTTGTAATGATGGTAAATGGGAAATTGAGCAACTAGTTTTATTATAGTGAGTGAGTACAGGCACTTACAAGAATACTTTTTAATTTTCTTGACTGTTTTATCTGTACTTTCATTTCGTTATGGGACTAACTTTACTAGTTTTATCACAGTGAGAGAGTACATGCACTTATATGCATACTTTTTAAATTTCTTGACTGTCTTATCTGTACTTTCATTTCGTTATGGGACTTACTTTTGCTCAGTGAGCTAGAATCTTGATATTCGATAGTATTCAAAATGATCCTTTTGAGATCGGATCATTTTTGTTAATATTGTTAAATTCTAGTAAATAAAAAGATGCAGTGATGGGTTGAACACAGCCAATCTTGTACTCAGTATGGTATAAGATAGACCTGCAGCTTAGTTTGAATTATGTTTTAACGTACATCAACTGTGAATATCAGTTGCTGGTACGGAATGTTAAAAGAGGAGAAGACATCCTTTTGAATACTAATTATAATTTTCAACTACTGGATTTGGCTTAAGTGTGTAGGGATTATCTAGTTCAGAGACAAATTTTGCAGAGTGTGTTATATACTTAATTCCCCTGTCCCAATTTATGTGGCACCATTTGACTTGACACAAAGTTTAAGAAAGAAAGGAAGACTTGTGGATTTTTGTGGTCTCAAACAAACCTTAGCCATTTGTGTGGTTAAATATTTCATTAAAGGTAAAGGAGGAATTTTAAAGTTAAGTTGTTTTTGATTATAGAAATGTGATATTCCTTTTGGGATGGAGGGAGTAGTATTATTTCTTGTACAATGTATAATTTAACATGTGTTTTTGAAAAGGGATTGTTTAAAACAAGAGGAATACTTGGTCATTTTAGTTGGTTTAATCCATGTACTACATCCCCTTGTTATTTTTCCACCTCCCATTCCTCATAAAATAATGCATAGGATCCCACATAATTATGCAAATAGTATTTAGAGAAAATGGTCAAATGAACTCCTAATCTATAGTCGAATTCTCAACTACACACTTATACTTTTCTGGGGTCCTATTACCCTCTAAAATATTTTAAAGCGGAATATAAACAACCCTAAAACTAGATAACCATATTCTTTCCATGTAGTGTGCACCACGCGTTGCCAGTTGTCAAAATCACGTAAAGAAGAACAAAAAAAAATGTAATTATATTTCTTTTTCTTCATCATCTTCTTCCTCTTCACTTGTCCTAAGTCATGCTTCAAATTTTTTCACTGTAACTCTCCAAAACCTTTATCTCTCTCTATCCCGTTCCTCTCTAATCACTCCCCACCCCCACTCCACCTTCTATAACCCACAAATTAAGTATCAATATTCATCAGCAACACCACAACAACTACTTTATTAGCTATTTAAACCTCATTTTCACCTCTCCCACGCAAATTCCACAATTGTAATTCCAATTTCAAGCTTGAAGTTCTCGCTAATCGTCTTAGAATTGAGGATGAATACACCCTTTTATTTATTTTTTAAATTGTGTAGGATTAAGGCCTTCTACATTTAAAGAAATCACTGAAGTATTGGGATTGAGTAGAATCAATTGATTGTTGCTGCTCAACTTCGTGAAATTCTTATTATGTGTAGGTTAGATTCCTTCATCGCACGTTAAGAAAGACTAAAAATAAGATCCGAAGGTTGATAAATTTTGCCTGAGCAAAAAAATTATTGACTTAAATTTATCTTTTTACTACATAAATATTATTTTTTATGATGATTTGATGATTTTGATGGTTAATGGATGTGAGTTATTTAGTGAGATAAATTATGAAAAGTATTAGGAGATGGGTGTGGAGATAGGGCTGCTATGGTGATAGTGGTTCAACAATGGTAATGGAGATTTATAGGTATGGTGGGTTTTGATGAGAGAGATGGGGAAAAATGATAAAGGTAAAAGAAATGAAAAAGTAAAGAAAATAGAATTAAAGGCAAAAGTTGAAAAATGATATTTAACAAAAAGTTAAAATATTTTTGAAATGTTTTTTTTTATCGGTTCTTTGTCTCTTACATGCCTTTGAGAGTGTGAGCCGTGCCATATCAGCACTTAAGGCTACATTTATTCTGCTTTTAAAAAGTCTGAGGGGTAATAGGACATCCGTAAAATATAAGTGTGTATTTGAGAATTCGACTATAGGTTAGGGAGACATTTGACCATTTTCTCTAGTATTTATGTTAGCAATAATAATGTATAAGTAGTGCTGAATTTTATGCATATAAAAAAATGTAACCAAACATGGCATTGCTTATGCTGAAATGTTGGTAGTATCACTCTTTACAATTGAAACCAAAAGAGGACCTAGTGTTTGTGAACGTAATGAGCTGGGTTTTGCTTGTGTTTACAATTTTTTTCTTGTGACAGAGGTTGTTCCACACCTTTCGCTTAGAGCGGGAGTGGTTCGTAGTCTCTTCTCTTAGTTACTGATGCCTATAAATAACTAAGGGTGAATGTTTGATTGGATTTCCAGTTTCGGGGATTGGACTTGTATCATAGTTTCCATGGGCAATAAATAATAAAGACAAAAGAAGAATGACCATATGGGCTTAACATCTCTACTTAGAAATGTCATGATCCTCTGGAAGAAGTTTATTGTCACAACTCACAAGCTCCATTGTGGTTCCTTTGATTATTTCCCCATAATTCTTAAGTGGGTTTTCTGTTGATTTATGCCAGAGATGTGGACTCAAGAAGCTGATATATGTCATTGAAGGAGATCCTAATGCTTGTGCTGCTGCCGAAAGCATCAAAACAGCGTAAGTTTTAAGTTTCTCTTCTTCTTCTGGTTTCTTTATATGTAGTTGGATCCAGCAAAGACATCTTAGCTTTTCTTTTTTACTTGATGTTTTTAAATTTCTATTTCTGATTTACCCATGATTGCATTAGTTGTTTCACAACCGAGATCTTGGAGGGCTTTGATGTGCAAAGAACAAGTGGTTTGGGAGAGACTCTGAGAAAGTATGGCTATCTTACTCAAGGAATCAATCAGTACTACAGCTGCATGGATAATGAGCGGTCTAATTCCAGGCTTTGCCCCAAGTTTAAAGAATTTGTTAGGAAGTGTGAAGATCTCGATAAAATGACAGTTAGCGATGTGTTCGCCATCCAACTAATGCAGGTGCATATTTTCACAACAAAGTTGGCATAAATTTAAGCTTCCTTATTAATAAAATACTTGTGGACTTAAAAATCTTGGGTTGTCGGGATTTTCTGCTTGATAATAATCATGAATTATATGTACTACTAGGTCACTGTTTCCATGTAAAAACACCTCCAAGTTTGGGAAATGGTATGCTGTATTAGCCACATTAGCTGTATTTAATGGAGTGATTTTAATGCGTGCAGGTCCCACAGGTGACAGAGGAAGCTGCTATTGCTGTTCTTGAGGTGTATCCAACACTTTCATCTCTTGCTCGTGCTTACTCTCTGCTTGTGAGTTTGCTGTTAAAAGCTTCTTGTTTGCCCCCCTGTATTTGAACAAAGAAAGATAAGAATATCCTTCGTTCCAAATGTTGGGCATACTCCTACATTTATGGCAAGAGGGAAAACTGATTAAAAGTGAGAGAACAGAACACTAGACTACTTCATGAGTTCATCTATTTAGAGTTTGCCAACCTCACATGATTGCACTAATTCATGCAAAAGGCTTGTTGCCCAGAGATGCTTGGACATCCCTCAAGATAATTCATTCTAAAGAGATTGTAGCATTTCACTCTTAAAGTAAATGCATCACTTGTTGGCAAGTACGTCATAAGGTCATTAGGACTTAGGAAAGCTATATACATGTATTTCAGTTTTGGTGCCAAATCCATCATAAAATGGATGAAATTCAAATGAAAAATCATTATAGGTGATGTGACTTTTCATGGGAACATGACTTACTACTGCCACTTTAGGTGTATTCTCTTCCTTGTATTATAGTGCTAATAAAAGCTATCTGTGGGAGAGAGAGAACAAAAAGGATTGCAGTGTTTGAGAAGCCCTTAAAGTTACTGGATATCTGTGAAATTTATCCTTCAATTGTTAACAAATTCTTTGGAGGCTATGCGCCATAGTATTCCTCTCACTATGTAGTGTATGAAAAACTCCTGGATCTCTGGATCTGTATTCGTTCTCTTTGCAAATTCTCCGCTCAGTAGTTCTCATTAAGATCATCCAAGAACTGTTTCTTATTTTTTTGGCGATTCCATTGTGGTTTTTTTTCCAGGACGGTGATGTTCATGCACAAGAGGAAATGCTCAAGGAGCAGAGCAACAACTTAGTGAGTTCAGCTGCTAGTAAAAACATTTTTCGACTGGTCTGGAGCAGCTGAGTTCTGTCAGTCAAGATAGTTGATAATGCTGTACAGGATTTCTAATATTTTGTGTATATATACAAAAAAGCCTCATCTTCTAGCTATTACCTTGGTTAGATCTGTCATTCATTCAAACTAGCTATTTGTGTGATTTGCTGGAGGATCACTACTTTATTATTAGTGCAGATAAATCAAAGAAGCCCTTAATATCAAGGTTTTTCTTGTTCTTACTGCATCTGATTTTGTCTTAGTTCATTTTTTTTTTGTTTTAGAATTAGAGTGAATTCAAGAATGAAAAGTTTGATTATTTCCCCCACAAAGTTTGGTTGTGGGATCATAGTACTTGCAATGTATTTCTTTTTTTATATTTCAAAGTATTCATGATACTTACAATGTACACAAACTTTAAAATACTCTCTTTTTCCTCTTTTGATTAACTACTATTAACTCAAGACCTTTCTTTACCAAATGTTCTTTTTTTTCATATTACAAATGTTAGCTTCAAAACCATGTGAAGGAATATAAGCATCCAATGCAAAACTTTCATTAAAGTTCTGAACAGAGTGATCCCAAACTGAAATAAACATAGATAAATTTCAATCTATAAAATTATTATTATTATTGTTTATATAGAGTAAAAATATACAAAATTATTAATATTTTTATAACCGCGCGAAACATGCATAATTCCACTAATAGATAAATAAGTGAATTGGAGTATAAAAAGCAGGTTATGGTTCCTATGGGCACGTAATGAAAAGCACTAAAGAAGAATAAAGGAGTTATCTTCAGCATCTTCTTTTTGTTTATTGCTAAACTTTAACTCTTTTTTTTTCCCTTTATCTTTTGGACAAAACTTGGAATTATTTAATCTAATATGCAACTATCATTAGAAAACACACACCATGGTATGTCATATTAAGCTTTGGAAAGCAATGTCGAAGCCATAATTTTCACTAAGGGATTCAAAAGTATAAAGAAATAAACACATAAAGAAACATAAGGGAATTCAAAACCTACTATATATACTTAAAAATAATTTTAATCATGTATAGATAGTGAAATTCTCCGCCAAAGGGATTAGGATGAAACCCCTCGGTCCTACCTAGCTCCATCCTAGTTGGAAAGATCATTTAACTAATTCAAGTGCAGTGTTGAACAGCAATTGATTGTTTTAGTTTCCATGTTTGGAATTCCATTTTACATATAGATATAGTAAAGAAAAAGAGTGAAATTGAAATGTAGTTCTACATTTTGCCTCAATACATATAAAAATAATGAAAAGAAAGTTACATTAAAGTGTCCAAGAGAGGATGGCTTCTAACCAACTTTGTCTGAATTATACAACTGACAATTGTTTTGCTGCTGTCATATCTTTAGTCAAGATTCAGGATGTTTCCCCTTCTTAAAGCTATCAATACTTTATTCCTCACAAAAATAAAACTAAGGTACATAAATTTAACTTAATTGTTCATTATTTGAAATATAGATTAGTTGGTGTAAATTTTCTGTGATGAAGAGAAGTTGATGTTGTCTTGAAGTTGCTCAAATCAAGAATATATACTACGTTAACGAGTGAAGTGAATTGATTTTATGATAATATTGCATATTGTAAACTAAGTTTGAAGTGTGCTGCAATTGCAGGTGTTCTCAGGAAAAAAATTATTTATCATAAGAGTTGTTGAGCCAGTATTGTGGTGATGGGAAAAGAAATGAGAGTTGAAAAGCTTCTGGTTTTGTTTTTGGTACTGATTTCAGTAAGATATTCAGAGCAATTACAATCATCTCAAGTGCAAACACTTTTGAGAATTCAACATCTTTTGAACTATCCAACAGCTTTGAGTAGTTGGAATAATGAGACAGATTTCTGTAAGATTGAGCCAAGTTCAACTGTTACTGTTGTGTGCTACGACGAAAACATAACTCAGTTGCATATAATAGGGAGAAAGGGGACTTCTCCATTACCTAGAAAGTTCTCCATTCGTTCATTTCTCAACGCGCTTGCCAAGCTTCCTAGCTTGAAAGTCCTTAGATTAGTTTCTCTTGGTTTATGGGGGCCATTGCCTGAAAAACTTTCGAGACTTTCAGCTCTCGAGATACTTGACTTGAGTTCAAATTACTTTCACAGTGGCATACCTGAAGCAGTTTCATCCTTAACGGACCTCCAAACTTTAGTGTTAGATGGAAATAGGTTGACTGGCAGAATTCCAGATGGCCTTGGTTCACTTTCAGTTTTGGCAGTTTTGAGTTTGAAGAGCAATTCACTAGATGGACCTTTGCCAGATACACTGTGTAATTTGAATAATCTTCGTGTACTTTCACTTTCGAAGAATAATTTTAGTGGTGATGTCCCTGATCTTAGCAGTTTACAAAATCTTCAAGTTTTAGAATTAGAGGACAACTTTTTTGGTCCAAAGTTTCCTCAAACTGGAAGTAAAATTGAAAGCATTGCTCTAAGGAATAACAAATTCACTGCAAACATACCAGAGAAAGTTCAGTCCTATTATCAGCTTGAACATTTTGATATTTCTTCCAACAACTTTATGGGGCCATTTCCTCCGTCGTTGCTATCTTTGTCATCCATCACTTATCTGAATGTTGCAGGAAACAAGTTAACAGGAATGCTCTTTGAAGATAATCCATGTAACACAGCATTAGATTTTGTTGATCTGTCTGGTAATCTGTTGACAGGATCATTACCTAGTTGCCTTCTGTCTAGTTCTAGGAACCGGATTGTGCATTTTTCCAATAACTGCTTAGCAACCGGAGATGATACTCAACATCCATTTTCATTTTGCCGGAATGAGGCTTTGGCTGTTGGTGTCTTACCTCAGCATCAAAGACAAAAACATGCTTCTAAAGTGATTCTTGCCTTGATCATATGTGGTAGCATCACCGGTGGAGTCATACTCGTATGCCTGACCATCTTGATTGCCAAATCTTTTCTTGCAAAGAAGGCTTCTGCCCAAAATACGCCAACCAGATTTATTTCAGAAGATGCATCATCTTCATATACCTCCAAGTTATTCACAGATCCAAGTAAGGTTCCTGTCTTCTTTCGCTATGTCTGCCTATATATTCTTTGCATTCTTATACTTTCTCTCTGCTTCCTAGATGCATCAAGGAAACTGAACGTGAGGGCTTTCATTTAATTCCCAAGTATAACTAACTTGATATCTATGTATTTCTTGTATAAGGATTCATTACTCAAGCAATGAAGCTAGGAGCACTTAGTCTTCCATCTTATAGAATATTCTCTCTAGAAGAACTTGAGGCGGCAACGAACAACTTTGATACAACAACTTTTATGGGTGAAATTCCTAACGGACAGGTATGGTATATGAACTCTATTATTCTTTCCTGCTATAGCAATGAGGTCTTTGGGAGTTATACTTTTGTCCATATTAGTAATGTAGCTCACGTGGCCGATTTGGAAGTGAGTTTCAAGTATTTGGGGTCAATAATCCATGGAAATGGAGAGATTGATGATGATGTTACACATTATATTGGAATATCGGAATGAGGTGGATGAAACGGAAGCTTGCATCTAGAGTCTTGTGCGATAATAACGTGCCACCAAGTCTAAAGGCATGTTTTTTAAAGTGGTGGTCAGACCAACTATGTTGTATGGGGCGGAGTGTTGGCCGGTCAAGAACTCGCATGTCTAGAAGATGAGAGTAGTGCAAAATGAAAATGTTGAGATGAATGTGTGAACTTACTAGGAGAAATACGATCAGGAATGAAGCTATTCGGTACAACGTGGGAGTGGCCTCCATGATGGACAAGATGAACTTGGCAATAATGAGATGGTTCGGGCAAGTGAAGAGGAGCTGCACATATGTCCCATTGAGGAAGTGCGAGAGGTTGGCTATAGTGTGTATTAGGAGAGATAGAGGTAGGTCGAAGAAGTTTTGGAGAGAGGTGATTAGATATGACATGACTTACGTGCAGCTCACCGAGGACATGACCCTAGATAGGAAGATATGGAGGTCGAGGGTTAGGGTAGAGGGTTAGTAGGTCAGAATGTTTCTAGTTTCCCTTTTTAGTATTGCTATTATTACCCTTCTACGATCTTATTTTTCAATATCAGTTTTACTGGTTTTTCCTTTGCTTCAGTTATCATATTATTTTTTGTTACTACTAATCTTCTCTTCATTTTTATCAGCATGACTTCTTCGACTATGTTTGCTTTACACAAATGTTTTCTATATGTTTTACTTGAGCCAAGTATATATCGGGAACAACCTCTTTACCTTCACAAGGAAGGGGTAAGGCTGCGTACACTCCACCCCATCCTCCCCAGATCCCACTTGGGATCATACTGAGTTTGTATCAGTATGGGTGTTATAGTAGAGAGGTGGTGTGGACTTGTAATAGTAATGCCATCTGTTTGTTCTCTATCATTTTGGCACATAAGGATGAGTTTGACTCTTGAAGAGTAAACCTATTAATATTACCAGCTGTTCTCGTGGACTAAGGCTCACAAACGTTTTCTGTTTTGGATTCAGATGTACAGAGGACAGATGAGAGATGGTTCCTATGTTACGATTAGATGCCAGATAATGAAAAGAAGCAACACTAGGCAAAATTTTATGCATCACATAGAGTTGATATCCAAGCTCAGACATCAGCATTTGGTCAGTGCTCTTGGACACTGCTTTCATTTTTACTCGGATGATTCAAGTGTCAGTAGAATTTTTCTCGTCTTTGAATACGTACCTAATGGAACCCTAAGGAGATGGACTTCTGGTAATTACTTGACAAGCATATATATACCCCTTCCTATTGTTGGATATAAATGTGCTTCAGTAATTTGATGTTCTCTGTTGCTTATTTGCAGATAAACATGCTAGACGGAAACTAACCTGGACACAACGTATAGCAGCTGCTACAGGGGTAGCAAAGGGCCTGCAATTCTTGCATAATGGAATTATCCCTGGCCTCTTTTCGAATAATTTGAAGATAACCGATATTTTGCTGGACCAGAACCTTGTCGCCAAAATTAGCAGCTATAATCTGCCTGTTCTAACGGAGAATATCGGAAAGGTGTGACTACCAACTTATCAAAGTTCATGTCATTCTTCTACTCACACCAGCAAAAGTAGTTCATATATATGCCACAATACTAACTTATGCATCTTCACAGGAATACTGTCAAACTTTTCCAGTTGGTTATAACCAGAGGTGTGTACAAACTACTGTCTAATTAGACCAGCGTAGTATATTATAAATCATTCTATGATATTTAATAACTTATTCTTTACATGCATTTTCACTCAAACTCAGAAAATATTGTACTATTGAGTCATTCTGAAGCATGGACATACTTTAATTCTTACCTACACTGATTTATAGGGAAAAATGTGAAGCGAAGTTGGATGTGTATGACTTTGGAGTTATACTATTGGAAATCATTACAGGGAGACCGATAAAAACCAAAAATGACATCCTACTTCTACGAAATCAGGTACTATATACACACTTATCATCTGCCTCGTTTTCATTACCTTTGTATAGCTCTGAGAAATATGAAGTGAATAAGCTCAGAGCGAGTACATGGCAAATGAAAAAACTTCAGACAGAGCTGTGAACATTTGAATACTGCAATACGATGCACATCGAGAAAACTACAGAGGTTAAAATGTACACATCATATGTTTCTTCTAGATGCAAAAACTGTAGAGTTATCTATCAAAACTCAAACAAGAAGAATGTTAGGTAGTTATTGGTGCCTATTCATGATTCTGAGGTATTACTAATGCAAATTCTATTACTTATCTTTAGTGTTCTGGATCTTTAATTTCTTCTTGTTATTTGATGTACTAGATGCAAGTAAGCATGACAGGAAATGGAGTGAATGTGGTTGATCTAGCAATAAGAAGAAGTTCATGTTCGAGTGAATCATTGAGGACGATGATAGAGATGTGCTGCAGGTGTTTGTATGAGGATTCGGTGGACAGGCCATCGATGGAGGATTTGCTATGGAATCTGCACTATGCAGCTCAAGTTCAGGATGATTATCATAGTAGTGATGCCTCTCCAATTTCACCTATACAACGTTCAGGCCAACTTGTCATTCAATAGAGACTTGCCAATTACTAGCAACTAAACATCTTTTAACTATTTTTGGACTCTAAAGTAGCTTGGCATTTGGACAATAGATGTTTAGTTAAAGTATGAAAAAGGAATATTTGATTTTGAATGTTGTTTGGCAGTCATAGGTTTATCCTACATTTGTCCACTATTTTTGTCTCTACTCGTTCTATTTTGGGTGGTTCAAATTACAATGTGTCCCCTAGATATGTAGGGTGTTCCCTCCTGTCTATTTTACTTGTCATGTTTTTTATTTTTTTGCACGCATCCTGAACCATCTGTTTTTAGTAAAAACGACAAGCAAAGTGGACCAGATGCAGTAATGATTGTCTGTTGAATGAACTCAATACATTATTTGTTACATGATATATTCATTCAATCTATATCAAATCACATTTATACTATTCTAAATGTAAAACTGGTAAGAGCATAAAGTTGAATTACCAAAACATCCATAAAGTGAGATATCAATAAAGGCATGAAGAAAAAGCATAGGGGTGGAAAAGGAGTTATGGAAAATAGACAAATTCCAGAAATAAGTTGGGTTATTTACATGGGAAAGATTAGCTCAACTAAACAGGGTAGCTAAACATCTGCCTTTCGGAGTACTAATAGGAGATGAAACACCATCAAAACAACTTTCTTTCAAGTCAAAACACCTAAAAATACATGCAGGTACCATATTCCAGATAATGTTAAAAGACATGTCGCAAATATTTGCTGCAACTGGACAGTGAATGAAGAGGCGGGGGATAGATTCTAAACTGGAATGACACATGTGGTAGCTATTGACTAGCTGGATTTATCTACTGCTGAGGTTGTCTTGTGTCAAGTATGCTCATTTTAAGACTGCCCAGCTGAAGCGCATCACCTTTGTAGGGAGTCTAGTTCTCCAAATCAGCTTCCAAGGCCATCAATCAATCATTGTCTTACTGGAGCACATAAGGGCGCATAAGCTGACTTGACTGATTATGACCCTTCTCTTGAGCTACCCCACTTCAGCCTGTCTGCTGCATTGTGATTGTTCACTGTAAAGTTCTGAAAAGAGTACAGGAGGGTCATTAAGTCATCAACTTCCTAATCTTGAAGATGTCTCCTCAAAAGAGGGCTCTGGGTGTTCTCTCTGTTCTATGCAATACTGGAGTTCTGATTGTCTGTAATAAGGAGAATATATGGGAAGGTTTGCTTTAGAGGTGAGTTCCCTACCCATGTTTCTTCAGAAACATGATGGTTGCTCCATTTCCCACTTCAAAAGACGTGGATGAGAAATCCTGCCATATGGCTCAACTCTTCCTTTGCCATGAGGTATTGTGACTAGATTGGATATCCAGTTAGAGTGGCTTCCATTTTTTGCTGTGACGACATCTTTGCGTAGCCTGGGATCTTCCAAATTACATCTCCAGTGCCATTTCATTAACATGCCTTTATTGTGGACTGCCAGATCCTTCATTCCCAGTCCACCCAATGGCTTTGGAAGTGTGACTTTCGGCCATTTCACTAGATAGAATTTGTGGCAAGACTGTTACCCTCCCATAGGAAGGTACTCCCGAGTCTAACTGATTTTGAATTTTGGCTGATATAGAAAAGAGTGACATGAAATAGGTTGGTATGCTGTTCAGGACACCATTCATAAGGACCAACCTGCCTCTTAAGGATAGATAGTCCTTGCCAAGAGGCTAGCCTCTTTTCAAACTTTTGTATCACACCATTACAGATCTCAGCTAGGATATTCAGTTCCGATACTTCATTCATATGGTAGATGATACTTTTTGACATATTGATGTGAAGACCAGACATAGCCTCAAATAGCACAAGTGTGAGGTTTAGGTATAGGACTGGTGATTTCTCTGCTGCACAGAATATAAGAGTGTCATCAGCAAAAAGTGAGAAACAGAGACAATTGTACCAACATTCACAGTAAAGCCATCAATCCATTGTACTAGTTTAGCCTTTACAAACATCAAGCTAAGCCCTTCCATTGCCAAAATAAATAGGAAAGAGGAGAAGGGGTCTCCCTGCCTGATCCCTCTACTTGGAGAGAAGAATCCAACTGGACTTCTGTTGATTAGGGTGGAGTTTTTGACATTTTTATCGCTCATCTAAACACTACTCCTATAGTATTTTTATACTACTTTTATTCTTGAATTAACCACTCAATACACTGAGATACTCATAACCGACAACAATGACAGTATGGAACTCATGAAAACAACAATTATTGCCAATTCAAACAGAGATTCCCAAAGAAGTTATACAAATTTACAAAAAAATCTTTCTAGGCGACAATTATTAGTATGATAATTTATAATTAGTTGCTTAGAGGTCTAGCTCTTACGGAACCCTTCCTAGAAGATGGTTGTGTAGATCAGGTGTTCGTCTTTAGGTGCTAGTATTTGTGTGTGAAATTTGAAATTTCTATTAATAAACTTAAAAGCTTTGGCCTTGAATTTATTTAAGAATTTTCTTACATAGTTGCTACATACTTTGGGATTAATTTTTTTTTTTTTAAAAATAGTCATTACTAGCTATAGCCAGTACTAAATTTTTTTAAAATTTAATAGACTATCAAACTACAAGTCTTTTCTTTTTATAAGTACTAAAATTATATTTTAATAAAATATTTTACTACAAGTCTTTTCTATGTATGTTTTATAGCTTCTTACTTAATTACTTTATAATTTTTTAATTTTAAGTTTATTAAAAATTATTGTTAGCCATTGCCAGCTCCAAAAAGCTAGCCGTTTAAGTTTGGAGTTCATTAAATCTGTGTCGATTTACTAAATTTCTGTATTCTTGTATCACACTATCGTCTTTTATAATTTTTAGTGCTTAAATATTAAATTAGTTACAAAAAATAAATCCTACTAAGGGGCCTGGACCCCACCTGTCTGTCCCCTTAGCTTAGTGGAATGGGACAGGCCGAGGGTATCGTCCCGCCATCCTGGTCCCCCCCCCCAAATCCCGTAAGATAGCCGGAGATGGAACCAAGTGTGATCCAAGCTGTATCTTTCGTCAATTTAATCAGTAAACTATTTTACTCAATATTCCTTGATCTCAGCTACACGTTATTCTATATCCTCAAGCAATTTATGTAATATCTATTGTCAGAACACATCATAAAATTTGATCTTCTCCTTTTCTTTTGATTCAAGCATCTGATTTTTGATACCCATTAATTCGGACTAGCACCGTAGAAAGCCTCCTATATTTAGTGCTTCGCACCGAAGAGGACTCCATTACTAGGACTCAGACCCGAGACTTATTTTAAAGAGTGAAGGAACCTCTCACATTCCACCACAGCCCCTCCCTTCAATGGTCTCTTCAATCTTTTCTAGATTACAATATTTTACGCTCAAAGTCATGTTCTCTATAGCTGAACTTGATGGTGGCATGCATTGACCTCATTTTTTTAAATACAAGCCGAAGAATAAAGGTACCACAACGTTTAAAGCAACAAAATGTTACCTTACTACATCATGTGTGCTCTCCTGGAAGGATCCCAGAACAACAAGCACTACTGCAAAAGCATTGAGAGCCTGTAGAGTTTACTGTAGTGTCCCCATAACTGAAAGCGAGCTCTTCATTTTCCAAAATGACCCTGGAAGAGAAAAAACAGACTCTGGGTAGCAGAGCTCCAGAACTTCGCACTATCAATGTAGAAAGGTTACCACCATCACAGGAATGGTTAATGAAGCGGGCAATATTGCCAATTCTGGTAGCATCAATGTTGATCCTCATACACGCATTTCCAGATGGAAGGTGCTCCTTCACAACCAGGAGTGCAGGTGAAAAGTGGCCACTCTTCGAGAGTTTGTCATATAGCCTCTGGCGATTTCTTGCTTCCTCAGTGGTCAAAAGTTCTCCTTTGAAAAGAAAAAAGAAAATCACAACCCAAAAAAGGAACCAGTTTGTCAAAAGAAGCATTATAAGTACACATCAGCACAAAAAGAGCAAGAAAGTAGATAACTGTGTCCACGTTGACAATTTTCAAGTCTCGAGAAGTTTGAGAAAATTCATATATATACTGTGTTTACTGATTAGTGAAATGCCAAGATAAATTTCACCAATTATTGTGGACACCACTCTCAAGAGATTCAAAAATGGGAAAGGCTCAAACATGCCGCCGAACTTTGGCAAAAGGCTCATCAATCCCATCCGTTAAAAGTTCAGCTCATCTATGCCATTTCCGTTATAGAAAAATCTCATCCATGCCATTATTTGTTAACTGAAATGGCATAAATGAGCCAAACTTTTAACGGATGACATAGATGAGACTTTTCTCGAAGTCGATGGCATATTTTAGTCTCAAAGTAAAACCCCTACTGTTCGTACAGTACTTCACTGAAATTTTGAACTGCATTCTTAATTCACGTTGATTAACCATCTAATCTTTTCACAGAACCTAAAGAATGAGGCCTTATCTGCTGACTTTAACCTTCAACGCTCAAGAGTCAGAAGGCTTTTCCGAAGAAAGTTCCAGGTTTATACACACTTCAACCTCCGTTAAGTGCAAACAAATGAGGCGTGCCCAATTAAAGTACATCACATAAATGGGATGGAGGAGTATATCCCCTTGAAGGAAAAAACCACATTTAGTTTCCTCAGTTGTGCACCTTAAGCAACATATGGCCAGAAGCATGAGAATATTTGGTTTTTATTGGTGTCACATTTTTTACTTTATTCCCCTATTTCTTTATATCACAAAGTCTTGCTTGTTTATTGGCCAAATGCTGGTCAATATAAGTTAAAAATCAATTATGCATCAAGTCCAAATAGTCAGAGTTGTCTACACGAATCCTTTGTGTTCACACCGCTCGTTTTGGCTCCATTTCATTCCAATACGCATAATTTCTTTTCTCTTCCTCTGCGTGAATCAGGTGTCTAAAACCAAAGGTTCTCAATATCTCACACATATCCCTCTACTGAAATACAACTCTAAGAAGAAGACTGTAACCAAACACCAAAACTAATGTACTAACAACTGAATCTCAATAACTAATCCAAAAAAAAAAAGAACCTTAATAGCAACTAGTCTCTGCATAGATCATTTGTCATTATCACACTAACAAATACCAATGGTTTCATCGGTATATCTAGTATTTCACCAACTCTTTCAGTTATGCTTTTTATTGGTCAGTAATTTTCCATAAGATCAGAATCAATCTCAAACCTCATGTTGGTTAAACATTCTTCCGGGGAGACAACAGGATTGAAATAGGTTTAACACAGTCTCCTCCCATTGAGCATTAAATTACAACCTTTATCGAGTCGTCAGTGTTCCCATCCACATAATAATCAATTGAAGAAGCATATTAGCAGTATCCACAATCGAACACATTGTAATAATTGATATAAATAGGAGTTTGTTGAACATATTCCCATTGAACAACAACATCAAAACTTTACCTGTATACTCGCATATGAATTTCCCTTTTGGAATGAATTCAGCAGCACACAAGCTCCAGCCTTTTCTCCCATCCTTCACAACCTTCAGCTTCACTGAAATTCCTTTCTGAGTTAACCTATTACCGCACTCCAACCCGCAACCGCAACTTGGCCCGCATTCTCGGGTCGGCATCTCAGAAAAATCCACACATGCGCAATTAGAACCGGAGTCCAAGTCGCAACTCTCACAGTCGCACCCATAAGCACCCTCCACCCGGACTAAAAACGGGTCCGGACTAACCCGACCCGATCCACCTCCCCATGGGATGGTTGGAAAGGTGGGTAAGGTCTGAACAGGGGAATAGATGAAATTGGCGTAAAGTTCGGAATCGACGGAGTTGAAGAAAGGAATAGGGTAATTCTCCAAGTTTCTAGAAGCATCGGAGATTCGTGTTGAAGTAATAGCCTTGGAAACTACATGTAACACTTTGCAGGTTGCTGAAACGGAGGCTAGACCGGCCGGCTCTAAATATGGCAAGACGAGATGAGCTAACCGGAAAAATATTCCGGCGCCGTCGTCGTCTTTTGCCGATTCGCCGGTTCTCTGTTTTTTGTCCATTGTTGCCACTCAGTTATGTCAAAATTTATCAGATTTATAGTTCAATAAATATTTAACAATTTACTATGTTTATTAAATTTTGACAAAACAATAGAAAAATTATTTAATCATAAACGCCCAAAAAAAATACTTCATTAAATTTTAAAATATGCAACACAAAAAGTGATATTAATAACATAATTTACCCCTCAAAAAAGTATATAATACTCCAATATAATTTGCGAAAACTATCAAAATTAATGAGCATTTGACGAAATGCCTAAATGACTTAAGCATATGCATAGTTTGTTAACATGAGTTCCTATTATCGTTATTGTTATAGACGAAAGCTTCAACAAGCTTTTTGATAGCCATACTATGATAAGAATTAGAATATTGGTATGTACTGATTAAATATTTAATTCACCACTATGACATGATCTTTCAATTACTCTCTCCGTCTCATTTTATATGACACTTTTGATATTTTAAAATTCAAACAAATTTATCTTTGATCGTAAGTTTTTCATACATCCTTTAATATTTAAATTATCAATTATTATGACTTATAGTACTCTTTACGTAGTTTACAAATATATAAATTTCATTTTAAAAATTTTGAAGATTTCATACTCAAATGTCTAGTCAAAGTTAAAATATTTGATTCTCGAAAAACGAAAAGTGTCACATAAAATGAAATAGAGAAAGTACATGTTATATGAGTTTGTGAGTCCCTAATCGCCATATTAATTATATTATATATTTCACATTACGTACTTCTTTTAGTTGTTGTCGCTCGTATTTAAATTGAGCTTTAATGCATGATCACCTCATGTGATTATAATAAAAGAATATATATAGATATATTAGACAATGAAAATCAACCAAGAAATACTTTTGCTATAAAAACAAATTATTTGAGACATTGTTGCTGCTATAAGAGATAAAAATACAATGTTTTTTTTGTACTATTCTATAAATTTAAACAACTTTCCCTATACTTTGTATTACACAATTTGCTATACTAGTGTATAGTTTCTCTTTCCATCTTTTGCTCAGCTTTTGATGATTTTAAAATTGTCTTCCAACTTTCTTGTATTTGCATTCACATACTACAAAAATAGGGGAAAAATTAAGAAAATTCTAAGATATATATATAACAAAAAATGTACTTTTATAACACTCACCTCAATAGTCAATGAATTTCTTGTTGCATGAACTCGCACGTATCCAAATTCAACTTTTCTTACTAAACTCCATTCATCAGCCTGTGTATATCACGAGTATATAACTTTACTGTTATAGTGAATAAAGTACGATTGTTATTTTAGACGAGTCGAGGTAGACTTAATTAATTACCTGAGAAGGGAATTGGTCCAAGTTAAAGCCAGCCATTCCAATAACAGCATGAACAGGTGCACTATAATTGGAATTATCATAAGTATCAATTCCACTTGCATCTTTAGTAGGCAATGATTTACATTCCTTTTGATATACTGCACAAGTCCTCTCATAATTGTGAACATGTCCAAATAATGCTAGATCAACCTGGCACGTTTTTCCATGTAACATATTAATTGACGATCTGATAAAAATGATAATAAGATTTCTCGATATCTAGTGTAGATTCATATTACTGAGGATATGACTCTAGATAGAAAGGAGTGAGGGTCGAGTATTAGGGTAGAAGGTCAGTAGAGGTATAGTGTGGTGTCTTGCGTTCCATAAGTTTAGGCTTATTAGTGCATGTTGTAGCACTAGTCGAGCCCTTGTAGTTCTTGTTATATATATGGTGCTTAATATATTGTTTTCAGTATTTCGATTATGACACTACTTTGTTGTTGTTATTCTATCTTTCTTGTAGACTTTATACTGTAATTTTTCTTATTAGTTGTTATGTTTTCCTCGTTATTTTCTTCTTTTTTTTACTTAGGTATGATGCACTTGAATCGAGTGTTCTTTGGAAACAATCTTTTTACCTCAACGAGGTAGTGATAATTAAGATCTGTGTACACTCTATGTACCCTTCCAGACCCCACTGAGTGAGATTTCATTAAGTATACTATTATAATTATACTCGTGATCTGGCTTGATCGACCCAATCATAATACTGTATATATAACTCGAATTCATATAAAGTAATTAGAGCTTACCTTGTTTGCCAATAGTAATGGCTCAACAGCTTCGACAAAATCATCATCAACATTTTGAAGAATTCCACCAGAGACAGAAGAATACATAGGTCGATGCCTATGAAGAAATCAAACATATAATTATTATTATTATTATTATTAAGAAAAGGGAAAAATAAATAGTACTAAGTAACTAACTTATATTATTTCAAAATTGTTGTAACATATTCTCCTCTAGTCCTTCCATTATTTCACTTAATATAGTCGATTTCAATTTGTCTGAAATTAACGCAATAACTAACATGTTACCACATCTTATAATTCACTTACCCCGTAAAAATTAACCAAGGTGTTCTTGTTCGATCAATTGAAGCCATGTCATTCTTCATCCATTCATACTGTTCGATCAAATAAATACAGATGACGTGAACTCAGTAATTTTTATCCAGACTATGTATACGTAGTACGAAATCGACTTATACCTGCTCTGAGTTTTGAGACCAATCATGTTCAGTTGAAATAACAGTGAAGTGAACACTTCCTTGTTCAATAGAGTACCATGGTTTATCTTTAGCTTGTGTTGGCATTGGAAAATAAGTTTCATAAGGTACACCACATTCTCCACCTGAATCTGGTGTTGCATATACTGATCCTGTACCTATATAATCCCTGAATATATTTTTTCACATTCAAAATTATACGTAGAGGCGTATCCAGGATTTTGAGACGATGGGTGCAATGTTATAAAACTGTTGATCTATGAAATAAATTTGATCGATTTGACATTTAGGTTTTTACTACTGAAAACAGTTAAAACTTTAAAATTATAGGTCTAAAAGTAATTCTTATATATTACCGCTCAGAGAAGTGTTATCTAATTTTAGAAATAACCCTCGTAAAGAGGTGTACCCAGTCATAATCGCATTATGTGATGATACTTCAAGTGTGGGTACACATATCTATATTTCAATATTTTCAAAAAAAAAATATAACACTACTATATACGATCTCGGTAAGCGACCATGGGTTCACGTGAATCCGGTGACCCCCTCAGATACGCCTCTGATTATACGCTCTTTTAACTTTATAATTTAGAACGTATAATATACCTTCATTATCTAACAAAAAGTGTGTATTTATCTTTTTCGTTAACAGACTAGATTAAAAACTTGAGGTGATTCTCAAGTTAATAGGTATTTATATTGAGTGATCATACGTTGAAATTAATTTCAGTACGTAACAGAATATACCTTTCATGATTTCCGATAGAGGTCATGTATGAAATACGAGAGGCAATTGGAGTGATTAGATGTAGAAAATAATCCCATTCTACTAGAAATCCAGTGGCATAACTTATATCACCAATGTGGAATACAGAATCAATATTCCCAGATGATACTTCATCAACCATAGCTTTTACCACTGATAATGATCCTGGCTAAATTCACATATAATATGCACAATAATTAATTAATTTGAATCAAAATTTGATGTGTTAAATGATTTATGTATGTTTGTTATGGAAAGAAAATATTTTCCGAAAAATATTTTAATCTCATGTTCAGTTTAACGTAAATGTTTAGGAAAATATTTTTCATGATCAACTTTTATCATATTCCTTCAATATAAGGAAAATGACTTATTTACCAAAAGTAGAGAAACGTTTGTTAAACTCTCTTTCTACCTCACCACCACCTGACCTTTGATCCAACCCCGAACACTCAACAATAGGGGATAAAATAAATATTCATCGACATCTTTCTTTTTTTATCAAGCTATCTTTTTTTACGTCACTTCCACAGAAGGCAGAGGCAGAGGCAGAATCAGAATTTTCAATAAGGGGGTGCAAAATCTAAAGAAATAGACATGCGAAGTATAGCCGAAGGGGGTTCGATATCTATTATATATATATATACCTAAAAAAATATTTTAACCATGTAAAAATAATATAATTTTCTGTCGAAAGAGGTTCGGATGAACCAGCTCCGGTACTGACTGAAGGTCGGATATGTGCAACTTTATACCATCATCAGATAGATTAATTACCAGTAATTCCATGCCACCCAACAACTTGCATGAGACGTAGTAAGAAAATCTCTTATTTTCTTAAAAAATATATATTATTTTCATGAAAAATATTTTTCTTCCTACCGAACATCTCCATTATTAATTAAGGATTTAATAAAAATATTAATTAGTATAATTACCTGAATATAATGTTCTGCAGAAGGATCTCTAGGAGCTTTTCCCATATCACCATATGCCAAAAATCTAACCTCATTTGTTCCACCAGCTGGTGGTGTTTTGAAGGTAATTTTTTCACTCCAACCACTTGAATCACTATATTGGTTAGTAATTAAAAAAAATAAATATCGTCGTTATAAAAACGTAGAATCATTTAAACTTTCAGATAAGATAATAACGCAACTTAATAATATATGTAACATATGGTCTAATGATATATACCTTCCATATGTATAGGAGTTTGTGGTTGATGGATTAAGGCCAGTCATTACTGCTGAATGAATGAAGCCAGGATCATGCCATCCAAAGTCCTTAGCTGGACTTTTTAATATAGAACCTAATTAAAAAGATTAACAAAATGGTTATGATCTTAATTAAAAAAATTTATTATTAAAATGGTTATATTATAATTTAAGTATGGTTTTATTAAAACTTACTGCACATGTCCTTTTGGGTAAAGGTTGAAACTTGTGATGTTTGAGATTTTCCATCTCCATATTGTAGTTGTTGAGGTGCTTTATCTCCACTAACCCATGTTACTCTCATCTAAATATAGGGCCAAAAAAAATAATAATTAATGATCAAATATGGTATAATTAACGCGAAACTCAGACTCTATTTATGAAATTATACGTTGTTATATATTATTAACACGAACCAAGGAATTAAAATAAGAAATATAAACTATTCTAGTTAGACCATATTCTAAATGGTACTTCATCTGTTCTTTTTTACTTGTCAAATTTTTACTTGACACACCTATCAAGAAAATAATAATTGGTATAGTCATGAGTTTACCATTTTACTGAATAAATTCAGGGGCAGACCCACATTGGGTCCAGGGTGTTCACCCGAATACCCTCGGCAAAAAAATACATGATATGTATAAGGTAAATTTTATGTATTTTTATAGATGTATATATTTTGAACCCCCTCAATAACAATTAAAAATAGATGGCTCAATGATAAGACCCCTAAATATTAAGTTGCATGTCTCAAGTTCAAATCCCATCAACAACATTTTTATTTTTCATCTTAATATAAATTGAGAATATAATTGGAGGAAAATTGTCCTTCTTTAATTTGTCAAAAATGACAAATATAAAAGGAAAATCAAATTATGAAATATTTGACACAGAGATAAAAACGGAGAAAGTACTAATAGTTTATTAATTAATTCAATTAATTATACTCGATCTAAGGAAGAAACATTTACAAATAAGAGTTCCATATAGTCATATTATTTATTCTTCATACATACATGTTCCTTTCATTTCAATTTACGTGAACCTATTTAACTAGACATACAATTTAAAAAATAAACATACAATTTAAAAGATTTTTCAAACTTCTGACTTAAAACATGTCATTATAATGTAACGTGAACCCTATTTAACTAGACATACAACTTAAACAAGAAATGAAAAGATTTTTCGAACTTCTGACTTAAAACATGTCGTTATAATGTAACGTAAACCCTATTTAACTAGACATACAACTTAAACAAGAAATGAAAAGATTTTTTGAACTTCTGACTTTAAACATGTACTCATGATAATGTAACGTGAACCTATTTAACTAGACATACAACTTAAATAAAAAATGAAAAGATTTTTCGAACATCTGACTTTAAACATGTTATTATAATGTAATGTAAGTGAATAGTAACATTTTGTAACATTTATACGACTAATAAGGAAAGAGTGTCACGTAAAGAGATGTACTTACAGATGTTGCAGTGGAGTCAATGCTAGAGAGATGTCCATATAAAGGTTGTTTAGGATTAGTGAAGGTTAAATTATTGTTTGATCTTTTGAGGATACAAGGAGTTGCAAATCCACCAGCAAATAACACAAACTCAATATCTGTCCTAAAATTAACAACATGAAATGAGAGTGAAGCACTACATGTTCTCACTTCACAAATTCCCTTTACATGTTTCTTGCATTCTTTCTTCTTGCAATTTAGATAGCCTGGATCTTTGCTTAAATATTGTGCCTGCATGCATGCATTCATAATATAATAATAATCAATATCGTCTCGACCAACAGGGTAAAATGTACGCAGATCTTATCACACCTTTATGAGCAGTGGCGGAGCCACCTTACAATGAGGGGGTTTACCCGAACCCCTCGCGGAGAATTATATGATTTATACATGGTTAGAATAATTTTTTAGGTACATATAGTAAATGCCGAACTCCCTTTGTATACTTCGTGTGTCTATATTTTTAAATTTTGAACCCTCTTATTGAAAATCCTGACTCCGTCACTATTTATAAGGATAATATAGAAAGGGGTTGTTTTCGATAGACCAGTGGATCAACATAATTTCCAACGTAATGGCTAAAATATATAAATAATATAAAATTATACGTATACTAAATTACTATTTATATATGGTTAAAACATATAAATAATATAATATTATTGCATAATTTTCTGTTGAAGAAGATTCGACTGAACCTCGACTACGAGATGGCTCCCCGATGAACCCCCTCGGCAAAAAATTACATTGCATATTTAAGATATTTTAAAGAATTTTTATGTTTATATATTAACATCCTTAATATAAGATTAGAGGTTGACTTAGTGATTTAGGGGTTCAAATCACTACACGCTTTCTTTTCAAACCCCGTTAATAAAAATCCTGAATCCGCCACTGCCCCACCCCTCCCTCAATATCTAGTGGAGTATTATATTTTCTCAAATGGATGTTGTCACTGGTAACGTAATGTTTCATGAATCACAAATGTAAAACAATAATTCTTAAAAAAAAAGGTCTACCAAATCAATCATGAAGAAAAAAAAAGTAGTCAATTTGAACATGATAATATAGCTAGACGGTGCCAAATAAAAAATCGGCACAAAGTGTTAGATGCTGAAAGCAAACGATTTGAAAGCTTTGAAGTTACAACCAATCAATATGAAAAAAAATAAAATGTGGAGTCTAACTAAATATTGAAGTTTCAATCAATCAATATTTTATTTTATTTAATTAATTAATTTTATAAATTTCATAACCAACAAAGAGATTTTAATTCTTAGTAATATAATGTGAATGAAGTTACCATAAAGTTAGTTAAGGAGGCAGTATTGCATGACTTATTTCAATGTGGTACACTTTTGATGGCTATATATATATAGGTGTCACCATTTCCCACTACTGTTATTTAATACTACTACAATTAATGGGTATATTCCCACATCTTTATCAGTATTTCCACAAACACCCCCCCCCCCACACCCTTTTTCGATGATGTGAATAGGGATGACAGTGAAGTGAGACGAATTAATAAAAGCCAGCTAGCACATTGCGGTAGGATTCAGGTCGTATGTACATGCATAAAACATTTCAAAAGGAAGTCTCGATATACTTTGTGCGTTGGTTTTTATATTTTACTATAAAGTTGGAGTAAAATATGTATTAAGCTTTTAAATTAAAACGAAAGAAGTATATCTACGACAAAACATTGATTGTGCCCAAACTATTAATTTCTTATTATAAAAATATTATATGATATAAAAAGTCGGTAGTCAAAAATAAGTAGATACGAGTGTACATGTTAAATGGGGAAGAAACAGTTAGAATTAAATAATGGGCCATCACTAGTGATGTGTATGAAGTGGACAAAGTGGACTAGAGGAATTTAATCGGATAATAAATATATTTTTTATTTTTAATTTTAAGTGAAGTAAAAAAATAGAAACTTTTTGGGTGATAAATTTAAAAAAAAAAAAAATTAAAAAAATGAAAGAAATTCAAATTATATAAAGTTAGTTGAGGAAGTGGCATTGCATGACTTATTTCAAATTTTCAAATATATTAGTTTATATCATGGTCGATTAGGTTATTTATACTAATTGTGTTACCAAATGATATATCCTATCTTCAAGATTTCAAAATTCATGTGTTACTAAAGATTGACGCTTTTTTTGGAAATATATAATGAATGTGATGAGAGATATAATAAAATTATAATTTGTCTAAATTTTGATCGATTATTAATATGAAACTCTACATTAAGAATAATATTCAACACTTTTTTTTCTAATCTTTTTTTCTCCGACTCTGATAATCTTTTTTCTAGTCTCTTAATATACTTTCAATAATTATTATTCAAATAAGGTACCACTTGAAAGTTGAAATATAATTTTATTAATTATCTTACTTTTTTTTTTGTTAGAATATATATGTGACGTACCAAGTTACTTGTGCACACACATACCCACACTTGCGTGCATATGTTTTTATAAAAATATATAGCCATCACTTTTAGTTTTCTGTTATCCTAAACAATTTTTTTTATTAGCTTAAGAGTTATTTATTTTATTAAAATAATCATCGAAGTACAATAAATATAATATTATACTTGTAAATATTTTTCTTGTAATGTTAATTATGTACTTATTCTATTTTTGAACGATTCATTTTCTAAAAATCAATAAAACTTTATAAATAACTGCAGATACGATTTATCGTCGAGATTAAAGAGAACTAACCTTGACTGGATAATGGCAAAGGAGTGGAAGTTCAGAGAGATCACCAGTCTGTTGATATTGCAAGGCATTAAAGGGGCAACTTGAGGTGCTGAAATATGAGATATTATAATAAAAAAAATAAAGTTAATAAATATTTTAAATGAATAAAAATAAATATAATAGTATTGTATCATTTCTTCCATTAATCACATGCTTCCTATGTTCTTTTTTTTTTTCTTCTTTTTATTAATAATTGAAAACAGCAAAATAATTAGTATACTTTCTATTCCACTTGGTTAAGTATACTTTAAGAAAAAGTTGTCTTTTTCCACCATGTATTCTATCATTTTTTTGATATATTTCTAATTTGTAGATAATGGTTTAATATTGACCCACCAAAAAAGGAAAAGAAAAAAAGGTTATGAATCTCAAATAATCAAATCCATTTGCACTTTAAAGATATTTTTGGGGAAAAAAATAATCATAAATAGAAGATAAATAAGAGAAAATGTTTCAATAATTAAAAAAATAAGAAGAAGAAGAAGAAAAAGACATGCATTCGAATATTTTTCCTCAATATTCGAATAATTAAAACATCCTGTCATTTTCATTTTTCAGTTTAAAATTCTATTTATTGATCATATAAAAAATATTTACTTAGTTATACTAACAAAAACAATAACTATGTCACTACCAGAGACGGATATAGAAAATCAATAAAACTTACGTATAAAAAAACTCAAAATTGAAACAAATAATAAAACTCATAATCAATAAAATTTGCATATAAGAAATTCAAGTAAATTGAAATAAAATAGTAAAAACTCATAATGAATTTAATTTATACATAAAAGATTAACGGAAATTGAAACAAATAGTAAAACTCATAATCAATAAAATTTATATATAAAGGATTCACGAAAATTAAAATAAATAGTAAAACTCATAATCAATAACACTTCCATGTAAAAAAAATTTGAAAATTAGAAATAAATAGTAAAACTCATAATCGATATAAAAAATTTACAAAAATTACAACAAATAGTAAAACTCATAACCAATATAACACTTCCATGTAAAAAAATTATGAAAATTGAATAAATTGTAAAACTCATAATCGATATAAAAAAAATTTACGAAAATTACAGCAAATAGTAAAACTCATAATCGATAACATTTACATCTAAAAATTAACAAAAATTGAAACAAATAGTAAAAATTCATAATCAATAGTAAAAAAGAATACAAAAAAATTGAAATAAATAGTCAAAAACTTAAATTCTGAATGAAACGTCTAGTCATTTATAATATATATATATATACTGTTGTCAGCGTATATAAATTAAACTTACTCAGAATACGAAGGCGATATCATGCCAACCCAATCTCCTTTTGAAGGAATCAAAACTCCAGAAATATGAACAGTAACAAAAGTTTCATCAGAAAGGGTTGAATTTGAGGCTGTAGTTATACTCAAATACGGGTTCGGGTCGGGGCATTGGGTTAAAATTCTTCGATTCAATATTCGGAATTCGGATATAGCAGTATGGTTAATAAATTCAGAAGTTGAATTTATAACTATATTTGATAAAGAATAATTTGAAGAAGAAAAAGAATGACAAGTGAAGAAAATTATGAAAAATAAAATTGATAATAAAAATTTGAAATAATTAGAGAAAGAAGAAGCCATGGGAGAGAATATTGATGAGGGGGGCTTATTAAATGAAAAAAAATGAAAAGGATGGATATTTATAGGTGTCATGTGGTTTTTTTTCTAAAAATAAAAATAAAAAAAATTCCTTTTTTAATGACTTTGTGACTTTTGAGTTAATTGTTTTAATATAGTATTGGATTTTTTAAATGGTAAGACAAATAGTGTGTTTAATCCATATTTTTATTTAAGAAAGTCAATTGATAAAAAAAAAGGGCTTATTTTAGAGATTTGGAAACACAAATTGCTATTATTTAGAAAAAGTAAATGCTTATTATAATTATTCATTTAAAAAAAAAAAAATTAAAAGTTTGATCAAACAGTTTATTAGTTGACATATAGCAAATAGATTATTTTTCATAGCAAGTATGATACATTTTTGTCTCAAAATAAGTATCAGTTTTAGAAATTTAAGATAAAGATAGTACTAGTTGTTTTTAGTCATATCCTTATATTAAAAGATTTTTTTTTTTTTAATAATATGAAACAACTAATAAATAAAGACAACTTAATAAATCATATTTTTAATGTGTTCGATATGGAGAAAAACATTTTTTATAAAAAAAATTTAGAAAAATAATAATCTTTTACTTCTTATTTTATCTACGGTATACAAGCAACAAACACTACAACAAAAATAATCATTACCGGCATTTAATTCTTAATTGCCGCTAAATATGTATTTTTAGCGGCAATTGTCACTCCTTCTATATGTCCCTAAAGCCTTTAGCGACATTGACTCTAATAACACTTGACTAATGCCGGTAAAAACTTTAGCACTCTTTATTAATGTCAATATTTAATGCTGCTAAAAGTTATTTTTATTATAGTAAAATATATGATCTTAAAAATATTTATATATATCTAACACAAAATTTATAAAAATAGGTGGAAGTGGGGGTGGGATATAACATATCACTTATTTTTCCTACTATATACGTGTGAAAGCATGATGTTGAAATTGAATACTCATTTGGTATTTTACTGAAAATTAACTAAATCACCTTTGACCCATAATATTTGATATTTTAATATAAATATTTCCTCCATTTATTTTTATTTATTCATTTCAAATTATGTATGTTCCTAAAAAAATAATGAAATAGTCTTTAAGTCTTGAAAATGAATTAGAGAATAAATAATTAATATTAAAAATAATCTAGAAAAAGAAAACATTAATATGTTAATTAATACTGACTTGTAAAATTAAAAAGATACTTTTAAAATGCTGACCAAATAAAAAAGTGACCGAGGGAGTATTTATTATGATAATTGACCTAGTTCATTTTTTAAAATTTTTTTTTAAAAAAAAAGTAGTAGTAGACATTCAATAAAATCAGATAAAAATAATAATATATTTCATCTGTATTAATAGTTAATATTCTTTATTATCTGCATCAAAAACATTAAATTTTATCTCCTTTATTTAAAGCAAATCCATTTGGATTTTCTCGTGTTTGATTATTTAATTAAGTAAATAATTTCTTGATATTGATCTTAATAGAATTGTTGGTTTGCAAAAATATTTAAAAAGTAAATATATGAAAGTAAATAACTATGATTAGAATTTTATTTTAATCAATTAAATCTCAATCATTAATTTTAAATTATTACATGTGTCTCTAATTCAAGCTAGAACTTGGGGAAAATGGAGAGAAGAGAAATGGAGAGGAGCCGAATCCAAAAATATTTTATGACTAATGAAAAGGAAAACAATTAAATTGCATTAATGATAAATTAAATAGGAATTTTTAAGGAAACAAAAGTGTAAAATAAAAAAAGATAAAGTGTCATGTTAATTATTTTTATCTCTTATTTTTTTAAAAAAAAAAGTTAGACAAGTTAAAATAACTAAACTGGTGTAAGAAAAATTAAACTCAATTATGGAAATACCTAAATTATGAAGATATTAAACTAATTATAAATAATGGGAAAAAGAAAAAAGAAGTGAAGTATATGAAACTAATTAATATATATTTTGAGTGCATAAAAACATTTCTCTAAATATGCCCTTGCATATCAAATAAAAATAGTGAAACAATATATTAAACTTTAATATTCTTTAAAATGCAAAAATAAAAGTGGTGTACATGAAGCTAACATTAGAGTTTTTAAGTTTTATTCCACAAACATAAGTGGAAACACATAAAATCAACGTTTGGTTTTATGAAGGTTTGTTTCCATCCAATTTCAGGTATTTACGTTGGACCTTAATGTAAAATATTTTTTAATAAAAGTCGATTTTATATTTAAAAGTTTTTAATTTAAAATTTTTAATTAATGATAAAAAATTATTTATCACTCTATCACAAATCTTTTTAACAAATATTGAAGGTACTATAAAGATTGAGTTAATATATATGAAATGAAAACAAAATAGAATTTAAAGGTTGAAAATTAATTTATTTCTAGTTTGTCAAGTTGGAGAGAGCTATGGAGGTGTCAATTAATCAAGATAGGCCTAATACATTAATTTTTTATTTGAATATGACCTAATTTTTCCTTTTATAAATGAATAGTCTTTTACTCATATTCCACCTAATTTTAGAAGTTCAATGAATAATTACAGTTAGATAGGTAGATTTAATTGAATTTAATATCCAGGTGCTTAAAGAAAAACAAGTTAATTAAGAACTTCTTGAGAGATTATCTTATCATATAGGTAACTACTACAAGAATAGCTTGCTTATAATAAATTTTAAAAGTAATAAAAAATAAACAGTAATCATATATAAAATATGATAGAACATAAATTTTATTGATAAATATTTATGAGTATAGTTTTATTCATTTATGATTCTTTAAATAAAATATTAGATGACGATTTTAACAAAGATAATATTTAATAACTTAAATCTCTTTATAAATATAGTTATAAGCTAGAGTTCGTAGCAAAGTAAAATAAAGTTAAGTTGTCTACATATCTAATTCAATTATGAAATCTATTTAACATAAATATTATTTATTTGGAATTACTCCGAAGATAAGGAATCGTTTGATTCTTGGGATAAGTCTGGATATCATATAATTATGTTTTAAATAATATCTTTATTAAATAATAAAAATTTAATTTTGATTTTGATGTAAATTTGAAATAATTTAATCCGCAAATCAAACGTAATCGCAACTATGGGCGATATAACATAAGGAGATTATATTAGTATACCTTGTTGGTTATGCTGATGCTAGATTTTTATTCCCTTTCGGCTGATAATAACTAAAATAACAATTTTTGTCTCTTTTTAATTTCTTCTTTTAATAGGGAAATAATATAATTAAGAAATATGTAGAATTAATTTTTTTAGCTTTTTAAAACTAAATTAACAAGGAACAGCTAACTATATTAATATAGAAATAATCGAACATTTCATTTTACTATGTCATTTTTCTCTAACATATACGTAGACTTAATTAATTTTTAAAGTACACGAATTATTTTACTCCAATTAGTTTATACTTTTCTCCTAATTTTAAATTCCAAAATCTATTTTAAAGTAAGAGTAATTTTTTTAATTATATTTATTCAAATTATATGGATATTAATGAGATCCAATACCTCTCTTTATTTATTTACTCTTTCATTTTATTTGTATGACGATATCTAATTGAGCATAAAATTAAATTGAAAAATAGTTACTAATTAATAGCATTGATTTGGGGAATTACTTAATTTGGTGTCAAAACATTTTACTATAGTATAGTAATATGAAAACAAGTTTGCTATTGCATACAACTCAACTATTTCACGAGTAAATACTATCTTTCATCAATACAAATATCACGGCATAACTCTATTATTCCTAAACTAGATAAATAAATGAAAGACAACCATTCTTTTATTTTCCTCTGTCGAGATTTCAATCCAGATTTTCTAAAATAAATTGTCTCACTCTATTATTATTATATATATATATATACACTAATTTAACATAAGTATTTTCTCCTTGTGTTTCATGTCAATCGATAAAATAGTTAGGTAATTTTTTTATCATATTTCTAGCACTTCAAGAACATGACTTATTTAAGGGTCGCTTTTATTATACTTTACAATAGTCATGAGCATTTTTTTTTTTTACCAATTTTCTTATATTCAAGGAATTCCACCAGCTTCACATTAGCTATTAATCACATTCAGAGGCGGAGCCAGAATTTTAAATAAGGGGATTCATAATCTGTAGAAATAGATAGCCGAAGGGGGTTCGACATCTACTATATGTACATAGAAAATTATTTTAACCATGTATAAATAATATAATTATCCGCCAAAAAAAGATTCGGATAACCCCTTAATGCAATGTAACTCCGCCCGTGATCACATTGATTTAAGGTTATAATATTACTTAATTAGGTTAAACTCAAACATTGTACAGTTGTGGGAAAACAATCTTGTTATTTTCTCCATGGTTAGATGTCATGAGCTTGTGTAACAAAATTCCAATCCATATCTATTATGCTTTGACTAATTGGTTCAAAAATTTAGTGCTTCATCCATTAATACTTCTATAATATTTTAGATACATGCTCTACGTTTACTTTTACGTGTTCATACTAAATTTTTGTATACTCCTTTTAAAAAAAAACATGTGATTTTGACTTGATAAAAAAAAATTTAAAGAAAGATTTTCAAAATTTGTAATTTAGTATACGTGTTGCTTATTTGTGTAGCTATAAATTATTTTATCAAGGATAAAAGAAAAAATAATAGAGTCCTACTATTTCTAATTATATAAATGTGACCCTTTTTTTATAAACTAATAAAAATATATGTCACGTATATATTAAAACGGAATGAGTAATAAATTAAGTGCATATTTTACTGTGATATCTATAATGATTAGAGCATAATCTCAAGTGAATGTAATATTAAAGGTAAAACAACAACTATACAATTAATAAAATTTCAAAAATGAAATTTCTAAATTGGGGACTAAAAAATAAAAATAATACTGTACGTGCACATATCTTATTCCCTATCCATGAAGGTACGGATATTGTTTTTAAAGAACCCTCAACGCAAATTAAAATAGTTATGAAAAAAAAAACGATAATGAAGAAACATAACAACTCATTAGAAAAGCAATATAGAACATTCAAGAAGAAAGAACAATAAAATAATGTCATACATCAAACACTATAAACAACAGATGATAATGAATATATATCAAAAGCATAAAACTACGAAAACAAAGCTAATACTATAATATACAGGTAGTTCATTTTACTTAACTTTAATTAATTAATATGTGTTTTATTTCACTAAATCACATGATAACAAAAATTGAATTAATTCGATATAAACACCCAATGCAGATAAATTTTTTTATACAATAAACACAACCATACTTAAGCCCGTCGAAAAGCATTAAGAAGTAAAAGAAAAAAAGATTTATTGATATGATAATATAGATGTAAAAAAATATTAGCATAATGAGCAAATAAAAATGAACCGAAGAAGTGCATAGTGTATATATATATTGCTATTACCCTGATTAAGTAAAGATACACACTGATCAGTAGAATAATCTCAAGGGACAAAAGAACTGTACTTCTTTTCTAAACTATGAATTTCACTAACGATGTTCACCATTTAAATTCGCTCCAACAACAAAGAGTATTAAAAAAATCGCAAAAAGTAAAAATGAAACAAAAAACTAATCAAAGAAATCACTTTTCTAATTAACATTCATTAGGCTTCTCTCTTTGGAAGCACGTATCCAAAACATTTATGTGTTATAAATCCCTTATGGTCAAAAACTAGTGATAGATGGTGATTTTGCAGAGCTTTCACGATTTTACATTTATCATTTTAATAAACGGAGACAAAAGATCTTTTTTCTACAACCAAAAGAAATAATATAAATCGACATAATCTAACGATACACCCAATATCAGTTGATACATATTCAATTCCCCTCTGAAGAAGACTCCCTATGATACAAACCTTCTTTCTTTCATTTTATCAATAAATGAATCCCTTAATTTATTCATCTAATTTCAAAAAAAGTTATTACTTGTTCTATTTTAATTTATGTGACCCAATTTATAGCGTGAGTGATAAACTAATCAATTTTCTATGTGAATTAAAATATGTAATCTTCATTTAAAATAAATCAAAATTTATATATTTTAAAAGACACTAAAAAATATCACAAGTTACCATAAATAACAATCCAAAATATTAGAAACATATTTGAATAAAAGAAAGTTCTTTTTGACTTTCCATATATAACTAGCCAATTTATCTCACAGTTTTAATAGAAATTAATATAGAAAAAGTTAACAGTTTCCTTAATGATAAAAAGATATTAGGAAACCTTTTTTTTGTTTTGTTTTACATATGGCGGTGGGTTGGATCCAAATTTTGGAAAACATATGATACCCTATAAAATGTGATTTGATGCTTAAGTGTCACCATTACTCACAAATATATTTTAGGGTTACAACTTAGAACAAAAATTGATCAATCGTGGTGCGTCTAGATTTAGAAAATATGTTTATGAATCAATTCTCAATAAAGAATAGTTTCAATTTGATTGAATTTGAGATTGCTGCTGTTGAAGCCAACACAGCGTAGAGATAGGATAGGATGTTAATGAATTCAGGAAGATATAAAGAAGCAATTGTTGAAGAAAAGAGTGTTGAGTGCAGCCCTTAAAAAAACGGATATTATTACACATACCTTATTCCTGGAATCCATGGAGGTAGAGAAGTTGTTTTAAAAGAGCCCTCAACGCAAATCAAAATAGTTATGAAGAAAAAAAAAACGACATTCACAACTAGTATAAAGTATTTAAGAAAGAAACAACAGATCGATAATACAAATCAAAAGCATAAAACTACGAAAACAAAGCTAAATACTGCAATAGACACGACCAAACTTAAACCCGTTGAAAAGCATTCAGAAGTAAAACAAAAAAAAAAGCAAAAAAGAAAATCTATTGATGTGTTACAATAGGTGTAAAAAAATTAAGCATAATGAGCAAATAAAGATGGACAGAAGAAGCACAAACTTTAGCATGCAGATTTGCTACGACTTGATTAAGTAAAAAGACAAGATGCTGATCAGGACAATAATCTCAAGGGACAAAATAACTATACTACTCCCCAAAACAAGTTAGATCGACTATATGACTTCGCTCAATCAGCAGAGAGTATAAAAAGACACAAAAGGAAAAATGGCACAGTAAACTGATCAACAAAACATCTTTATCCATGTACTTAGTATATCAATATACAGTTTTAAAACCCAATCTTTGAAGGAACTTGTCTATCTATGCCACTAAGCATATAGTTAAGGCAGAATGGAGAGCTATCAATAGCAGAAAGAAACAAAAACAACAGAGCCTATAATTGCAGAACTGCTGTGTTTTGAAAACCATAAATACTTGAAATCAAACCTTTTCCAAAGCATGGATAAGCCACAGTTCATGTTGAAGTTGCTACAAAAGCCGGTCCAAAGAATTATGTCCAAAGGAAAGGAAAATCAAAACTCCCTCTCTACAAGCCAAAACACTGTCCTGTTGTCCTCTACCTCCTACTGCTGCTGCATCACTTTTTTGAACCTTTGGAAGTCATAGCTACAAGTTTTTGACCACCTCCATTTCGCCAAACACCACGCATAGGCAAACTGTCAGGGTTACTTTGGTCATCTGATGTCTCTTTTCGATCTGGGTCGGATTCCAGATCAGGGTTTGAACTATTGAGATTCAGAAGTGTTTCAACAGATCCATCACCTAAGCGAACTCTGTGAAACTTTGAGGTTTTCTTCCGCTGCTTGCCTTTCCCATCATTATTCCCCGGTCTGTGATTTGACTCATCTTTAGCAGACAAGTCATTCTGGCGGGCATCCAGCTTTAAAGGCTTGCCTCGGGAGTTCAATTCTTCCTCGGATTCATTCGGAGTCAATTTTGATTTACCTTTAGCAGACCGATAACCATCTCTTGACAAAACTTCCACATCATCTTCGGGAATCTTATGGCTAGACTGCAATTTCCTCACAGTACTTAAAATGTTATCTGCCACATTATCCTTTGAAGCAACACTTCCAGCATCTATTGACTTGCCTTTACCATTCTTTG
The DNA here is from genome assembly GCA_016801875.1 of Solanum sitiens. Lineage (NCBI taxonomy): Eukaryota > Viridiplantae > Streptophyta > Magnoliopsida > Solanales > Solanaceae > Solanum > Solanum sitiens. The sequence continues at coordinate 447,468 of JABWTJ010000264.1, read as the reverse complement.
AACTTCTACCATCTTTCAAGCGATTGATACCACTTTGACGATTCTGTATAGGGACAGTGCCTCCTAAATTAGCATTATAGGTGTCAATTAATGCTTTTTGCCTCTCAGCATCAGGGCATAGTCTAGCCAACTCAAGAACGAGATGTGACAAGCCAAACTGCGCGGCATATGCCAGATATGTCTCAGCATCAATTAAACCTTGACGATATTCCGCAGAGATGTCCTTAAATGCAGTGAATTTGTCTTGATCAAAATCTAGAGCAATATGCATCCTTTCTACCAAAGATTTATTTGCGGTTTGAACATCTTCCACATTTGTAACTGCCTGCTGGCCACTTGCAGGAAGTTTGCGAGTCTGCGCAGCAGAGACTGGAGGAAAATCAGTAGTAGAAGAGTCAAAAGACCCACTCTGAACAAGGTTTGGGGCTGACGAGGAATGGCTAATTCGATTGCTGTGGGCCCAACTCCTGGATGAACCAACGGAGCTAGAAGATGATTCATGTGCTAGTGAAGATCGAGAAGCAACAGAGTTCAAATAACTAGATGATGGAGGTCCATCTGCTGCTGTTGACGTTTTAACCTGACTAGAGCCTGATGCTGATCCAAAAGCACTATTAACAGCAGGCCAAGCTTGTTCACGGGTGATTACTGGTGCAGAAGGTTTGTTCGTGACTGCCTTACTATGCCTGGAATTAGATGATGATCCAGAAGCACTACTTATCACAGGCCAGGCAGGCTGATGACCAATTACCGGTGGTGAGTGACCAGTTGTTGCTGGCCATGCAGGAGATGAATTAGGAAGCTTTGTACTTTTGCTTTGCTTTCGGCGTAGACGTGATGCCATAGTGTTCATGGGTGCATCAGACTGAGGTCTTGGTTGACTATTAACAGGAGGCGCAGCAAGGGGAGGAAATGAGGATTCTTCAAGCTGAGAATTTCTGGAAATTTGAGATACAGCTTGTAGATATCTTGAAGCTGGCTCAGAATCAGTAGTCAAAGAATCAAACGGTTGAACAAGGAGATCATCATCATCTGTTACCGTTTGATCAGGAACTACCCTCCTACTGCTTGATGTATCATGCAATCTTCCATCTGCATTAGCGGTCTCTAAACTGGCTTGAATGGCCATGGATAGTTCACTCTCAGCATTATCACGCCTAAATGATTGTCCCCTTCCACGACGATTAACCTGTTCACTACTACGGCGATATCGGAAACTTGTTGGTATCTGTATGAGAAGAAAACATAAATCATTTCTAACTACCACGACTCCAACATAGCGCTAGGAATGAAATGTCAGGATATACACAACGGGAACAACTAATGAATGAGGCACCATGAGCGCATCTTCCCTGGTGGCTTTAGGAGAAGATTGTTTTTAATTCCTTATTCAAGAACAGAGTTGAGACTTGCCTGCAAAGCAGCACTGCGTTGAGAACGCGACATACGACCTCCATGCTCGAGAGTATTGTGCCTCTGAAAATGAGAACAGGAAAATAAAAACATCGAAAGAAATCTACTACAGGAAAGTTACACACCTCTGCCCATGAAAACTATGAAATAACATGAAAGTAATAACTTGAATCTGCATGAATATATGTTTTATGTACAGCCATTCATAATTTGCACCAGACCAACAAATCCTACCTTCAACTCAGCTTCAGACTGGAAAACAATAAACTTTTTCGCAAGACAGCTCCCGTCTTCACATAAGAAATGATCTCTGCGGAAGTGGATCTGAAATGAAAAAGAAACACCATCTTTAATTGGCATCAAAAGCACCACTAAAAGGAGTCGGAAAGCTTCAGATGATGTAGCACAGTAAGACCACCTCTAGGTCATCATAATTCTTGTAGTATTCGTATTGTCCAGGGTGCTGCCTGCATGAATTCAATGGATGAAACAACCGTGAGCTTTAACTGAGCGATGATAACCAACTTATGACATGTTATTGGACACATAAAACCATACCTCTGGCACATGTGACAAGTATAATGTTCAGTCGACATGTGAGAATACAACTCATTATCACCATAAAATGGGGTCCTACAGAATTCACAAAGAGGATGACCCATGAATCCACCTCTTTCACTTTCAGTACCATCAACCTCAGAGTCACCTGTGTGTATATGCTGATTCAGCTGAGCCCTTGTGTACAGTTTCTGCTCACAGATAAATATCTGATTGACAAATAAGCAACCAATCAGATCAATATGTTGCTAACAAGATTGATATGCATGCATTGATGTTATCATTACTAGTAATACAGAATCTGTAAAGTCTCATAACACAATTTTACTAGGCGACACAGTTTCAGTATGCAATTAAATCCAATCCATACGACCAAAATATCAAGAACTAAGATGTTCTTCCCTAATCCAGTCAAATGACCCTTCCCCTTGTTATAGACAAAGGTGCTTTCTTTTTTTCTTTTTGTTCCCTTTTCTTTTGGGGGAGGGCAGAGAAACCATATCCTTCTTTATCAACAGAGAGCACTCGTAAGTTTCAGTTGTCAAGCAATGAAACTGCAATGCGAAAGAAAGACTAAGCGGAGCAGATAGACTAGATGTTGAATAGCATCCATGGGGGTTAAAAGAACCATTCAACTCTGCAGTCGAGTTTGTGTATTTCATCTTTGATAGCAAGATTATGAACAAGGCAGTAGTGAGGGGGGTGATTGAGGGGCTTCATCACTAGGTTCTGAATATATTTATATTTATATTAAATAAGTGTCAGAACAATCAGGCAGCCAAAGCGGAAGATCATCAGATCGATTTCCCATACTATAACTTAAATGGAATTTTAACCTTACCCTTATCAGAAAAAAAAACTTCTATGGAATTACCCTTGAACTTAGCTTACTACTTTACTAGGGCTAGGTGGTAATTAATCTGTTTACTGAGAGTGCTGCCAGGGAGTGGACTTGTAGTTTGTTCATTTTTTAGAAAAAAGACTATGTCCAGATGTCCCAACAAGTGAAATACTAGCGACTATTTTCAGCATTTATTGCTAGCATATACAGGAAATAGGGCAGGGAAACTTTACAAGACCTAAAATTCAGGAGGAGTGGGGAAAGAGCTCAACAGTTAGGTAGTGTTACTCAACTGCTGAATAGACAATCATGTATGGTTATCTACTTTGTGTATGCATCATGTAAGTATGATTATTCCCTCTCACATAAGCAAAATATTTATTATATCAAAAAATATGCAACAAATGAAAGCTAAATCAGATATTGCAGAAAATAACCTTTCTTCCTTCCAAACATAAGCTGCACATGTGCAACTTGTGCTTATGGAACAGGTGTCCTTTTAACTGATCAATATTTTTGAACCTTGCTCTTCTCTTCACTCCATCAACATCCGGCCCCTCCATCTTATCACACACACTACAAGAAAGCCTGCACATTGCCAGGATCATCTTGTAATGGTCAAAATCATCAAAGAAAGCCTGGGTGTCCTCATGATACCAATAAGAACCACTTTTGCCTTGTTTTGGTTCAAATGGAAATACTGAAAAGTCACCAATCATATTTGTATAATCCCCTAGAGCCTGCCACACAGAAAAGGGGGGAAATAATAAGAAATTCACAACCATGGATCTTCAGTCTTAAAACAAAATGATGAATTACTGTGCTTGCTTCTACATAAATTTTGGTTGAACATCATCTCAATAAATGTACATTCATATTTATAAGCAGGCAGACTAAATACACAAAGCATGAGAAGATCATCAATTATCAAAAAAAAATGCATAGAGATCACTCCTTCATATACAAGAGTAGCAATTCAATACAATGCCAGTCCAATTATCCGGTAAAATCTGGATTGATCAACCTAGTCCACAAATAACAAACTAAATAATCATAACATCGGTCTACAAAAACACAGATTTATTGGGGTTTTGAGATTGCAAACTTAAAGACAGCTCCTACATCCATAAATGGCGATTTCACAAGTCATCACCAATGTCGAAACTTAGATATAAAACATCAGTTCAATATATGAAAATGTTCAAACTATTAGGTTAAATCTAAAGTAGCACAATCAAATGTAAATAACTCTTACGATCTAATAGATCAATCAAAACGAAGATTAGAGTGGGAACCTTGGTGACAAATACAACATCAGCCTCAGTTTTGCAAATACAACATCGTCGATCATCGCAGATGAATCGAAGACGAGCAACACAGGTAGAGCAAACATCTTTGTGACCGCAAGCTCCATAAGCAACCCATTCAAGGGTTTCAGCACAGACTGCACAGCTATCATCCATGGATTAACAAGATTTTTGATCTAGGGTTTCTTCGGAGGAAGAATTTGTACACCTCAAGGGTCTCGCGCCGATGCAAAATGAATTTGCCCTTTTTAGGGTTCCGAAGCTTTGTTCTTCTCGGGACAAGTATAACACCGCTTCGTTTTTCTTGTTTTTATTTATTCTCTCTTCATTCTCCTAATTTTGACCAAATAACAACTCATTTTAAATTAAATTAAAAATTAATTAGAAAACTATAACCTAAATATTTTAGTTTAAAATTGACACGATAATTTATTTTACGGTATGAATTTATTAATATCTTGTAATATCGATTAAATTTATGCTTAATAAATAGTTTTTGCTGATGTAACTATGCGCGTGATTCGCACAGCTTTTAAAAAGCGTGAAATAACTTAAAATTAGGTTAATATGAGTTTAATGAGTAAATTTAATGTGTTAGGGCTAGTTAGAGTATGAAAGAAAGGGAGGTATGACTAATTTTTTTTTGGACTATTTGTTTGATAAAAATCGTGTGTAATTTGTACGGCTTTTAGAAGTGTGAACTATTCTGAATTATGTTAATATGGATCAAATGAGGCGTTGGATGCATTAGAGATTGCTAAATTATGGAAAAGAAAAAAAATTATGCATTTAATTCATTTGATAAGTTGTTATAAACTTTTTTTAATACACGTAATTTTAATAATATAAAATTTTCGATAGGACAAACTCTGAAATTTATATTAGTACAAATTTTTGATAGGTCAAACTCTAAAAAAAAGTATGTAATTCAAAAAAATTATTCTAACTTTAACATGTATTAAGCTTCTTTTATTTTTCTTTGTTTCCTTTTGTTGTTAACAATAAAGATGCATTCAAGGGGTGTTTGATTTGGGTCATAAAAGAGATTTAATTTCTTGAAAAATTTACATCATATTGTTCGCGAAAAATATTTTATATTATTGAAAATTAAGTGTAATAAAAATAGATAGAAGAAAAAGTAATTTTATTGATGAATCTTTATAAGTATAATTTAGTTATTTTCTTGATTTTTTTCTCCTAATATTTCTATGTAATTTAAAGATTGATTGTAGTATATTTCTCGAATATAGGATGATTCAAATTTCCTTGTGATATGTTTAATTTCTTAAAACGTCAGAAAACACTTTACTATTTTAAATTGATCTTAAAAAAACTTTGTGGATTATTCCTTCAAAGAACCATATAATGCTTCTACGAAATATTCATTTTCCTAAATTTTTTTTAGCTAGCTCATGGCTTTAAGAGAACAATATTAGTAAGTATCGTCTTCGTAATAACAAAGTAATTTAACTATAGTAAGTAATAGTATTATTTTAAAAAAATTAAAGACGATAATATTTAGATCTACTTTTTCATTATCTTTATAATTTTATTTATATGTGTACAATAAGCTCTCAAACCGTAACCCTAACCTAAAAAAATTGAAAAAATACATAAAAGGGACGATAATATTTAGATCTGCTTTCTCATTAGCTTTACAATTTTATTTATACGTGAACGATAAGCTCTCAAACCCTAACCCTAACTTATTTTATTTTAAGTTTATAAATGCCTGTATTTATTTCATTGTATATAGTTGCCACATAATATGGTCTGTTTAATATACTATATAAATATATATGTTTGAGTAACTCTACCAAATTAAAGAAGTATTTTGTATATTTATATCTTTTTTCTCTGATGACAATTTTAAATCAAGCTATTTTTTCAATTGTTACAAAAATGTTGATAAGCTCAAAAAAGAATTTGAAATTATGTAAATTGTATAGTAAAAGTATTACTATATTATTTTTGCACATTATAATGCATGAATTAAATTTGTGTAGATTTTAATATTTGCATGAATTGTGAATTTCATTTATGTAACTTAAAATGAATTATACATTGACTAAATATGATTTAAATATTATTTTTTTCATAACCAAAATTAATTTTGTTTTTGATTATTTTTTGTCGCAAAGTTTTGAGACTAACATGAATTGCAATATATGTAACAATATATTGGAACCGTACTTGTACCTCCAATAAATTTATAGTAATATAAATCTGTAAATAAAATGTACCTTACATATTTGAGGCTTATTTATTTTCAGCACTTTTCCTCTATTGTTGCATGTCAAAGTTTAAGAGTATTTAATTATTTTTTAGGGAAAAAGCTCAAATATGCCATTAAATTTTGAGACAATGCTCATTTATGTCATTAGCTAAAAATTTGACTCATTTATGTCATTACCGTTAAAGAAAATGCTCATTCATGCCATTATTTTCTAACGGTGGTTTTGCAAAACCATCTTTGACAGGTGATCAATTATAATTCTGCCACGTCATTAATTTTTTTTAATTAAAAAAAACATAATTCTGAAAAAAAAAAATTAATTAACTTTTTTTTATTAAATAAATTGATGATGTGGCTGAATGATAATTGGCACGTCATCAATTTTAAAATAAAAAAATCAAAATTCTGAATAAAAATTGATTTCTTTTTTATTTTTTTAATCAAAAAAATTGATGACGTGGCCGAATTATAATTGGTCACGTGTCAAAAATGGTTTTGCAAAACCACCATTAAAAAAATAATGGCATGAATGAGTCTTTTATTTAACAGTATTGACATAAATGAGCCAAACTTTTAACTGATGACATAAATGAGCCTTTTCTGAAAGTTCAATGGCACATTTGAGTCTTTTTCCTATTTTTTATTTTTTTAAGATATGTGAGAATAAACAGAGAAGTTATAGATATTAATTAAATATAACGTAAAAAATGAAGAGAAGGAGAGAAATAGTTAGCGTGGGAAGTATTTTTAATTATTTATTATTTAAATGGCTACAACTAAAAATAACAAACGAGTGGATCAAGTTGATCGAAAATGAGTCCATTAAAAATGAGCAAATTCAACTTGACTCATATTTAATAGGAAAAATTACGTGAGATGACAAATATTACTATTCCCTCAGTTTAAAAAAGAATAACCTTATTTTCTTTTTAATTTGTTTGAAAAATAATGACTTTTTTTCTTTTTCGGCAACACTTTAACTTTAACTTTCCACGTGGCATGTTTAAGACCACAAGATTTAAAAGGCATTTTGGTACATTTGACATACCTTTAATTTAAAACCATAAGATTAAAAAGTCTTCTTTCTTTTCTTAAACTCCGTTCCAAGTCAAACTAGGTCATTCTTTTTAAACGGAGGGAGTACTTTATTCTTCATTATAGTTATAGTTTCAATTAATTATTTCGTATGGTTATAGTTTAAAATAATTTGCTATTAATTTGGAAACCACAAATGAATGGTATAAGACGATCTCTAATCCTACTTTATTTTTACTCTGCATTCTCTATATTTGGAGAGTAAATTAGAGAATGTTCTCTCCAATCACTCTCTATTTTACCCTCTACTATTCAATTATAGAGAGTTGAATATTAGTTCTTCAAACTTGGAGAACTACTATTTAAACTATCTATTTCACTTTTTGATTATTATATTATTATTTCTACTTTTGTTGTAATTAACATTTTTTTATATAAGACTATTAATTAAATCTCTAATATATGCAATTCTGTTTAAATTTAATATAATATTTTTAAAAATATTTTATTTTGTATAGACTACTTTAATCTCGAAGCAACAATTTTTATTTTTTTTTTATTTTTGTCACTTTGTGATACAATTTGATGTTACATTAATTTCCAATATGAAGAATGCACAAAATTTAAATGATAAGATAAAAATTTTAATTTAAAAATATAGTACATAACATAATAATTTAAATACAAGATAACAATAGATACAATGCACAACATATTAATTTTAAAATAACAACAATAATTTAGTAATCCGGTAAGTCGTTTCTAGATTTCATGATATTCGAAAAAGGAATTAGTGTATGATTTAAAGAAGTTATGATTGTGATTGTGGTTGTGTTTATTGATTTCTTTTTTCAATTATTCGTAGTTGTTCTTTAGAAATTTAGAATAATATATAATTTAATATTAAATAAAAAAAATAAAAAATTTAAAATTTTATATATTACATAATTATATAGGATGATTCTTCATTAAAAAAAAGAAATAAAATATTTATATAATGGAATAAGAAAACAAAACTGAAATATAAATAATAATATAATATTGAGAAAAGAGAAAAAGATTATTTTTTAGAGAGTAAAATATAGAATTGGGTTGGAGTTGGTTGTCTGAAAAAATAGAGAACTCTATATTTAGAGAGTAAAATAGAGTGTAGGGTTGGGAGATGCCCTAATGAAAGAAAAAGAATCCTTCCCTTATTTGAATACTCATGTATACAAATCTAATTTTATCTCTCGTCTCTCTATTCTTTAATTCTATCTTAAAATCACTGATACACATTAACTTTGAATTTCAAAATCTACTTTCTTCCTCCTAATCATGGCATCACGATTCAAGATAATCGCCAAAATGTGTTTCAACTCTTTTTTTTATTGTTTTTCGTTTGTATATGATTTATGATAATCCTTTTTTTTCTCTCAAAAATCTTTCCTCACTCTTCAAATTTTCAGATTTTTTCAAAAAAAAAAAAGAATAAAGAAATTCCATCTAAGAGGATTACTTGAGGTATTACTATTGCATGTCAAAATTGTTGATAATCCACCATCGTTCTCGTTGGGTTCAACTCAAGCATTCTAAGATATTGCAAGATCTATTGTTAAATCTAGACCGGATGAAGAAACAAGATCCATTAAAGAGTTTGGATCCAAGCACTGAAATGACACAATTAAGATGCAATAAATTTTGATTTTTTTTCAAACAAAACATAGACACGAAAAGTTGGAGGAAAAAGGTTTGATGGTGAACCAGGAATGAATTAATGGTATATGTATTTATCATTTTTATTGCATATTTCCTTGTATAATATACAATTGTTTATATATAAAGGTGCCGTTGACACCCAATTTTGATCCTCCTCGATAGTAATTAATTTTTCGAGTTTCTTAATTTTTAAACGATTTAGAATAACTAATTTTATTACAATCCAAATTTTCTTCGAGTTATTTTAAATATTTTGTCGTTGTCTTATAGTTTTAGAATAATATATATACTTTCTATAATTTTGTACATAATTCGTTTATCAACATTAGAAAACCCTCTCAAAAGATTTCGTTAAATATTTGGTTAGTTAGTCTATTTGTATAATAGTTTATATTTTAATTTATTTAGTTTATAATTAAGTTAATATTTTATTTCGTTTAGGTTTAAAACTTGTTGATTAATTAATACCAATTTGTCTTATTTAAATTTTAGCCGAATTCACGAGTTTTTTTGTGTAATTTTGAATAAGTTTAATTAGCTTGGTCGAATTCGTGATTACTAAAGTATTTCCTAATTTCATTTTAACTCACCTCACCTTGAATCGAATTTGGGTCATTTCTTAAATTATCAAACTAACCCAATTTATTTCAGCACTTATTGCCCCAAATTCCCAGCCCAAAACCTAAGAGAAACCTCCCAGACCCCTTTTTCATATCCAACCCAATTTCCCTCCGACCCAGCCCATCTTTTCAATGCCCGACCCAATTTTTCTCTTTTCACCTAGAGGAGAACCCAGAAACGACAAGCAAGCGTCCTTGAGTTAGCGGTGTAGGAGCAACATGCAAGTTTTCCCAAAGACGCCGGCGTGAGCGAGCAGCAGCGGCGCGAGTGAATCACACCAAAGGCGACCAGAGCGTGCGTCGCCTTCGTTTTACGCGTGGGCGACGCTTCAACGTCCCCAAGACAGAAGACGCGTCCCTTTTACCAGGCTGGTACGATTTTGGTGCAGCTTTTCGCGATTAAAGCTATTTTTTCTCCGCAATGGCACCTGTAATCTCGTCCTTGACTCACGTGGATGAGCGCCACATTGGAGTTCAAGGATGAACGTGTGAATCCGAGCCGTCCGCTTCCTGTTCATATCCAGATTTCATTCGGCTGTTTTTTTTTGTGAAAAGAGCAACAACTTTCCCATCCATGTGGAAAAATTCAAATTTAGGGGAAGAAAACTTTTCTTTCGATTTACCCTCCCCCCCCCCAATTCTTAACTGTTGACACCCAATTTTGGCCTTCCACAATATAAATTAGTCATCGAGCTTCTTAAATTTTAAACGATTTGAAATAATTAACTTTATAAAATTTTAAATATTTTTTGAGTTATTTTAAGTAATTTTATCATTATTATAAATTTAAAACGTTAAAAAATAATTTACATATTCTATATGATTTTGCATATATTAATGTTTGAATATCATCTCAAAAGATTTTAGTTTAACTTAAATATTTGATTAATTAGTTTAGCTAATTTATAGATTATATTTTGAGTTAATTATCTTATAATAGAATTAATTATTTTATTTCGATAAGATTAAGAAACTCCTTAATTAATTTATAAACAATTTTGGGTCACTTCTTAAACCCTTCAAAAGACCAAGCTTTGGGTCTTTTTCTTCAAAGTCAGCGGCCCAACATCATTTTCTTTCAGCCCACTTTTAAGTCACCAAAAATCATCAGCCCACTATATTAATTTTCCCAGCCCATTCCCAATCTCAACAAAAGAACCCATCAGCCCCACAATTTCTAACTAAACAATACTACATATGCAGAAGCAACTACATACACAACAATACTAAACCGACCCCACCCCCAAATTTCTCTTCTTCTTCCTTGTGTGTGAAACACAGAAATTCTACACCACAAAAAACCAGCGAAAATCCCTGCAAATCACGAGAATCCCGCAGCAAATCACGTCCTCTTCCCCTCTCTCTTTCTTTTCCGTTGAAAATTTGGTACCATGGACAACTTTATTTCTTATCTCTTCAAGATTTGAATTTGAAAATCGATCCCCGAATCCCTCTATATAAACCTCCATCTTCTTTAGTGTTTGGAGACAGAGAAAAATTGTGGTGGAAATTTTTTTTAGAGGAGATCGGATCTTTCTTGAAAAAAAAAATAAAAAAAAATTGATAGGGTAACTTTTTTTAGAGAAGAGAAAAGAAGAAATTGATAGGGAGATTTTTCCATCTAATAATACATGCATCAAATGTCTTCAAAAGTTTAAGGTCAAGAGTTCAAAAAATAAAAAAAAATTAATAATATAATTTTCAATTTTTCGAGTTCATCGGAATCTTGTGTGGTGGTGGGTGCTCCTCCAAGCTCGTTCGTCCCGGAACGCTGCCCCGATAAAGGTAATATCCATTTCATTTTGTATTCTGTATGTTTCAATCTCTAGCATGAATTAAAAAAAATTCAATTGTTTGATGTTTCCTTATTTATTTTTTTCTCCAAATCTTTACCTACTTTTCTTGTTTTTTCATAAATGGTTAAGATATTATGATAGTGTTATTGTGATAATCAAGTTCCTTGGTTTGATGGTGTTATATTTTTTTTTCTTTTACCTAAATTTTTGAGTTTTTACAAGTGTTTTGTTTACCATGATAATTTGGGTGCCTAGTTTGTTTTGATTTGTTGTAAACTAGTGTTGCCATCCTAAGAGATTGGTCTCCTACCATTGACCTAAATGTAGCTTTTTGTCATGCAATCTATCAATTTATTAGTCATCCTTAATTTGTTAAGTGCCAGTTGCTTTATAATTCATTAGTCGTATTTCCCTTAACTATCTTATTGTTTCTTTAGTCAAACTGATTGTGTAGTTAGTCATGCCTATTGTTTAATTGTTTATTTAATGAATAAGCTCTTTTCCTAATCTTTGTTGTCCTTTGCCTTTGCATGAACTCTATTTCGAGATGAGTCTAATAAGGCTCTGTTTTCCTTGCATTATTTCGTTGAATCAAATTCAACAACACCTATATTTGAGTTATCCCCGTCAATGTCCGACGATGCCAAAAGCTGAAACAGGCCTCGAAAAGTTCGAAAACCTACATGTTGTATACAGCAGTATACACTAGTATACATGGTGAATATTGATATACATGTCCAAAAAATCAAAATACAGGTGCTAGAGGTTGAAGTAACCTGCATACATTCGGTATACAGACCAAGATACAGGACATGAGGCAGATATACGCGTTGTATACATAGATATACAGCTTGTGTATACAAAAACGAGAATTGATTTAATAACCCCCAAACAGCAGCTTTGGCCCAATATTTCTGGGCAGTAATAGGCCCAAAAGGCCACACTCTTCTCTTCCTCTCTTTATTATTTAATTGTCTTTAGTTATTGCTTGTTATTTTTATTATTTAACTCTAACTTTACAATTGGTAATTAACTTACTTAAATCCTCAAAAGATGAGTTATTTTTTTTATGTTGGTTTACTATTTAAACACCTTTTGCAATCATCTATTTTGATGTCAAGTGTATGAGTAAAATTAATATCATTAGTTAAGTCGAATATATTTAAAAGATATATTCTTTAATGTTTTTCACTTAACCATTTTACCATTTTTTAAAAAAAAAATTATTTTAAGTTAGACGAAGCTTTATTCTTCCGTTAATTTGAAATGGATTTTCATGCTTAAATTGATCAATTTGGTTTGAGTTATGATCTTTCAAAAAAAATAAAAAAATAATCTACTTTCGTTAAATTCTATTCACTTATAATTTCAAAAATCATAATTAAGGTTCATTTTTTTAAAAATAAAATTAAAAATTAATCTTTGTTTAAATATTTTCTTAAAGTTGATCAAATATTGTTAATTATTATATTACATTAAATCATATTTCTAAGAATAGTAAAAAATAAATAAATAATTAACCTAAGTCATACGATAACCGCATGTTAGCGGGCTCTTCAAATGCCTTAAAAACCTTCTTGAAGCGTAAATAAGAACCTCTTACCCATTTTCTCTAAATTTATTAAGATTTAATATGTTAAAATCTTTTTAAATTAAGTTTTCTTAATTTCTTTAAAAAATTAAGTGGCGACTCTTTTCTAAGTATTTTTCTCAAATTATTTTATACTTAGGACATTTCAAAAAAGTGATTTTTCTAAAGATAGTAAAAATTACGGCATAACAGAAATGGCGACTCTGCTGGGGATTTAATAGGTTCTAACCATAATAGACTTAGGTTAATTATTAATGTTTTTAGCATATGGTTACTTGTTTGCTTATATTGCATGCCTAATGTCTTGTTTTTATACTTATGTGATATAAACTATTTATTTGATATTGTTTTCATAAATTGTATATTTGTTACTGCTTTATAAACTGTCATTCCGTTCATATTTCTCCACTTATTGGAAATTCACACTATCACACGTACACGCGAGGTGTGCTTTGTGCACCCGCAAAATTCTTTCAAAAGTCTCAAAGTTAGGAGAGTTGGCATATGCGCAGGGTGTTCGGATCTTTTTCCGTGTAACCGCGTAGCCTTCTCACTCGAGTTGTCCACTCGGGAACCTTGTGTCTAGAAAGCCAAATCTTAGAAAACATAAGATAGAGCTAAACCACCCCTCAATTTATTTCATGCATGCATATGCCTTAGGTGGATCGATCATGGGTATCGATTCGACATTTAAGAAGTCCACCCTTATGTCAACGGGTTTCACGACCCAACGACGACGAGTATGTTTTGTGCAAAGTGACAATGATAGACGGATTCAAGCCTAATTTTGACATAGTGAGTTTTCAATGAAAACTCGAGTTGTCACAAATTAATGGCTCAGATCAATCTATCATAATCACATTCTTTGAATCGTTAGGCCTACCCTTGGCAAAAAAGGGTCACATATTTATTTAGAATACAAAATAATTATTAATGTGTTATAACTGCTTATGTGAAAATATTGTTTTATTTGGAGATATTGTAGCTCACTCCTCTTTATATAATTTTTAGAAACCTCTAAGCATAAATATCAAGTCACTATCAAAAGTGCGTCCAAATATTCTTCGAGTCTTTAGTTTCCCCCCAAAAAAATAATAATTCAAAACTCCCTTTCAAATCCTAAATCTTACTCTCTCATCTAAAAAAAGGGGGTAAATTTTCCATTTCAGATAAAAAAAGAGATTCAAAAATGAAGGTCGAACTACGTAGGACCTGAATTCTCCCCGTGAGATACGTAGGCAGTCTTTCAAGATTCGGTCCATATGTTTGAAATTTTCTATTTTTTCGCTCTCCCAAGCAAATTAGAGTTTCCTCTCAGTCAAAACCAAAAGTATGTAAATTACATTGAATCCACGCAAGTTAACTTTTCCAATTCACTATTACCAAAATTAAATAGACAAATTCCTGTCTATTTAGTCACCTTTCCATATATGTGGGCTCTTTTATCTTCAAATGGAGCAACTCTTATGTGTTTGTGGATCATGTGTGTGTGATATTTTGTATTATTTATCATCGACACAAATTAATACATTTGTCTTTTAAGTTATTTTTCTTTTCAGGTACATAAAACTGATATGTGTTGAGAAAATGACTGAACATCCATACTTCACAAGGTCTAAAGGTCCCAAAGATTCCTTCTTTGACCAAAGTTCGTCAAAAGGCAAAGAAAAAGTGATTGAAAATGTCGAGAACACTGATTTGAGCAAAATCACTGTGAACAACCCTATCATCGCTGAACAAAACAAGCTGATTGCACAATTGTTCCAACAAATTGCTGAAATGAGGGCTGAAATGGATAAGTTCCGAGATTCGATAAATATGGCTATCATTGCCAATACTTCTACTTCAGATAATGGAAGACCTCCACTCCATTTTCCTACTTTCGGTCCAGCCTCCAAATGTTTTGCAAATAATTCAACCACCGCTACAAATTCAAAACCTCCCATCATCGACTCGATCATCCTTAACCCACATCAAGCTAGCTCCTCACACCAAAAGGTACTTACTCTTCAAAATCCAAACACCAATAATTTCCAGAATTTTCCTCCCAATTATCAAATTTCTACTCTAACAACTCAACCCATACCTCTAAAAATCGCATCTACTACACACTTCGATGAAATGTTAGGTTACAATGTGAAATTCATTCCTGATCGATACTATTTGGAGAGAATCAAACAGAAGTCTTGTGAAAACTATCGAGAATATGCCTACCGTTGGAGAAGAGAGGCTGCAAGGGTTAGGCCTCCACTGACTGAGAAAGAGATTATTGAAATTTTCGTGCGCATTCAAGACCCGGAGTACTATAGTAGGATGTTTCTCATTTTAGAAGGGAAGTTCAGTGAGATAGTCAAAATTGGTGAAGCTATTGAAGACGGTCTCAAGATCGGAAAAATCATACCAATAATTTCCCAAGGTGAATCCTCAAGACCATTAAGGAGGAAGAGGAAAGATGTTTCATCTATCTTATTTGAATCGAATCAAAAATCAAAGAGGCATGCCGGTCACAATGTTCGAAATCCTTTACCATCCAAAACCTACCCCTTGACTCCACAAAATCCTTACCCCATCTTTTATGTCAAGCCAAATTACCAAGCTTCACCAATAAGTTATCCAAATTACCAAGCTCCAGCACAAAATTATCCAAATTACCAAACTCCATTGCCAAATTATTCGAATGTACAATCGAGTATCAAAATTGTATCGCCGAATTACCCAAATGCTCCTCAAATCTTCCAATATCCACAATATTTAATTTTTCGAACACCGACACCTAGTCGCCAAAATCCCTCACTTTATCATCAAGTACCTCAACCTCCACGAAATAATCAAGATCTTCCTCGTCCAAAACTTAAGAGAAAACAACCTCGAATCTTTACTCGATTGGTTGTAAGCCAGACTCAACTTTTTGAGAGATTGAAAGTAGCCGGTCTGATACAAGCAGTTGACCCAAAAAATGTCAATTCCAGACATTACAGGGCCGATCTTTATTGTGCTTACCATTCAGGAGGTGTCGGACATACCACTGAAGATTGCATCAACTTGAAGCATAAAATTTAAGATTTGATTGATCAAAAGGTTATAACTCTTCAAACTGTCGTAGGCAATGCTAATGTGGATTCAATGCCGAATCATGGAGAATGTACCATTAACATGGTCGAGGCCGAAGAAAATTGATGATCAGAGCAAGAAGGAGGTCAATCATGTTTCGCCATTTGTATCTGTCTTTTCTGGTAGAAGAATATGCCCATGATGATAATCTCAGAGAAGGAACTAGGGATCTTCTTTAAGAAGGCGATGTCATACTGGAAGAATTGAAGGAGACATCAAGCGTACGAGATGCTGAGCCAATGGAACAAGTTCTTAATTGGACTTCCACGCCATTCTTGACTCTTCGTTCATCTTGATAGACAAAGATGAATTTTACATTTTTTTTATTTTCCTCGTAGTATTTTGGAAAAGGCAAAATGGCCCATGATCATGTTCAAAGTTCGTATTTCCTTATTTTCGATGAAAGCCTCTTCTATGCGAAAATTTATTCCACTTGCTTAACTTTTCTATCTAACAACCTTTGTGTTTGTTTTAGTAAAATTAATTTTAAAATCTGTCAATATCATGTCATGTCACAAGCTGAATGAACAAATGAAGTAGATATTGATGTGTCTAAGAGTATGATGAGAAGATCATGATACATTGCCAAATATTTAAAATGGTTTGAGAATCAAGATAAGTCGGATTTGGATGATATAGAAGAAGTGAATTTATCAAAGGATGAATGTGTCAAAGAAGACAAAATTGAGGTTCATCTGATAGAAGCGCAGAAAGAGAACTCAAGAGCTTGCTCAGGCAATATATCGATATATTATTTTGATGGCATGATAAGTTTGAGCATATATATTCATCTCAAGTGGTTAATCAACTCAGGTGTTATCAAGAGATGTTATATTTTAAGATTTAAATTTCTTATATTTCTTTCCCTGTAATCGCATCATTTGCTTGTAATGATCTTAGATTTTATAGTTAGGAAATTATCTTTTGTATTTGAACTACGTCTGACTTGAATTCTCAAGAATGAGATACGTAGGCGGCCTATGTCGGCCTCGGTCATTTCCTTTATCAGATTTTTTTAGTTTGGTTAATCCTCGAGAGGTGAACTACGTATGACCTGATTCCTGCCTCAACGGGATACGTAGGCGCCACAAGGGTTCGGTCATATCTCCCGTAAGATTTCTATTTTTTATTACAATAGAAACTGGGACTCAAAAATTCTCAAGAAGAGACTTAAAAAATTCTCAAGATATAAGATATATTGTGAGTTGCAACTGAGATAGAATTTTTGAGGGGGTCTCAAAAATTCCTACAAGTCATATATCAAAAGTTTGAAATACGTTGAGACGTCTAATAAAGACGAAATTTTTGAGAGGGTCTCAAAAATTCTCAAGAAGATCTCCAACAAGTCAATATTTAAGATTCATTATGAGTTGCAAGTGGGATATAAGTTTTAGGGGATCTAAAAAATTTTACAAGTCATATATCAAAAGTTTGAAATACGTTGAGACGTCTAATCAAGACGAAAATTTTGAGAGGGTCTCAAAAATTCTCAAGAAGATCTCTAACAAGTCAAGATTAAAGTCACATGGTGAATTGCAGAATTTTATTTGAGGGACTAAAACAATCTACCACTCATATATCAAATATTTGAGATACTCCAAGGCATCTAACTGGGACAGAAATTTTTGAGAAGGGTTCAAAAATTTCTTCAAGCATCACTAGAAGTATGTAGTTAATTTTGAACATTTCGAGCATAATCAGAAGTTTAAAGCTAACTTCAAATGATCTCTAGCATCGTTAAAGTTCAGAGTCATTTTTAGCAATCTCAAACATTGTTGAATTTCAGAGACAAGTACAAAACTTTCTGACTATGGAGGACTCCGGGAGAGCCAATTAAGAAATTTCTCAAGCTTCAGCGATTTTCTGAATTCTCCAGGACAAGCTATCGGATACGTCTAAAGTTTAAACCAAGGACGTTCATTTAAGCTTTGCATGACATGACATTTGACAGTGACTTCTTTCAAATTGATTCTCAAAAGTTTTTTTTTAAGGATTTCTTATTATGTCAAAATTTTGGTATAATTTCATCTTATGTCTATCAAGAAGAAAGAGATCGAAGTGATCAACTGAAGATATCAAGAGAAGGAGCAAGCGATTGAAGAAACCAACACAGATCTGTTTGTTTTAATAACTAGCAATTTTTCTGTGGATGCAGGTATATAAGATTGCCTCAAGATCATCATATTACTCCATTCAATGAATATGGAAAATTCAAAAGGGCGAGTAGCTCCTTGAAATTGACAACTTTTCTGTGGAGTTCTTTAGAAGAAAAGCAGCAGTTCAGAATACGAGCAACAACACCTCGTTCAAATCTCCAACTAAGCACCAGTCACTGTGAACACAAAATGTTCAAGATGGGAACAAGTGAAGACATCACTCTCAATATGTACAAAAAAAATAATCAAATTACATTTTTTTTCAGCATCAAGAACTATTGGAAAATATTCACAAATCCCGTTGATATCAGACACGGTAATGTCAAATGCCGAGAGGGCCATTGCATCTTCAAACGCCGAGAGGGCCATTGCATCTTCAAATGCCGAGAGGGCCATTGAATTCAAGCCACCAAGAGGGCCATTCATCTTCAAACGCCGAGAGGGCCATCATCTTCAAACGCCGAGAGGGCCATCATCTTCAAATGCCGAGAGGGCCATTGCATATTCAAACGCCGAGAGCGCCATCATCTTCAAATGCCGAGAGGGCCATTGCACCTTCAAACGCCAAGAGGGCCATCATCTTCAAATGCCGAGAGGTCCATTGCATTCAAGCCACCAAAAGGGCCATTGCATCTTCAAACGTCGAGAGGGCCATCATCTTTAAATGCCGAGAGGGCCATTGCATTCAAGCCTCCAAGAGGGCCATTGCATCTTCAAACGCCGAGAGGGCCATCATCTTTAAAAGCCGAGAGGGCCATTGCATTTAAGCCACCAAGAGGGCCATTGCATCTTCAAACGCCGAGAGGGCCATCATCTTCAAATGCCGAGAGGGCCATTGCATCTTCAAATGCCGAGAGGGCCATCATTTCAAATGCTCAAAATGCCGCAGCCGAGAGAGGCATTCAAGCCTCCAAGAGGGTCATTGAATCTTCAAACGCCAAGAGGGCCATTGCATTCAAGCCACCAAGAGGGCCATTGCATCTTCAAACGCCGAGAGGGCCATCATCTTCAAATGCCGAGAGGGCCATTGCATCTTCAAACGCCGAGAGGGCCATCATCTTCAAATGCCGAGAGGGCCATTGCATTCAAACGCCGCCGAGAGATTTGCATCTTCATCTTCAAATGCCGAGAGGGCCATTGCATTCAAGCCACCAAGAGGGCCATTGCATCTTCAAACGCCGAGAGGGCCATCATCTTCAAATGCCGAGAGGGCCATTGCATCTTCAAATGCCGAGAGGGTCATCATCTTTTAAAGCCGAGAGGGCCATTGCATTCAAGATTCGAGGGGGCCATCATCTTTAAAAGCTGAGAGGGCCATTGCATTCAAGCCGCCAAGAGGGCCATTATCTTCAAATGCCGAGAGGGCCATTGCATTCAAGCCACCAAGAGGTCTATTGCATCTTCAAACGCCGAGAGGGACATCATCTTCAAATGCCGAAAGGGCCATTGCATCTTCAAACGCCGAGAGGGCCATCATCTTTAAAAGCCGAGAGGGCCATTGCATTCAAGCCGCCAAGATGGCCATTGCATCTTCAAACGCCGAGAGGGCCACTATTGCATTCAAGCCACCAAGAGGGCCATTATCTTCAAATGCCGAGAGGGCCATTGCATTCAAGCCGCCAAGAGGTCCATTGCATATTCAAACGCCGAGAGCGCCATCATCTTCAAATGCCGAGAGGGCCATTGCATTCAAGCTTCCAAGAGGGCCATTACATCTTCAAATGCCGATAGGGCCATCATCTTCAAAATGCCGAGAGAGTCATTGCTTCTTCCAACGCCAAAAGATAAACATAATCTTACCAATCAAGCTTCGACAACATCATCCCACCATGAATCAACATTCATCCTTCCAATGGATCATCAATGTAGCAACATCATCTTATCGATCAAGCATCAATATATTCATCATCAAAGTAGCAGCAACATCCTATCAATGAAGTTCGTCATCAATAATATTACATTATCGATAAAGCCATCATCATGTCGCATCATATCAATTCATCATCTATTGTGTCAAAACTGATGGAAATGTGCGCCGAAGAGGGTAAAACATAACACCTCTTTATGTAAATTACAGTTTCTACTAACAAGTTTGTTTCAATATCTGACGAGAGCATCCAAGAGGATGAATTCTAAAATCAAACCACAGGTGCGGACGACATCAAAAGGGATGCAGCACAACGTGGAACTTTTTCTTAGCAGCGAACTGGGACATAGTCCAAAGAGGAGAATCAAACTCTTAGGACGCGAGTTGAGGAGAAACTTCCACTACAATCAAACCACACCTCTATCAAAGGCGTGTGGGTTTTTATTTTAGTTCATTGGTTTCAATTTCGCATCCGTGAAACATTTCACTCTCACCGGAGGCAACTTTCTAATCTGAGTAACAGTGCACCAAGAGCTTTGGAAATTATGTCTGTGTAAGTTCTTACTTATAGATGTGAAGAGCTCCACATTCATGGCTAAGAGGTTGCAAGCCTCTTTTCCACACTCGTTTTATTTGTCACTCCTCCAATACCAAAGGTTATCTTGCATAATAGATTTCTTTTTCAACCAATCGAGTCGAACTACAAACAGCCTGATTCCCAGGGTTTGAGGATATATAGGCGGGCTCAATGTTGAAAACTCGGCTGTATTCCAATATTTGTATTCAAGTCTTATTCTCGAGCATTCCGGTCCCTTCATAATTTGGTATCGAAATGACTTTTGAATTCTTTAATAATCGTGTGTTAAATCAAGCGTATCGAACTACAAGTGGCCTGAATTCTCATATAACCTGAGATATGTAGGAAACCCAATACCGGGGTTCGGCCATAATTCCTAAAGCCCATACCAGAATTACTTTTCCCAAATATGAAGATGTGATCGATCAAAATTGGATTCGTCAATTTCATTTGCCTCGAATTTCTTTCATCAATCCAAGTCAAACGAGGGACATCTGTTGACACCCAATTTTGGCCTTCCACAATATAAATTAGTCATCGAGCTTCTTAAATTTTAAACGATTTGAAATAATTAACTTTATAAAATTTTAAATATTTTTTGAGTTATTTTAAGTAATTTTATCATTATTATAAATTTTAAAACATTAAAAAATAATTTACATATTCTATATGATTTTGCATATATTAATGTTTGAATATCATCTCAAAAGATTTTAGTTTAACTAAAATATTTGATTAATTAGTTTAGCTAATTTATAGATTATATTTTGAGTTAGTTATCTTATAATAGAATTAATTATTTTATTTCGTTAAGATTAAGAAACTCCTTAATTAATTTATAAACAATTTTGGGTCACTTCTTAAACCCTTCAAAAGACCAAGCTTTGGGTCTTTTTCTTCAAAGTCAGCGGCCCAACATCATTTTCTTTCAGCCCACTTTTAAGTCACCAAAAATCATCAGCCCACTATATTAATTTTCCCAGCCCATTCCCAATCTCAACAAAAGAACCCATCAGCCCCACAATTTCTAACTAAACAATACTACATATGCAGAAGCAACTACATACACAACAATACTAAACCGACCCCACCCCCAAATTTCTCTTCTTCTTCCTTGTGTGTGAAACACAGAAATTCTACACCACAAAAAACCAGCGAAAATCCCTGCAAATCACGAGAATCCCGCAGCAAATCACGTCCTCTTCCCCTCTCTCTTTCTTTTCCGTTGAAAATTTGGTACCATGGACAACTTTATTTCTTATCTCTTCAAGATTTGAATTTGAAAATCGATCCCCGAATCCCTCTATATAAACCTCCATCTTCTTTAGTGTTTGCAGACAGAGAAAAATTGTGGTGGAATTTTTTTTTAGAGGAGATCGGATCTTTCTTGAAAAAAAAATTAAAAAAAAATTGATAGGGTAATTTTTTTTAGAGAAGAGAAAAGAAGAAATTGATAGGGAGATTTTTCCATCTAATAATACATGCATCAAATGTCTTCAAAAGTTTAAGGTCAAGAGTTCAAAAAATAAAAAAAAATTAATAATATAATTTTCAATTTTTCGAGTTCATCGGAATCTTGTGTGGTGGTGGGTGCTCCTCCAAGCTCGTTCGTCCCGGAACGCTGCCCCGATAAAGGTAATATCCATTTCATTTTGTATTCTGTATGTTTCAATCTTGCTGCCCCGATAAAGGTAATATCCATTTCATTTTGTATTCTGTATGTTTCAATCTCTAGCATGAATTAATAAAAATTCAGTTGTTTGATGTTTCCTTATTTATTTTTTTCTCCAAATCTTTACCTACTTTTCTTGTTTTTTCATAAATGGTTAAGATATTATGATAGTGTTATTGTGATAATCAAGTTCCTTGGTTTGATGGTGTTATATTTTTTTTTCTTTTACCTAAATTTTTGAGTTTTTACAAGTGTTTTATTTACCATGATAATTTGGGTGCCTAGTTTGTTTTGATTTGTTGTAAACTAGTGTTGCCATCCTAAGAGATTGGTCTCCTACCATTGACCTAAATGTAGCTTTTTGTCATGCAATCTATCAATTTGTTAGTCATCCTTAATTTGTTAAGTGCCAGTTGCTTTATAATTCATTAGTCGTATTTCCCTTAACTATCTTATTGTTTCTTTAGTCAAACTGATTGTGTAGTTAGTCATGCCTATTGTTTAATTGTTTATTTAATGAATAAGCTCTTTTCCTAATCTTTGTTGTCCTTTCCCTTTGCATGAACTCTATTTCGAGATGAGTCTAATAAGGCTCTGTTTTCCTTGCATTATTTCGTTGAATCAAATTCAACAACACCTATATTTGAGTTATCCCCGTCAATGTCCGACGATGCCGAAAGCTGAAACAGGCCTCGAAAAGTTCGAAAACCTACATGTTGTATACAGCAGTATACACTAGTATACATGGTGAATATTGATATACATGTCCAAAAAATTAAAATACAGGTGCTAGAGGTTGAAGTAACCTGCATACATTCGGTATACAGACCAAGATACAGGACATGAGGCAGATATATGCGTTGTATACATAGATATACAGCTTGTGTATACAAAAACGAGAATTGATTTAATAACCCCAAAACCAGCAGCTTTGGCCCAATATTTCTGGGCAGTAATAGGCCCAAAAGGCCCACACTCTTCTCTTCCTCTCTTTATTATTTAATTGTCTTTAGTTATTGCTTGTTATTTTTATCATTTAACTCTAACTTTACAATTGGTAATTAACTTACTTAAATCCTCAAAAGATGAGTTATTTTTTTTTATGTTGGTTTACTATTTAAACACCTTTTGCAATCATCTATTTTGATGTCAAGTGTATGAGTAAAATTAATATCATTAGTTAAGTCGAATATATTTAAAAGATATATTCTTTAATGTTTTTCACTTAACCATTTTACCATTTTTTTAAAAAAAAATTATTTTAAGTTAGACGAAGCTTTATTCTTCTGTTAATTTGAAATGGATTTTCATGCTTAAATTGATCAATTTGGTTTGAGTTATGATCTTTCAAAAAAAATAAAAAAATAATCTACTTTCGTTAAATTCTATTCACTTATAATTTCAAAAATCATAATTAAGGTTCATTTTTTTAAAAATAAAATTAAAAATTAATCTTTGTTTAAATATATTCTTAAAGTTGATCAAATATTGTTAATTATTATATTACATTAAATCATATTTCTAAGAATAGTAAAAAATAAATAAATAATTAACCTAAGTCATACGATAACCGCATGTTAGCGGGCGCTTCAAATGTCTTAAAAACCTTCTTGAAGCGTAAATAAGAACCTCTTACCCATTTTCTCTAAATTTATTAAGATTTAATATGTTAAAATCTTTTTAAATTAAGTTTTCTTAATTTCTTTAAAATATTAAGTGGCGACTCTTTTCTAAGTATTTTTCTCAAATTATTTTATACTTAGAACATTTCAAAAAAGTGATTTTTCTAAAGATAGTAAAAATTACGGCATAACATTAACCCTAATCTTTTCCCTATATAATATATTTTCTGTCATTTGAAGAAAGGAGGGGGAATTTTTATTTTTATTTTGGGGGGGGGGGGTGAACAATTTTTGTGAGATAAACTTTGTGAGAAAGAGGAAATAACAATGAGCTTTTTGGTTGAGAAAAGTTTAGGAAAAGGGTTGAAAATTTTTAAGTTAAAGATTTCTAAAGCAAGCTGTTGAGGGCAAGACTTTAAGCAAGATTAACTACAAATCAGTAAGACGTCCAAGATATAGAGGGCGTTTTATCTTCGATCGGAGTTCTGCGTTTCTATCCCGTTTTGCTTTGGTTCCTTCAAATTCTGTTGGAGATTCGAATCCGTGGTTGGAAAATTGTGATCCTGCTTGGCTGTCCCCGACTCGCTGCACAAAAATAGGTAAACTCCATTTTCATTTACTACCACTAGTTAGCCTGTGCACTGTTTTTAGCATGTTGGGTTGTTGTTCTGTTTATTTTGGTCTTTTTTTCTCGACTGTCGTCATGCTGCTCGATCCTTGGCTTGTAAGGTATCCTAGTAGTTGAGTAGAAATCGGCTCACTATTTATTTGATCCATGAAAATATATTGTAAATGTTGTTGCTGTTATAAGTCCTAGAATTCGTCTTACGAGTTAGTTATCATGCTAATGATTTCATGTTGCTTGAATGAAATCTCTAATATGGCTTGGATATTTATGTTTGTCATATCTTTGGTTCCACTATTTTCTTAGAATCCACTTTAAGCTTATTTCGTTGTTCTGCACCCCGAGTTCACCTACTTAAATATCACTTGCTATTTGGTTTTAATCCTGTTTGTCATTATAATAAGATAAGGTCTTTTGTTCAACAGGTTATATATATAATTTTTGGATTTTTGTGAATGACATTGACTTTCATTAACGCGGTGGCCAGTCAAAGACTTCGTATGGCATTTTGATTGGATTGAAGTCGGTTTAGTCATTGTATGACTATTAAGAAATGTGGTAATCAGGTTTCTTCATTTTGTTTTTACATTATGAAGTTTAGGGTTATTTGAGAGGTCACTTCTCCTATTTTGGGGTCTATTGTATTGGAGATTAGTTATCGTTCTAAATTAATTTTAATGTAATAAATGATTGGTCGGACCGGCTTTGTCTCTTCTGTATTGTTTTTGGTTATGTGCAAATCGTGTTGAAAAGGAGCGTCAATAAATGGGTTTAATTCATTTTTGTTTTCCTTTGAATTAATTTTTAGGTGTTTCATCCCTCCTATCCCTGTGTTTTTTCTTTTTAGGAATGTGTTTGCTCACTGTTTTGGAGTGATTTGTTTGTCTGCAAACCCTCTATGTCCCTCTTTTGAGTTTAAAATTGTTCGAAGACCGAGATTATCGGCGCAGTCTTATGCGCGTAGCATCTTGATCTTTGGTATAAGGATTACTGATTAGTTGTTTATTCCCCCTATTCAATTTTAAAATGAATGCTTTGATTCAATATGCATATGCTCACTGGTCAGTGTCTAAATCAACAACTGTTAGAATTGACTTCAATAATTTTGTTTTGGTTCTGTGAATGCGAAAAATTAATAATTGAATAAGTATTTGTTATGATTTAGCCATCTTTCACGTGCCAGCATGTCATATTTTTGTTATTTATTTTAATATGTCTCTTTCTTTTATTATCTGTTAAAGAGTGTGTTTATCTCTTTTGGTGGGGATACTAAATTTATTGCTTCATTATCAGTAATGTTATTTGATTCGACTCGAAGCGATTCTTACAATATTTATGTTTTCTTGTGCATGTAAAACCCATTGGAGTCCAAACGGACTCCACATTCCTTTGCATTTCCGAAAGAGCCATAAAGGATCAATCTCACTTTCATCCGAGTCAATCAGTTATAAAGGGGTGTACAGGTTTCGGAGTTTGAAGAAATCAAAGCGAGTTGGAAGTTGAAGAATTTGAGCCAAAAGCCCGTATTTTATCTTATTTTATTCTTTGTCGTATTTTGTTATTTTTGGGCTAAGCCCTTGTTGTCTTTTCTTTTCTGTATTTATTACTTATTCATTGTATAATTAGAATTTTAGAACAGGTGAAGAGATGGGCCTAAGGCTCACAACCAAATAAATGGGTCCAAATATCGATCCAAGGCAGACAAATATCGAATTTGAACCCAACTCTCTCTCCCTCTCTCTTTCTCTTATATGCTATTATTTGCTGTTAAATTTAAGGTCGGAAAACTTTGAATCCCTGAAAGGCACTTTATTTCGTTTTAGCAATATAACCAATTAATCGTTTCCAAATAACTTTAAAATAATTTTTTTGCAGATTAAAGGTTTCACTTAGATAGTAAGCTAATGTTTCATTTTCAAACAAACTCTAAAATTTTTATCTCAAATTTAAGTTAGACAATTTAGCCAAACAAAGTTAGTTATTGGAAAATCATATTAACAGTTATTTTAGGTGCCGTAAAAACCTTCCTAAAATATAAATAAGAATCCCCGAACCCCCTCTAAACATTTTTCAACCGATTTCCTGTTTTAATCAATTGAAAAAATAGTTTTCTTGATTTTTCTTGAAAATTAAGTGGCGACTCTAAACAAGTCCTAAAACGACTAAAAAAAAAATTTTCCGAAATAAAACAGGTGCAATACAACATACCCAACTGACTTTAGCATATCCACCTTACGCAAAATCTTAATCCTCAAGGCAACCCAAAAAGTTGAGTATCATTTTTGTTACTTTCTTCTCCCCGACTTCTTATAACAGGACCTTCATACCAACTGAGGTTGTGCAGATTGAGAATCCCAAAAGTTTTTTTAATTTTTTAGTAACCCAAAATATCAAAATAAGAAACATAATTTCTCTAATTAAATATAAATATATCAAATTGAATCATCAAAGTAATCATAGCTACTCTGATGTGATATTATTATAGATAACGTAAACATATTGAAGTTAAACATTCATAATCTCTTGCTATAAAGAGTACACAAGTAAATGCATTTTATATTTCGATCCGACAGAAGTGACCCCCAAATGAAAATTCTTAACTTATTTGTACACTTGCCCATAAGAACTGAAGTATAGACAATACAGAGTAAACTTTGATGTACAAGCGAAAAACGTTAAAATACTATTTAGTGGATGTAGATATTCTGAGCATAATTTCACGGAATGCATATTTATTTTAAGAAGGTAAATGAAGGGGTTCACATAGAAGAAAATATGTAGCTGAAACTCTAAAGAATCCATTAGTTATTTGTTATTCTTGACATGTTTCTTATAATATAATATTTTGTCCTATACAGAACACAAGGGTCATAATTTCGATGTTGACTGCCTATTTATTTGGTTCTTCTGTTGGCTTCATTTCAATTATCTATTCAAAGTCGATCAACGTTAAGACTTAAAAGATACTAAACATTGTTTAATATCTGTTGTTCGAGTGTTCCAATATGAGAATGACATTTGGTTATTCTCCAGGTTTTTTCTTAGACCTTTGGTAGGTTTTGGCACTGAAAATTTGGTAAGATCATATTAATGCTTGTCAAGTTAACTGTTACATCCTTTTGGAAAGGGGAAAAAATTGACTAATTTGCCTTACTTCACCGACAAATTCACTAACAGTTAACAGCTTCTTCATTGGCATGGGTGGTTCAATTGAGGCACCGCTATTGGAAGATTCAGATTCAACAAATTACACTTTCATCTCTACCTCACTAACATCAAGCAATTTGACCATTTTAATGTTCATGTCGTTGTCGCTAGTGCCTGACAGAGACATATGTTCTTTTTCCGTGTAGGACAGAATTGTTAGACTTGACTAAGTAACATTAGAGCTTGTCCAGGATGACTTTTTCAGTTGAATGTAAAATAGTCTCTTCGACAACATTTGTTGGGTCTGATCAACACTCAGAAGTTGTTTCTAGAAACAAAATAAATCGTTTACAGAAGTATATTAATAGGCATATATAAACAGAGACAACGAGAAATATAAGTACGAGGTAACCTTGACCCAGGTTGTGTCAAATATCTCCTTTGCCTTTATGGAGAGAATCCTTTTAGTCAGATCACCAGAAATGATGGCAGTTGTTGAATGACTGTCATCAATCAGATCAATTTAGAAGGTACACCTACAAACATAATGAGTTCATACTTGAAATGTAATTTATTTGTATATATGTGATGTTATACCACAATAAATTACTGTATATAGCATGAACGTAATATCGAGGCACCAATGTTGTCTGTCTTTGACATTTTGCGCAATTAAACTGTTTCTTCTATTTTGTGCGTTTTTTCTACTTGCATCCTGAACATTCTAGGACCAAAAACTTTTGAAGAACATCTGATACCTCGATGTGGAAAACTCCAACCTGTAATGACAAATAAAAATTGTATATCTAACTCTATTCCATCGATAATTTAAGTTAGTCTAAATATTTTCAAAATTTATTGAAGTTGTTATTGCAATTTCTGCTATAGAAACGACTCGGTGGTGAACAGGATTCACGTTAAGAGTAGTGAATGATCCTGCAAAGTTACCAGACACATTGTACGGAAGCACATCTTTGTTTGTCGTTGCTCTATTATGACAACAGAAAATGATAAATATTTTTTATGACAAGCTTAAGCTAGAGATGTATAGTAAGAAGTCAATACCAACTGATCAAATATAATGCCAGCAGATAAGTAGAATTTATGCGTATTGTGGAGTTACATCTGCTTTGTAATGATAAACCTATACATATGAAATGATAGTGTAATGATGTATTGTATAAAAGACAAGATTTTAGTTAAACAATGTAAGTCACGCATACCTTGATAACCATTGATTCCAATGTTCCTTGCAAGGATTACAAGAAACTCATTACGCTTTCCCATTTGAGCTTCCAATTCAGCTCCTTCAATTTCCTCGAAGTCATCCCATAAAGTAAGAAGAAATTGGTATCGCCTGAAAGCATGAAGAATACATGAATACAATTTTTTCTCGAATCTATAATAATATTATGTCAAAAGTGAAAAAAATAAATACCAATGTATACAACAGAAGGGTGTACTTACTGATCATCAGAAATAGTAACCTCGCGACACCTATTTTGAGTGTGCCCTGTAAATTTCAAAGGGTCACAACGGAGAACAACTCCTACAACATCTGTTAGCAATACAGAAATATGAGTTCATTACATGTGGGGGCATAAATTTCTGCGGCCTTATTGTTAGTTAGAGGAATATATCAATTTCTGTATTAGGAGCAGGAGTCAGCTGAGCAATTATGACAAACGTTGTGATAACTAATTTAGTCGGTGGTAACATCGATTTTTCAAGTTGGTAATTTGGTTGGATATGTTCGATCAAAGTTTCCTTATCAAGCACCCAATAAAATTTATGTATTATCCTTCCGTACAAAAGTAGTGAAACTTTCACTCTGTCAATAGAGATTACATATATATTCAACAATTTTAGCTTATCTGCATAATAGTCAATATCATCACCATATACAATTGTCCTTATTTGTTATTTCTGTAAAGTCGGTGAACTCGTGAGATACAATTAAATCATATAATTATGTGTAGAGGATGAGCGATGACAATAATGAGCGAGAGGACTTGCTCGTCTTCCAAAATTAGATTTTCAAATCAAAATTTTTTGTCAAACTTAGTCTGCCACGACTCTTGTTAACAAGTTGGACTTTGCGAGTCCAATCGATAGTGTCAATGATTATTCCTTCAATATTCAATGTTGGCGTCATTGTCTTTATCTTCACAACATTAGAGTTCTTTTAAATTTGTAAACTCTTGATAATGACAGGACACAATGCAATGTTAAATGGTGGGTTTTTGGAACTCTAGAATTGTTGAGCCTACTGTTGAAAAGGCGGACAAAGTTCATTACAACACATCAGAAAATGTTTGTTGTACAATACATGGACAATAATAATACTAACATGCAACATAAATTCATAAATCAAAAATAAAAGCAGGAAACCTAAAAATTATATTTAGCACTCTAATTCTTCAAAGTGATTGAGATACCACAAATAAGAAACAATCAAGCTGAAACATCAGAACAACGAAGAAGTGTGCATGAGTAGTACTAAGAGGAGATTCAGAGAAGTAAAATTCGGAAATTGCAGAAAGAAAAAAAAAGAAATAAAATAAACCAGACAGAAGAGATAATTCATAAAAGTATAATGAACAATGAACGAACACTTGCATAAAAAGAAAATAAATGGATGAAAACAACAAAGGAAAAACGAAAAACCTACCAATTTGAAGCTTGTGCACGAGCAAAAGCAAGAAAGAGGAGATCCAGAGTAGTAAAATCTAGAAATTGCTAAAAAAAAAGTTAGAAGAGATGATTCATAAAAGTACAATGAATAATGAACAACCAATTGCGTAAAAAGAAAACGAATAGATCAAAATAACAAAGGAAAAACGAAAAACCTACCAATTTCAAGCTTGAAGAATCTGAGAAGAAGGCGATGGTTTACTTTATATTCGTTTGATAATAAAGGCAATAGGACAACAAACATGCAAATTAATATAGAACCCTCCACCACGTGTTGAATGACCAATAAAAGAGGGCCAAAAGAGTCATGATTCTTGTAAAAAGGTACAAATACCTAATACTAAAGGTACAAAGTGTTAATATCATGTTAGTCTTTTTTGTTGTTGGCTTATATATGAAGGGTAATATATACAATTTTTTTTGTCAAATGTATATATACAAATGTTTGTCTAGCATTTATTCATTTGTATATCTTATACAATTGAATCTGTTAATAACTTTTTAGCATTTATTATTTGTATATATTATACGATTAAATCTGTTAATGATATCTAAATACAATTTAGTTTGTATATCAATTGATATATGTATTTGTTGATTTTAGAAATAATATATAATTACTTATTTGTATATATGCATCAATTGTATATATACCAAATGTTTTCATACATTTATCGTATGTATATCTTTTACGATTGTATATACTCATGATAATTATATACATATTGATTTGTATATTTCAGAGTTCATGATTTGATTTTTTTTGTTTCAAATGAATAATTAGAAAGAAAGAACTAAATCGAATTGTTAGTTTCAAATTGAAAAAATATTTGTTGTTGCATTATGGATGAAGAAATCAAACCAAAATTTGATTGTTAAAATCAAGTAAAAATAAAATAAAAAGGTGAATTTTAAGGGATAATTTTATAGCTTGAAGAGTCCATTTCGATAAGAAATTATAAGGATATAAACTTAGCATGAATCATGGGATATTTTCTTTTTTTCAAAAGAAAATTAATTTTATCATGTCAATTAAGTAATTAATATACAATTATATTTTGTTACTGTATGAATTACTCATGTGTTTATTTAATATTTTTTTGTATAAATTTAAAACAAAAAAATGATATTACAAATCTAATGCTCCATACAAACTAAACTATACCTATAAAGCGTAATTAGATAAACTATAGTTATGGAGAATTATTTGCTTAAACATGTTTGCCATATATGAAATTTCCTATTTAATATAAATAAAACATGATAAACTCAAATGGATAATATAAAGGAAAAACTACATAATTAGACATACTTAACTGCTATATATACATATTTACCTATAATTTTAAAAACAATTACTCATAATACCAGTTTTTAGAGTTTGTCAATGGGTTAACACACTCTATTCGGGCTAACTCATACAGGTTTTGAAATTTGATGGGTCAGGTCGGGCTAACCCATTATATTGGCACAAAAAATGATCGATTCAATCCACAAATATGTGGGCTACGGGCTTTGCCGGGGCAACCCTCTTTCTTTAAAAATATATTTTTTCTATTTTTTTAAAATTAAATTATAATTTAAAAGTATTATCGTAAATATCAACAAGACAGTGTTACTACTTGTTAATCAAATACAGAAAATAAAATTATCATTATAATATTTATTAAGTTTGATTTTAAATAAAGCATAAATAGCCAAATAAAAATATTAACCTAATTGTTTCCAATGATCATAATAAAACACAAAAAGCTATGATAATATTCTATAAGTTATGGCTATATTGCTTCCCTGGAAATTTTAGGGATTTTTATTTTATATAGTACGCATTTTATAAACATAATTTGTATTTAAATTTTAATATTTCAAACGTTAAATAAATTTTGATTTTAGACTATTGTTATTTTTAATATTTTTTATTTTTTTAATTAATTTTTATTTGGCCCATGGGCTGACACTATTCATATTTCTCAAGCCCCACAAATCGACAGGTTTATCTTGGCCAAGCTAAAACACTCTTTTCTTAAATGAGTTCCAAAAATCATACCCCTCCATTATCAAATAACGGGTTAAGCCAGACTAGCCCAACGGGCCTTACCCATATTGATGGCATTACCATTTTTAAAATAGATATACCATATATTTTAAAAAGTTATTGATAAATAGAGTGGCCAAATCCAACGATGCTCATGTTATTGGCCATTTAAAAAACAAAAAAACTCAAAACTTGAACATACAAAGGAAAAAATTGATAAGGAAGATGGAGTTTACAATTTCAGAATTACTATACTTTATGACTTTGATATTTTACTATACTCAACTCGAGAATTCAAAGATACTTCTCAACTCAAGATTGTTCGACTAATAGGGTTCATGCGGAAATTATGAGCATGAACAACTCGACTCGACTCGACTCGAAGGTATAAGTAACTAGATGGAACTCATGTATATGACTCTCTCATCTTCTTATTTACTTCCTCAAAACTTAGTTCAAATCAATGATGGATCTCAAAGAATTCAAAATTTAACTTAAGACTTTCTTAGACTCTACTCTTAACTCTCTCTTGAATGTGAATTATGAATTCAAGAGTTTTAGTTCATGACATGGAGGATCTCATGTTGACAAGGTAGACTCGTGAATAAATTCTCTTTATCCTCATACTAACTTACTTGAGTCTTGAAATAAGTTACTAGAAGTTGTAGAAGACTCATCAATTCGACTCAAAAGTACTTTCTTAGAACGTTTGAAAGAATCCTCAAAACTTAACTCTCAACTATACCTTGAATTTGAATTATGAATTCAAGGTTTTTATCATGTTAGGATTGATATTCGGTGTTTAGAAGTATCTTATGTTAGTTAGAATCGAAAAGGAGTGAGGGTGCACTTTAAACGAACTCAAACGGAACAATCAGAGGCAAACTGGATGGGGCAGGCGACCCTGGGGCTATGGGTGGCGCGGGGAGCCAGCCCTTGACGAACAAATATGGTTTTGGGGCACTCTGGCAGGCGCGCCACGCCAAGCCCCAACCCAAAGAATTCTGCCGAGCACTTTTGCTCGTTTTCTCACCCTAAATTGCCTAAATTCGAACGGTTTCTTCCCCAATCACTTGGATTTGATTATTTAACTTAAATACACTATAATCTAATGAAAACAACACTAAAATTACTCAATTTGATCTCAAGAAATCATCAAAACTCCAACATAACAAGATTTTGAATAAACTTCAAGAACACCTTTCAAGAACTCATCATGATTGGCGTGTGGGTGAACTAACCAACACTATGGAAGCTTACATACCTCTTTGAGATTAGACCCATGGCGAAAATCCGCAACTAGACTCAAGAATGTCGACGAACGCCTTCATCCTTGCCTCTTTTCTTTTCTTACCTTTTCTTAAACTCTCAATTAAAACCCTAGGTGTTTATTAGGATTATAAAACTGAACCTTAAAGGATAGACCCCTAAAATATGACTAAAAACGAGTTAAATATGATTGGGTAAGGAAAGAACCAAAATATCCCTCATTATTTTCGACTAACTTTCTTTAACTAGATAACCTAACTTCAAAAGGTCATATCTCACTCATCCTAACTAATATTTTCAAGAAAAAGATAAGATTGACGGAAATATGCAGACTTCTCAACTTTTTTACCTGTCAAACCTCGGACTTGTATTAAATTTTTTAAATTATTCTAATTTTAAAGAATTCAAAACTTTTAAAGACTATGAATAAATATATTTTTATAATTATTTGAAAACCTCCAAATGAGTTTTATTTTAATGTATTATCATATTCTTTAATTGAATTACTATTTATAACTCACCGATGTTTTTAAGTTTGATCTATTCTTAGAGATTACTTCAGAATTTAGAGAAAACATGTGTGATATTACTCCCGAAAAAGTTTGGTGGGTAAAAAGTCAGGAAGTTCGCATACTCACGTCAATCTTAATTTTTTTTCTTGAAAATATTAGCTTGGGTACAATTAATTGCTTTAATTGATAGTTTTAAAAAATAAAAAAGTTGTCAACTTTGTTATTTTTAATAGCTATTATTATAATGAATATATAATTCGGAAAAGGGCCTAAAATACCCTTGAAGTATTGAAAATGGTACAAAATTACCCTCCATCCACCTATTGGCTCCAAAATGCCCTTTTCATCCACCTATTGGCTCCAAAATACCCCTGGCATCCACCTTTGGGTTCAAAATTGACCACTTCTTTAATTGTTTTAAAATTAAACTCTTTAAATATTTTTTAAAATACTTGGCGTTCAACTATTAGTTATAATTTAATTTATTAATATAATTTATAAATCAACCCACTACCC
Organism: Solanum sitiens; assembly: GCA_016801875.1. Classification (NCBI taxonomy): domain Eukaryota; kingdom Viridiplantae; phylum Streptophyta; class Magnoliopsida; order Solanales; family Solanaceae; genus Solanum; species Solanum sitiens. The sequence continues at coordinate 412,570 of JABWTJ010000264.1, read as the reverse complement.
ACTCATTACTAACTAAATCCCACCCAATTAATAATCCAATTATAATATCAAAATTGTCATAAACACTACTAAAATACAATGAAATTATACATTCCTGAAAATGACATTCAAAATTATTTGAGTCCGAATCGAAGCCCCAATTAAATATAGGTTGAGCCGCTTATTTAGGAGGACACTTTCAATAGGATTCTCTTTCAAGATTGAATTAAAAATTTATGATTAAAGGCAAAGAAGTAATACATCCCGAATTAATTCATGCACTTTTTTAAAATATAATTTTATAAATATTTATGATTTGTTTTAAAACCTTTAATATATTATTTTGAAAAAAAGTTAACTATGAAGTAACATCACATAATTGAGACGTAAGAATAATTAAGATGAACATAGTCAGACTTTTAAGTTTATCGGTAATTTTTATTTAGACACTTAACGTATGATAATTTACTTCTATAGATATTTTCGCCTCAAATTTTTAAAAACACTCAATTGGCAGTAGCTTTTTTGTTGTTGCATTAATAATGTGACGGGTGTATTAATTTGGAGGGGTTTAATTAGTAATGGGTGGGTAGTGGATTGATTTATAAATTATACTAATAAGTTAAATTATAACATATAGTTGCGTGCCACGTATTTAAAAAAATATTTAAATAGTTTAAATATAAAACCGTTAAATAAGTGGTCAATTTTGAACCAAAAGGTGGATGACAAGGGTATTTTGGACCCAATAGGTGGGTGGGAAGGGTATTTTGGAGCCAATAGGTGGATGGAGGGTAATTTTGTACCATTTCCAATACTTTGAGGGTATTTTAGGCCCTTTTCCGTATATAATTTAAATGAATCTCAACCATAAATTATTATATAGTACACATGGCATGAATCTATAAGGTCATTGAATATTACTTGACCTAATTATACTTGATCGGATCTTTATCCGAGAAATATATACTTTAATTTTATTACAAAAAAATCTTATTCTTTTTCTTCTTTAAGGGATGTGTACGATATGCAGGGCAATATTTAAGTTTTTTTTGAAAAAATTATTGGTTCTAAATCGAGGTTGAGAGATCAAATTTTAGCTTTTGAGTCAAGGTTGAGAGTTGGGGTTGAAAATCGAATCTCAATTTTGAGCTCTTTTCGAGTGATGAGTTTTAAGGAGAATTTTAAAAAATATTTTCCCTATTTAAGGAAAATTTTAATTCCCTCCCTCCCTCCCTCCCCTCCAACTTTATCTATAAAAGTCACTTTTTCTTAAATTAGCGAAAAAGTTTTCCCTTAAAAAAAAATAGAAAAAACATTTAAGCTAAATATGTGAGAAAATAGAAAAGTATTTAACAAAACTGTTTTACATCATATCAAATACATTCTTAATAAATCTATACACCCTTACATATATAAACATATTGCAGTCGATTAATATCCTTGGATTACCCGTATTTTATGATAGATAATATGAATTGATTCATATTTCACTCACTTTTAAATGATAAATAATCAATCTATTTTTAAAATAGACTAATTGAGCGAGTACCCATTCATTTTGCCACCACTAGTTACAATAAACACTTTTTTTTTTAAAAAAGAAATCCTTTTTAGATAACGACATAAAGTCATATTATTATAAGGATTGATTTCGTATGATCGCCTTGACGTTTTATTATTTTTATATATTTTTTATATTTATACCAAATCTTAGTTTATTCATTATTCTACCTTTTTATTAGGCGTGCTCATGGTTCAATTTATATCGTTTATTGGTTAGAATTAAAATCAAATTAATTTTTAGTTTAAAATCAAACTAAACTAAGCAAAAACAAACAAACTATCAATTTGATTATTGTTGACTTGGTCGAATTTTTTGATTTGAAAGTAATAAGTTTATTGAAGGCATATGCATATCGATATACTAAACACCTAATATATGAATAATCCAGAGAAAAACCACTGGACTATAATTTAAGTGTTGGATTTGATAAAATGATAAAATAAATGAATTAAGTTTATTAAATCTTAGCCAAAAATAATTATATTTTTACGAATAATATGTAAAAATAATTATAAATTTAAGTACACAATTTCTCAATTCAATTTAGTTATTCTTTTTTTAGTAATCAAAATCAAATAATATCAATTATCAAAATTTAAAATTAAATATCAAATTTTTAATTGTAAACAGAAGAGTAATAAAAATTAAAGCTTCTATAGTAGTTTTTTCTTGTAAAGGCTACACACATTTGGAGAATCTGCTCAGGCACCACCACCGGCAGTACACTAGCACCGCGACCATCGCCCTCCGGGTTCGTGCTCTCTCTTCTCTTGTTCCCAGTTTTTTTAATCTCTGGTTCGTCTGATCTGGAGTTTTGCTTAAGTTCACTGTCAATGGGAGGGTGATTCAATTATCTGAGTAGTACATATAGTTACGTTAAAGTTCTGCCTGCAATGTGTTTGACAAATTGTCTGAGAGACGATCCCGTGAAGTCTAAGTAACTGATTTGGAGTAAGTTTTGGGTAGTCAGGTAGATCGTGAACTGGTTAGTCCTATGGCATTGAACAATAGCATAATTGCAACTAAATTGTGTTTCTGAGTGGAATTTGTATGAGAAACTGTAGAGTTTTGAAATGCAGGAAAACGTGATTTTAATTCATTTGCTTGAGTTTTGTCTTTGTTAAAACGGATCTTATTTTAATTAAGGGATGTACCACACTGGCTCTTCATGTTATTTATTATAGTAATTTTAATGCAACACGGCTAGTGGTGATTGTTATGTTGCAATGAGAGCTTCAGTTGTGTATACATGTTCTGGAAGTTTGATTGGGATAGGAAAGAGTTGCTGAAACGTCAGGGTTTATGGATGGATCACTGTTTTTTCTGGGTTGAGGAAATTAGTCTTGGTCTTGTTAGAATATAATTTGCATAACTTTCATGTTGAAATCGTCCTGAAAACCATGGTTATGTTTGTTAACTGAACATTTTGATGTTTGAATGAAAAATTCTTTGTTGTGATATCCTTAAATACATGATTATTGACTAAGTTTCTAATTAATTGATAGTGTGATTTGCTCATGGCTTCCTCTTGATTCCATCAAGTTTTCATTTTTATATCGGTGGTGTGACCTGCGCCAGCTTAATGCACCCCAGCTAATTTCATGTCATACCTGTCACCTTCCACCTTCCACCTGCAATAGGTACCAAGTAATTCTACCCACCTAGTTTAGGACAGATGGGAAGAAAATACCCAATGTTTTTGTCTAGTAAACCTGAGACCTCGTGGTGCTCAACCCACTTTATTAACCACTAGGCTACACACTTGGGTAAATGATCAATCAAGTTTTAATTCTTGTGAAATTGTCATAGGGGTTTCAATTTCATCGTCATTGTCTCAAGTCGGCATAACTTCTGCCTGTTAATTACCTCAGATGCCTCTTGTCTTGCCTTCCTTTGGTCCTGTTGATTGTGCCTCACCTGGTTTCTCACCCTTTTTCGTTCAAACTTGCTTAGTTTTCTTTGGCTCAACTCTGGGAGGAGCCTACTTGTTCTGGTTCTGTTTGGTTTGATTAACTGGAAATTGTGGCATATCTGACAACACGTGGAACAATATTGGGGCCTCCAATCACACCTTACTTATTGTTCAAAATAGCACCATCAATTCTCACTTTTGGTAATCCATTTCATCTTTGGCCAGCTGCACTACCCTGATACCATCTTTGATAACTAGAACAACAAATTGTAGATCCACAGCAGCTTCATGTGTCATGTCTAGCCTCGTCCAACTGCCTTTTTAAACTGTTATATTGGTAGTTTGGTACCCCCCACCACTGGACCTGAAATCTGCGCAGTCACACTCGTTACAGCTGATGATTATGTTTCTCCTTTTCACTAATTGTATTCGGAGGGATAATCAATGCTACACACTGTGCAATCACCGTGATGGTTTGCTGGGACATAGTAGGCTCGTTTCTACACTCTTTCCTTTGGTCCTGTGGTGGCTGCAATTTCTTTCTTCTTTGGTATCCTTCAGTTCACCTTAGCCAGCTTAACATGTGAGAGTTGAACCTTAACTTTTTCCTCGGTCAGCCTCTAGCCATTCCAGCAATAGTGTACAAAGTTTCACCACTAGCATGCGCCAAGAAGTTTTCTTAACGTGTGCTGAGAGAAAAGGGAACCTTGTGAACTTTTTTATGTAAACTTTTATGATATAAAAGTTTAAGTGTTCGATTTTAAAATAAAATATTTGCAATTTCATTCAATTACATAGATGTTTAGTATATTTTACCCTTAAATTCATTTAAATAACAATGAAATGCGATATAATTATGGTAGCAATCATTCTCAAAAAAATTCAACTATGCTAACAAGCCAATCATCCAACCAAAGATCTCCTCCCCTATACGGTAATGTTTGTGTTCCCAAAACTCTCGCACAAACCCTTCTAATATTCTCTATTGAACCTTCTCAAAATTTCACACATTAGTATCTTTCTTGACAGATTTCGTCGAGCATTGGCAATGGCTACCGTCAGAAATCTGAAAATCAAGACATCTACTTGCAAACGCATACTGAAGGAGCTCCATTCCTATGAGAAAGAGGTTGAGAGAGAAGCTGCTAAGACTGCTGATATGAAGGAGAAAGGTGCCGATCCCTATGACCTCAAACAGCAGGTTCCTTCTTTTTCTTTTTCTTCTACTTTTTTTTAAAGAAAAATATTTTAGTTTGTTATGAGTTAAGATTTCACTTTGTGTTGGTGCCTGATCCAACAAGTTTGCGCTTCACCCAACATTTTCCTTTCCCTTACTGTTTACCCCCAACTTTGGTGTAATTAATTGAGGACATTGGGACAATTTTAAGGATATTTAGATCCCTGACTTGGAAAAGGACTTATTCTGCTATTGCATTTCATCACAATAGTGGGTAATTGGTTAGACTAGGCAGGTAGAGTTTGAATTGAATTACTCAAGTGTGGTTTTTCCCCAGTCGCCACAGACACATACACAAGATAAATAGATAGATTTTTTAAACTTAAGTTATAAAATTCAACTATCAATATCACAAAATTCTCATTCAATGTGTCTTGTAAAATTTCTGATGTTTGCTTGGTTTATGTGGCTTGAGTTAAAAAATTGCTATCATGTAAAAAATTGTCTTGGATTTTACAACAACATACCCAGCGTAATGCGACAAGTGGTGTCTGGGGAGGGCCGGGTGTACGCGGACTTTACCTCTATGCAAATCTGGATTTGATGGACATATTATGCAATTTGATGATTAGTGAAACAAAAATGCTAAGTATCTGAAACCACCCACCATCATTCCTTTTTGTGCAGTGGTCACAGATGTCATCAATTTATGAATTTTGACATGTTTATATGCCTATTTGATAATTGATTCTACATTAAGAAAATTTGTCTAGCAAGGAGGAGAAGTAGCACTAAGCGAGGAAAGGGAATTACTTTAGATGTAGTGTCAACTATGAGTAACATATTATTTTAGAAAATTTACTCAAGTGAAAGAAACGTCACCTATTCCTTTTCTGTTTTCATCTTGATTCCGGGCTTGGTCGGTAATTGTATCTATGTTAAACGACCTCCTTGTGTGATTTCATCTAATAAAATTTAACTGATCTAGTAGATAGAATAATTTTTCTTTTCTTCTTAGTTTTTCTACTGAGCATTAGCTTCATAGAAGCTGGATGTCATCATATGCAAATTACACTAGAGCTAACCAACAACATCTGGGAAAAGACCTCAAGGGATTTATGTTGGGTTTATACACGCATTTAACTAGTTGAAGAACCTTTTTTTATGGCTAGGGAAACCCTCAACCTCTATCTTTTAGGTGCAGACAAGGTAAAACTCCTGCTCCTATGCAATAGCTCGCAAATCACACATGAGAGGTATTTTAAGCAAGCCTGGTGCGACGAGCTCGACCTAGAAGGCAAACCCCCTTGCTTTTGCTGGCAAGGGTTTTATATTAAGACCTCCAACATGGAAGTCCCAAGCCCAAACAGTCGAAGCCCCTTTGACACCTGTTTCTGTCCAGGAAATGTCATTATAAGTTGTAGCAACTATATTTTATATTGTTCTGACATTTAAGGACTTGGTGATTGTCGTATTGCACTTAGGTCTCATTTGTTTGCACTTAATGGAGGTTTGAATCTTATAGTTCAGACCTTTGGCCATTAAGTGCATTTGCTTACAGTAAGATTTAAGCGCTTATTTGGTATGAATGAGTCTTAACCATTAAGACCTTGAACAAAGTCCTAATATCATTAAGAGGTATTTTTTGTAGAGAATCTTCACCATCAGGGCCACCACCACTAAGCACTAACCACCTCTGCCATCTTAACCACCACCACCATTGTCAACCACCATTACCGTCTCCAACCAACGAAACCAACCACTATTATCAATCACTACCACACTTATCACCTCATCATTATATTATATCCACTGCCACCACCACGTTGTCACCGTCTGTGCCACCTCCATCACTATCTGCCACTACCACCACTACGATCAATCTCTACTATCAACCACCTCCACCAACACAGTTAGCACCGCCGCCAACTACCACCAACACATTGTCAACCACCACCCCTCAGCAGTCAGCACCACCATTTTCACCATCACACCCACTCCCTCCACTACAACCGTCACCATCACGCCAGTCGCTACAACACCAATCACCTCCACCATTACTAGCAACTAACACCTATCATTACCGTCACAACCACTACAAATCATCTCCATTATCACAAACGACATAACTGTTTTATTTTTAAAAAATCAAATAGTGATTTTATTTTATTAAAGATATATTTTCTAATAATTATATACTTCTTTATTTGAATTGTATATTTGTTGTGTTCATAAATAAATTAATTTTGCATATTAGGTGTTGATAGAGACTAATAGTCTTAATCATTCAATGTTCAGATCTAGAGACGCCATCTTAGTTATTCATATGTGCATTCAGAGTCTTAGTCTTAATAAAAACAAATGAGGCCTTAATATCCTCTGCTTACTTGTTTACCTTGTGTTATTATGTGTGTTCTGCAGGAAAATGTGTTGGCTGAATCCAGAATGATGGTCCCTGATTGTCGCAAACGCCTGGAAGGAGCACTAGAGGACCTTAAAGGAACTTTGGTATTGTGTAATATGCTATTAGTGCTTCATTTAATGCCTTCTACACTTCTGGGCTTCCACCTATTAAACTGCCCCCTCCCCATCCCAGAGTGAAATTGAGAACACAATATGCCTAAATGGGATAGCAAATAGTTACTTAGAAAAAAAATATAAATAAAGAGATACTAGATAAAATAAGAATAAAAATAATTAGACTAATGAACTGGTTCTCTTTGAATGAAAACTGAAAAATCAAAAAATTAGGATCAACCCGATAACCACTAAAAGGAACAACATGAGATACTTACTAGTTATTCAAATTGACATTAGGGCCTCTTGCCTTGCCTTTTTTCACCTATCCTTCTTGCTTGCTTACTATAGCTCTCTTGTCCTTAATCCAGGAATAGAACTGAAAAAGAAAAAAATGGAATAACTAAGGAAAAATCGTAGGAAGATTACTGAATGAATCAATGGATGTCTGCAAGTAGTTAGATCAGTCAAAGGAGGTGCAGCTTGATTTTATGCTAAATTAAGCCATGCTGTGTTGCAAATTGCAACCCAACATTGGATTAATTTTTGTAGTTCTCCAGAACATTGAGTGCAGTACATTACGGATCTTTAAATGTGTTTGTCTTAGGGTGTATGTCAAAGAGTCTTTTTCTTGCTAATAATGATGTTATGTTCTTTGCTAGTTGTGGGGATCAACTTATTTCCCCGAGGAAGCCCTTCTATAACCGGAAATATAGAACTCCCTTATCAGACCTTTCATGTGGTTCCTTGTCCCAAATATTGACCGTGACCTTTTTCCTAGAGCACGGTGCAGCTATATCCTATATGGATTTTTAGTTGCATTACAGTTACTGGGTTACTGACAAAAGAAATCCAACAATTCCAAACTGACTGTCTTGCAACTCCAAACTCTTCTATTCCCACATTATAATTACACCACCTCTTCTACCTATGGATCTTATCTTAATCGAATCCACCCCATCAATCCTCTTTTATTTGGATAACAATTTGATAAGACTACTCTTTGTTTCATTAAAGTAGAAGATATTAGCTTTCGTTTTTGTCAAGTAAACATCTTTAGCATCCTCCTTTTCCATGATTTCATCTATTCCTCACTTACCAGACAAGGACCTTTGATTAGTTTTGGTTGTTTTTCTTTCTTCCCAGTGTGTCACCCATGGTCCCTTAATTTCCTAAATTCTAGCTTCTTTATCTCATTCTTATCTGTGGATCTGTTGATGAGAAGCTGACTGTTTCTGTTCCATCTATGTTCATTCTCTTTTAAAGAAAGTCTGAGCTTCCCCTTCTAAACCCTTCATATGGAATCCTAATGCTTAGACAGAGTGAGAGAGTGTTTCTGCGTCTATTGCATTTTCAGTTCTGCTGAAGAAAACCTGAGTTCCCTTATTGAAACCTTGTTTATACAATCTCAATTCATCTTCATATATTTTTGCAAACCGATTCAGCACTTTATCGTTTAATGCGTCAAATTCACCTCTTGCATGTATTCCTAACCTCCATACCATGGTAATAGAAGCTTATCTGTAGAGCTTTGAAGCTAAAGACAGGTCCTATCTGCTCCAACTCAACGTTCGCATTATCAGAGCTTCTCCTCACGGAATTTTCTATATCTATCTACCTATTGGTCTCTTACCATTTGTAATACACTTGTGACATTTGCTAATTAACTAAAGTCAGAACTGTCTCTAATCTCGATTCCTTGACCTCTTCAGCTCAGAGTGAAAGAAACAAACTGCCAAACAAAGAAGCTCAGATGTTGATCTTCATTGTGGTAGATTCTAGAAAACTCTCTTTGTGAGCTGTAGGCATGGCATCCCTTATATAAATTGGGCCCATTTTCAATGAAGAACCAGATGGACTATTTCTGTATCACTTGAAGTTGGGCTATAACTTGGCTTCTCATGTTTTCCTCTCTTGAGCTTCTTTTCCATATCCTAGTTATTACTGTAGGGATTAAATGGGCTGGACTACTAACTGAATGGTCGTGTAAAATTTTTTTTGGCCCCCAGCTTCTGATATGAGATTTTAATTTGAAATATTTGGTGACTTTACGCTTGCACATCACTTCTTTCATGTGCCATGTGTTTGTTGCCTCTGTACTTCAACAAGACCTCTCTTTGTCACTGAACAATACTGCTGACCGGGTGTTTGTGGACTTCTTTTTCCACCCCCTTCACCTGTGTAGTAGATTCTAGACACGGATATGTATTTCAGCACTTCAACCCTGATTTCCATGGTCTAGTATGCAATGTCTGCAAATCTGCCAGTCGACAAAGTAGACACTGTTAATTCCATAGCTAGGTCATTTCTCTTAGAGTTTCAGCATCTTGTTTGCAACCTATCAGAAAACAGGAGCTAAGTCTGGTATGATCACCGTTGCTTCATTTACACATATATTGTTCTGATTCTGGAATTATTCTGTCAATTGATGACTTTGGATGTCCTTGTATTCATATGCCTAATTCTCTCTCGCATCTTCTCAGACTTCACTGTGCTATCTAACACGAGGATCAGTACGTTGCACCATCTGGATCAAATTAACCCAATCATCATTATGTAGTTGACACACCTTCTATTAATGAGTGCTGTCTTGGCTGATGTCTGATAGTTTAAAAGACCTATTCTTGCTATGATGTCTTTTTTATTAATTCTGACTTGTCTAGGTGGGTAGATTATAATCTTCATAGCCGATTCAATCTACTTGATGAAATCAGCTTGTGGGATGTTTTTTTTTTTTACTGTGGGATGACTTGTTAGAATTCTAGGGAAACGTATGTGTTTCTCTCTGTGTATGAGTGCAAAATGGCAGCTAAAGTGTAAGATGAAAATTTTGTGATGTTGTACATTCTTATCACTAGAAATAATGAAGTCCCTTGTCTAAAAATGATTTGAAAAATTAAAGACTCCTTGTTGCAAAAAGCTGCATTAAACGTTGTATTGTTATTGCAAGACTGACTACAGGTTTGAGTTTACCTATCTACTCTTTACTAAGAGAAATGTTAAAACCACCGAACTGAGAGCAACATATGTTAGCAAAGGAGACCATGAGATACTGATACTCGTCTTTAGTTCTGGAGTTCAAGATATAGGTCCTTGTGAAACAGGAGAAAGGATTTTGATTTTCTATTAGCTGTCATTTCTTTGCAGGCACAGAAATGTGCTCACTGATAAGGACTTGGGCCTCAAAGTATTATCCAACAAATTGTGAAAGATTACTAGGACATATATGTACTCTTGAACCAAAGAAGTCCAACCACTTTGTCACAAGGGAGGGTTTTAGCATTATAGGTACAACTGATCGTTTGTTGATTGTGGGAAAACAGCTTAATATGCACTTGCTCTTAGCTTTCTTTGTTCTGATTTTGTATTACGAACTTTATCAGGATATCTTTTTAAAGTGACAAAAAACAATGAACCTCAGCAGGATGTCTTTGTTAAAGTAGACGAAAATGAATGTCATAAGGTAAGGGGTGGGTTCCACTTTCCAGGATGGGTAATGTGGAAAGGTCTCAAGTTTCCCTTGAAAATTAGTAGATACAAATGTCTTGAACACCCAAAAAGAAGAAAATAGCTGACTTATGATACGATGAAGTCTTTTAATTGTGATACTGAAAGTCTACTTTACTTCCAATAGGTTTTATTAGTTCAAGTCTAATAAAAACTCATTAACCGAAGTGTGCTAAAAGTATGCCTCCTATTGCCACCATCTATTTCACTTAAAGAGCTCATGTGAGTTGTGTTTCTCTGATAATGTGGGAAAATATTATTTCAGGTTGAGTTAGAGGAGACAGTCGAAAAACAAGGCCCTGAATTTGAAGAAGCTCGAAACATAATAGCAGATGTTGAGAAGTTGTTTGAATCTTCTGAAGTTTAAAGCACTTTGTCTTGTCCATTGGACTCTGTTACACTACTGTTATAACTAGAGAACTCTTCGTGCTGCCTGATGAGCTTCCATCATGCAATCGTTTGGGTACATTCTTGTGTTATATAAAACTCGCTGGGATAGAGCCCATATATCAAATATCATGTGTTTATCACTAAACCAAGGCTACAAAATCAACATTGAACTATGTTTTGTGATCGTCTTAAGTTTGTTCACTTTCAATCATGTGAATCTTTTGCGCTAAAGGGTATGACCTGTCGGTCAATGAAATGACTCTTTTGTTCGTTTTTTTTGGTTCATATGGTCTAGAAGTTGAAGAGGATGTTTTTTATTAATTTTTTTTTTTTTTGGCTCTTTGGAAGTAAGTCAACTATTAGCAACTAGAGATGTTCATAATACGCTAAAACTTTTTTAGGGACATATGAAAATACATCTCATTTTGACTAAATCGTGACGTGTCTTGCTAACCTTTTTATTAGTCTTTTTCAATGCGCCCTTGTCTTTTTTTTTTCACCTGATTTTCGATATCCGTATTAGTGTTTGATTATAGGTTCGATATTCGTATTAGTGTTTGATTATAGGTGGGAAAATTTCCATGTTCCACTTATTTTCATAAATCACTCTAATAGATGAAAATATATAAAGAAAAGTTGGTTTCTTTTTGTATTAAATCAGCTTGAAATTATATGTCTAAACACTAATTTTTTAGATCACGATTTGAAATTGCATGTCCACACACCGATCGACTAAAGGTGTTTGTTTGGTTACCTTTCATATGAGGACACAATTTTGTATTTTTAATTACACTATATGTTTGATTTTATAGGAAACTTTTTTCGGGTTAATTTTTTTTTCTTTCTGAAAATGACATTTTTATATTTTGAATTTATTTTATTTATTTATTTATTTATTCTTGATGACATAATTTTTGTAGCCACTAAATGAAAATATCATGACATATTAAATACTACAAGTTTTAAGCGCTAAACGTTAGTTTTTTTTTATTAACTTATTTAATGAATTAAACGAAACGGTTAAAATATATTTCTCCTCATGAAAAAATCTATAACAAAAAATTCCATGTAAAATGGAAATATTAGAAAGCTTTGAAATTTTTTGGGAAATATTCCTCCACGTAATTTTAAAACACTTTTGAGATTCTTCCATCATCTTCTTTCATGGAAATGCACTAATTCTTGAGTGTCCACGTAAAAAAGTTCACCTAAAAATTGACAATATAATAAATATAGGTGAAAAATAGTGGGTACATCTACTACTAATATATAAGTGGTAATAATCAGTTGTGTGCGTATTTAGCTATTTGGTCCGTTAATTAGAGTTTAATACTATTAATATATAAGTGGTAATTAACAATTATTTAAATATTTAACTACTTGGGCCATTGGTTGGAGCTTGTCACTACATGTTACTACGGGTCTCCGATTCGAACATGAGTGACAACATTATTTTTATTTTACTGTCCATCTGGACCTCAAATTCGAATTCGAGACCTTTGACATGTAATGTCACCCTCCAATCCAATGATGAAAATAGTTAAGTATGTGCAGGGGCGGCTCAACGCAATCGGAGGCCTAAAGCGAAATTTCAACTAGAGGCCTAAAATCTAATAAATTTCATATGCATTATTTTTTTTAAAAAAAAATAATCTCAAGGTATATTTAATATTTTTTTTTATAAATGATTTATTCGATTTTCTTTCCAATTATTAGCTTTAGACAAGATTTTATCAATTTAATGTTGAAAAACATTTGCTTACTCGGACAATTATAATATAAATTGTTAACATAATTTGATTCAAGAAGTTGATAATTTTGTATACCCCACATTTTACTATGCTTGTTGTAATGCTTGGAAATCTAAGAAGAAATAGAAAAAAAATTACAATTGACTTGCTCAACGCTTTTTGACTATTGATTCATATTTTTGATAGAATATGACTCTTAACTTATTAGAAATTTAAAGAAGAGAGTGTCAAAGGAGTTAAAAGAATAAAATAATGTGAATATTAGCATAGAGACTGTGAGAAAATAAAACAATTCTTCGTGATTTCTTTTATTTAAATTAGATTAAAGGAAATAAAATAATAATTTTTTTAATATATATATTCATAAATAATTAATATTTTCTTTAAAAAATAATACAAAATTTATTATTGATAAAAAATTGAGGCCCCCTAAAATTGGGGGCCTAAGGCCAATGCCTAATTTAAAAAGGCATAGAGCCGGCTCTGAGTATGTGGTGAAACACACAGTTAAAGCATACATGTTGACATACGAAGTCTGCACTTATTGTCACTTATATATTAGTTGTAAAAATTCGGCCTTATATTTAGCAAAAAGTATTTAGAATTTGAATGCACGTTTAAAAAGTAAAAAAGTAAAAGCACAATAATTAACAATCAAAAATATTTGAAATTAACTCTCAAAATTTCACATGTGTCACATAATTGGACAACAAAAGTAACATATATTACTTAAAACTTACATTAAGAGTACTATAAAGCACAACTTAAAGTATTTCAAAACATATTTAGAAATTAATTAATTTTCAAAATTTCACTTGTGCCACGTATAAATTGGAACATGAGAAATAACATATTAATTTTAAAAGTACGTACTTTAAATATATTAAAAAAATAATTAACTCTCAAAATATCATATGTGTCACATATATTATTTAAAAGTATGTACAAAATATTATAAAATTAATTAACAACAAAATCATAAAATTAAAATAAATCAAATAATATATATTGAGCCCGGATTGATCTAGGCTATCGTATCTAGTTTATAATCTAAAAAAGACTTGACTTAATTTTTTTTACCCAACTCAAGTACATATGTATTTTATTATAGAATATAAATTTTGATTACTATTTGTAATTTTTGACTTCGCCACCAGACTAGGTAGTTTCAACCTATTTCCATACTTATAATTAAATTTATGTTATCTTTCCTTATTCAAAATTTTACCAAATCTAGGGTTTGTTCATTATGTTGAAAAATATTCTTCGAAAATTATTTTTCAATTTTTTAAAAAGTATTTTCTTTAGCTAAAATAAATCTTAAATGTGATATCTTATATTAATTGTGTTCTATCCATCCTTCAATATATTTTATCTTTACGCCTTCACCCCATAACCCCCATAATTCTTGAACTGCCCTATGTTTCTACCATTACCCATCCTTTATAGTTCTTTTTCCTATTATATAAAAATATTTTTAGAATAATATCTTTTATTTATATTAATTAATTTATTTTTTATAAAAATATTTCCGTTCGTATCGAATATGTCCTAAATGTTCCTCCCCTTTTCTGGGTTGGATAAATCCTCGAAATTTAGACATATCCTAAATGTATATTCGGGTTGGGTAAATCTTTGAAATTCAGACAGACTTGCATAAATAGGAGGCACCTAACTCTTTTAACATTTTAATATTGTACTTTTTAAATATATATATATATATATATATATATAAAATTTCCATTGTGAATTATAACATAAATTATCAATCACTTTTAAGAAATAATTTTTAGATATTTGAAAAAGCATGGGAAAAATAAATTCACATAGTGATTCAAACTATATTTTAAAGAAATTTCAAACAAAAGAAAATCACAATAAAAGAATTATAACACTTTCACGTAAATTGAGAGATAAGTTATAACTTATATATTAAGTAGGCGTTTGGACAGCGATATGAAATTAAAATATGAAATAATCATTTGGATATGTAATTTTACGCAGATTTTATCTCATGATTTCATATCATTAGATGAAATCCTGATATCTCCAAAAATCATGATTTGGAAAGTTCAAATATAAAAATTGACCAACAAATTTATATTTTTAAAAAATGGCCCCACATATATATTTACTACTCACTCGAACCACTTGTAATTGACATGTTGCTCTTTTCGAAAGTCAATTTGACTAATTTTAAAGTTAAATAGATTACATTAATTCGATATTTTAAACAAAAAATTTAGATATTCAAAAATTATATGAAAAGTACTATAAGTTTCAATTTTTTGCATATCATTATATCAATATGATGAAAAAATACATCGTAAAATATTAGTCAAAATTATTATAGTTTGACTCTATAAAAGAAAATTATGACAAGTAAAAGTGGACATAGATAGTAACTATTTATTTATATATAAATAAAATTTATAATGCACATTAGTACTTTTAAAACCATTTATATCTCTTATACTGGTTATTCTCACAACATATAATTTATTATTACTTCAAATCAATTTCTACTCTATTATTTATATTCACCAAATTTATTATTTTTTTATCAAAGATATTTACCAATCAAATTGACCAGGAAATGGCTCAAAGTAACAATGTTGGATCATCTTTTCAGTCATATGAACGAGAAATGCAAGTTCAACATCCGTACTATGTGGGTGGATTATATTAAAGACACCACAACTTATATTTAATTTTATTTTTTATCGAATTAAAGGTTGATCAATATGTATTGTAATTTTTTAAGAATACCTTTATAATAGTGTATTATGCGATATTATAAACTTATGTTTATTTGATAAGATTGTATAAAGAATTGACACACATCTTTCGAGTTAAATTATTTTTCTTCTTAAAATGACATCTTTATAATTTATAATTTAGTTAAGTTTTATTATTATTATTATTATTATTATTATTTATTTATTTATTTGTTCTTGATTTCTATAACCACTAAATAAAAATGTCATCACATATTTATATATCACAAATTTTAAGCACTAAAAGTTTGTATTTTTTTTTCGAACTTTTTTAAATTAATGAAACCCCCCACACTCCATAGTATAAAATGAAACGGTTGCGATATATTTCTTCTGAAAATATCAATAACAAAAGAATGCCATGGAAAATGGAAATATTAGAAAGATTTTAATTTTTTGGGGGAAATATTCCTCCAAGTAATTTAAAAATATTTTGAGATTCTTCCTTCCATTGGCGTAGCCACACAGTGTCAAGGGTGTCCAATTGGACATCCTTCGTTGGAAAAAAATAGCATATATATAAGTAAAATGATATACGAAATGATTAAATAACCTATTTTGAACACCCTTAACATAACAAGTTACTATTTTTCAATACCTTTTAAGAAATTTCTGACTCCATCATTGCTTCTTTCATCTTCACTCATGGAAATGCACTAATTCTTGAGTGTCCACGTAAAAAAGTTACCAAATAATTGACATTAGAATAAATATAGGTGAAAAATAGTGGGCACATTAACTACTTATATATGAAAGTGGTAATAATCAGTTATGTGCATATTTATGAGCTTGATATTATTAATATCTATGTGGTAATTAACAATTATTTAAATATTTAGCTACTTGGGCCATTGATTGCAGATTGTCATTACATGTCATGGGTCTCCGGTTCGAACATAAGTGACAATATTATTATTATTTTTATTTCACAGTCCATTTTAGACCACAGGTTCAAACTCGAGACCTTTGACATGTAGCTCCACCTTCCAATCCAATGGCCTAAGTGGTTCAATATGTGGTGAAACACGCACTTGAAGCATACATGTTACATATGTGGTGAAGTATACATGTTGACGCCCAATGTGCTTATTGTCACTTATATATTAGTAGTAGAAATTCAGCCGTACATTTAACAACAAATATTTAGAATTTGAATGCACGTTTAAAAAGTAAAAAAGTGAAAGCACAATAATTAACAACCTAAAATATTTGAAAACATATTTAAATGTGATTAACTCTCGAAATTTTACATGTGACACATAATTGGGACAACAAGAGTAACATATATTATTTGAAATTTCACATGTGCGACGTATAGATTGGGACATGAGAAATAACATATATTATTATAAAATTACGTACTTAAAATATATACAAAAACTATTAACTCTCAAATAATCATATATGTCACATATATTATTTAAAAGTACGTTCTAAATATTATAAAAATAATTAACAACAAAATCATAAAATTAAAATAAATCAAATAATATATATTGAGCCCGAATTGGTCTAGGCTTTTGTATCTAGTTTTAAAAAAAGACTTTACTTAGTTTTTTTTTTTTTTTTTGCTTAACTGTATTTAGTTGGTTTTACATGCGCATACCATTTTATTACTTTGTAATTGTTTTTTTTTACTCGTAATAAAACCCAACTCATAAGTACATATGTATTTTATTATAAAATATTTTTTTTTTTACTCTTTGTAATTTTTGACTTCATCATGAGACTAGATAGTTTCAACGTATTTCCATAATTATAATTTAATGTATGTCTCTTTCCTTATTTAAAATTTGACCAAATCTAGGGTATGTTCACTATGTTGAAAAGTATTCTTTGAAAAGTATTTTTTCAAAAATTTTAAAAGTATTTTCTTTGGTTAAAATAAGTTTTAAATGTGATATTTTATATTAATTGTGTTCTATTCATTCTTCAATACACCTTATCTTTACGACTTCACCCCTAACCCAATAACTCTTGAACCGCTTGATATTTCTACAATTGCCTATTTTTTCGTATTTATATATATTATATAAAAAATTTATAAAATAATATTTTTTACTTATATAATATTAATTTATTTTTTACAAAAATATTTTCGTTTGTACTGAACGTGTCCTAAATGTACTTCCCCTTTTCTAGGTGGGGTAAATCTTTGAAATTCAAACAAAATTGCAGAAATAGCTACGAAGCACCTAACTCATGAGAAAAATAAATTAACATACTTAGTGAATCAAACTTTATCTTCACATATATTGAGACATAAGTTGTAACCTACTTATATTAAGTAGGCGTTTAGACATCGATATGAAATTGTAATATAAAATCATCATTTGGATATGCAATTTCATATAGATTTTATCTCATTATTTCATATCATGAGAAGAAAATTCTAATTTCTCTAGAAAAAACATGATTTGGAAAGTTCAAATAAAAATTGATCAACAAATTTGTATTTTGTAAAAATAACCCCACATATATGTCTACTATTCCTTCTGTCCACTTTTAATTGTCATGTTGCGCTTTTCGAAAGTCAATTTGACTAATTTTTAAAGTTAAATTAAATTTAATTCAAAATTTTAAGCAAAAACAATTAGATATTCAAAAAAATATACGAAAAGTACTATAAATTTCAATTTTTTGCATATCATTATATCAATACAATGAAACAATATATGGTAAAATGTTAGTCAAAATTATTATAGTTTGACTCTAAAAAAGAAAACTATGACAAATTAAAAGTGGACAAAGGTAGTAACTATTTATTTCATATATAAATAAAATTTATAATGCACATTAGTACTTTTAAAACCGTTTATATCTCTTATACCGGTTATTCTCACAAATATATGATTTATTATTACTTCAAATTAATTTTTACTATATTATTTATATTCACAAAATTCATTATCTTTTATTAAATATATTTATAATCAATTTGATCAAAAAATGACTCAAAGTAACAATGTTGAATTGTTTTCTAAGTCATATGAACGAGAAATGCAAGTTCAACATGAGAATATTATCCATACTATGTGGGTGGATTATATTAAAGACAACACAACTTATGTTTAATTTTATTTTTTATCGAATTAAAGGTTGATCAATAAGTATTGTATTTATTTTAAGTATATCTTTGTGATAGTGTACTATGTGATTTTATAAACTTATAATTATTTGATAAGATTATATAAAAAAGGGATAATGCACAAGTACCCCCTAAACTATGACCGAAATTCCAGAGACACGCCTTAACTAAACTAAGGTCCTATTACCCCCTGAACTTACTTTTTTATAATTTTGTACACCTTTTGTCTTACGTGGCACACTCCGTGACTTCACATGATTGAAGCGTGTGGGAGATATTTGGATGCCACACTACTATATATATATATATATATATATATATATATATATTGTAATAACTCGAAAATTATTTTTGAACTATTTGTTAATTACAATTGTTTAGTCTTTAAATAATTAATTTTAGTTGGTGGCTGATGGGTTAAGTCCATAATTTATTTAAAATCCTATACTATCTGGCCTATATATGAAATTAAATTGGAAATATTGTATATAGTAGCATACTATTAATTCAAATTAAATGTCATAACACAATTTGATTTAATTGTAACCCGTAGCAAACTGTTGTCATTCACCTCTCTCCCTAGGTTTCTCGCTCGCCACTCTCGCCAGTCTCTCCCTCGCCTCTCCCGCTTTTATACAAACACAAATATATAAAATGTATTCGTATTTGTATAAAGTGAGAGAAAATTATATATATACATAAATTTTTGTTCCCCTCTCTCCCCTCGATCTCCTAGATCTCGCTCACCACTCCCCTATATCTCGCTCGTCACTCTCCCTCGCATCTCTCACTTTATACGAACACAAAATAAATGTATACATTGCGTTTATGTTTGTGTGAAACGAGAAAAAGTTGTATATACAAATACATATATTTTCGTCCTATATACTTATGGTTATACAAATACAGATCTCCTCTTGCCCAGATTTCTTCTCTCTTTCTCATATTATACAACTACAGATTATATAATTGATTCTTTTGCATATGTATACCGAAAATAGATTATACAATTGCTTCTTTTGTATATGTATAACTAAATATACATAATAACAGTCATACTGCAATTTTCACGTATAGCAAACATAAAAATCATATTCGTATATTATTGCTATAGTTTGCATAATTACGCTCCATAAATAATTTTTTGTTTGCTAAGTAGCTTTTGATTTGTATAATTTGCTAGAAACATCCAATTTTATACAAATTTTTCAGTTTTGTATAAATTCATTTATACATGTAATTTGTATAATAAGATATGTCAATTATAAGTGTATAGGACGAAAATATATGTATTTCTATTTATATATACATTTTTCTCTCGCTTTATACAAACAAGCGCATTTTATACATTTTATATCGAAATGTATAAAATAACGAATTGTATATCGAAAATGACTAATTGTATACCAAATCAGATGACAAAAAAAGGAGATATTTATTGCGAATTACAATTAAAATAAACTATAACTATAATATTTAATTTAAATTAATAATTTGCTATTTCATATAATTTTCCCTTAAAAAGGAATATTAAATAATTTTAGACTATACAAACTTAAAGAGGGAAAAAGAAGAAGGAAAAACTACTAAACTACACTACATATATTTATATATTATCATTTAATCTCTACTCTTTCATAAAAATTCAAAAAAATCTCTACTTTATCCCAATTCCTCTATTTCGGATACTTAATTTTGAAAGAAATCAAATTCACCTTTCTCATCCCCAAAATTCCGCCTCTAATTTTTTTCACTACCAAATCAGTTACCGAATTCAAAGGAATTTGATTTTCTCAACAGTCCAACTTTTAAAATAGGTATTATCTTCTTCGTCATTCTTCTTTCAAAATTAATTCTGTGTTTCAATTGATTTTGTATCAGTTGTCAAAATGGATCATCCGTCTTTTAATATTGAATATTTCAAACAATAACGCCTAACAATGATCAAAATTTTAAATCAGAAGACCCCAACTTGACATAACAGAAGTCTAAAAGCTTGCATGCATCGACATTAATGGCGAATCAAACTTCTGCGAAGAGAAAATTAATAACGGAAGTGGTGGCTCATCTAAAGCAAATGATGCAAAAACTAAAAAGAAAAGGGATAAAAAGGCAACCCCGACAACATGTATTTTACCATTTTTTTTATTTTTCTGTAATTTTATGTATTCACATGTTACTATTAGATCCACAACATTCATTTGAGATGGAATTTGTTCAAGATATTATGCAACAAGAAAGCGACAGTCTATAACTATTGAATTAATTTTTCTTTACATACACATTTGATATGTTTTAATAATGTATCTTTTTGTTTATGTTTTTTGTTATTTTTGTGTAACGACCTGCTTAGTCGTTTTGAGCAGCAGATTTTATTTCTGGGAAAAACTGTCTGAGACGACGTATCCCACGACGGACCGTCGAGGGTGTCTCATTCCAAACACTTGGAATTCTTATATTTGAGTGCTGAAATCGACTCTCTGAACTCTGTGACGGACCTGCAGGACGGACCGTCACAGACACGATGGACCGTTGTGAGGTTCCGTTTCAAAACACTTCAACTCTTGAGAATTGGGTACTGGGAGCAATTCTCTGTCCGTCGTGACGGAAGTGCAGGACGGACCGTCGTAGGCACGACGGACCGTCTCAGACTCATCAAGGAAATTGAGTCTCTGAAGGTTGTGACGAACCTGCAGGACGGACCGTCGCAGGCACAACGGGCCGTCACAGGTTGCGTAATCCCAGTTTGGGTCGGATTTCTGGGTAAGTTTTAAAGGGGCGTTTTGGACTATTCCTGCTATAATTATGAATTTCGTGGGTTAATATTAATAACTCAAATTCTTGGGGGTGTAAAGGAGATAACCTTGAGTTACTTAGTGGGTTAATTCCTCATCTTTTATACCTAATTATATGCTAATTAGGGAAAAGAAAGAGGGTTTTGAAGAAGAAAAATAGAAAGAACAAGGGGAGAAAGGAACGATCGATAGAGAGAGACAAACAAAGAGGAAACAAAAAGCTTTGAGAGATTGCTTGCTTGATCAAGAATCCTTGGTGAAGGTAGGTTATGGTTTTGATACTATTCGTAGTAAACTCTTAATAGTGAATGATATGTATTGGTAGTATTGTAAACCCTTCTATATGCTTAATTGTATGCTTGCATGAATGTGATTATGTGATTGTGATAAAATAAGCATAATGAAGCTTTTGAATCCAAAATCTTGAAGAACCCTAATTCACCTTGTTATTGATGATGCCTTGGTATAAAAGAAGGCTTGATGAATTGATAGAATGATGTTAGTGGATCGGAGTGTCACGTTCCGACACATAGTATTAGGGGATCGGGTGTCACGAACCGACACGTAGAATTAGGGGATCGGAGTGTCACGTTCCGACACATAGTATTAGGGGATCGGGTGTCACGAACCGACACATAGTATTAGGGGATCGGGTGTCACGAACCGACACGTAGAATTAGGGGATCGGAGTGTCACGTTCCGACACATAGTATTAGGGGATCGGAGTGTCACGTTCCGACACATAGTATTAGTGGATCGGGTGTCACGAACCGACACGTAGAATTAGGGGATCGGAGTGTCACGTTCCGACACATAGTAGTAGGGGATCGGGTGTCACGAACCGACACGTAGAATTAGGGGATCGGAGTGTCATGTACCGACACATAGTAGTAGGGGATCGGAGTGTCACGTACCGACACAAGAGGAAGAAAGATAATGAATCTTGAGAGATGTTAATATACTCAATGTAATGAACCTATTTTCCCAAATGAGTGTGGTATTGAGGCTTGAGTCCTCATGGATGAACTTGGTAGTACTTATTGATGATTATAGTACTTGTTGCTACATGTTGAGTATTGTAGTTGATTTATGATATGAACTGATATATACTGTTTTCTATTTTGAGTTGGCCGATGATACCTACTCAGTACTTGTGTTTTGTACTGACCCCCTACTTGTTGTTTCTTTCTTTGTTATTTGGGAAATGCAGCAAACTTACCGTCGTCTTCAACTCAACAGCAATTCTAGCCAGTCTTCACTACACCGGATTTCAGGGTGAGCTAATGCTTCTAGCTTGGACTGGATCTTCTCTTCAAGTCTTGATGCCTTGAACTTCCGGCATGGACTAGCCTTTTATTTATTTTAGCTTCTTAGATACTTTTAGATTAGTAACTTGAGGATAGATGTTCTTGTGATGATGACATCCAGATTTTGGGGATAATGAGTTATAAATTTTAGAAGTTATTTAATTGATTTCGTTAATGAGTTTTAAGTCTTCCGCTTTGTATTTTTGTTCAATATGTTGGGGTTTTAGATTGGTTGGTTTGCTCACTTAGTAGGATAAGTGTGGGTGCCACTCGCGGCTCGATTTTGGGTCGTGACAACAAGTGACACCTTAGGAAGTCTTAGGAAGGTTCTCTAATGCTTATGATTATGTATGTGTCCTTTATGTATGACATTGTAGTGTTAGTTTGACTATGATTATATTGTACTATACTTCTATGATGGCATGTGTTGTCTTGTGTAGATACTATGTATGGTATTCTCTTATGTTCCTAAGGTGATGCATTGCACCAAGTATCCCTAAAGGATTTCTTAGTAAGCAAATGAATTGAAAGAAAGAGTTAATGTCAAGGAGAGTGAGTTCACTGTAAAGTGACCTCTATTTGTACTTAAATTCTATATGTGCTTTTCTATGATGTTTGGCCTTTGATTGTGTTTCTATGACGTATGTGGATGATATAAATGCTATTGACAAAGGTTTTATGATGATTTACTCAAAATGGCATGAAATATGATTTCAAAGGAAATGTCCCTTTTAAATGCATGGTTGCCATACTTAGTACATTCTTGTGCTAATCCCATTCTTCCTTACTTTTTACACAAAGTGTAGGTTATGGAATGCTTAAAGGAGATCTATGATTGAGGAGCTTGATAGGTGATTTCCCAAGCTCAAGGAAAGGAATCCTTAAGTTCAAGGATGTCCTACTTACGTCTTTAATGTGAAGTCTTTAAATATTGTATAGTTATGTAAGGGTCGTATAGGCCGTGTCCCTAATGTATTCTAAAGTTATTGAGTCTAAGATGGCAAAGAGACTTAGAGTCTAAATATGTATTATGACTTATGTTTTATATATATAGGATGTGATGTTTCTATCATATGATGTGCTATGAAAAGTTTTAAATTTCCGCTAAATTTACTATGCCAATGCAATGAATGATATGAGACGCTTGTCTTAGACCTCTGAGAGGTCGACGACGCCGGTTACAATCCAAGATTGTATCCTAACTTCTAGGGTATGCTTTTGGGTTGTGACAAACTTGGTATCAATGCATGAGGTTTATGTAGCGGTTTTAGGTTCTAAAAGTCTCATATTGCCACGTCTAGTAGAGTCTCGTAGCATTGGTGGTGAGTCGCGACACATCAAATGGTACGAAAGGCTATAGGACGATAGAGTTTCCCTTCTTCATCAAATCTCATGTCGTGCCATAGAACTTAACTCTATAAGGTCTCTCTCTTATGTTTTCTTGTCCGGTAGTCTTTTAGATATGGTTGCTTGGATGAGATTGCTCAATGCTTGAGGGAGAAAAGGTGAGTTTAAATGCTTATCTTTCTTTTATGGTTTGAATTAGTATGTGTGAAGGTGACACTTGTCCTTATTTGATGTTGTATATACTAACTAAGGCGCCTTGAAGGGTTAACTAGATTTAGGTAGGGATATGGGACTCTACCTATGTCTTGCACTAGTTTACCTTGATGGAGACCTTAGGAGGTTAAAACTATGTATGTGTATGGTGATAGTTGTGAATGTCCTTATGTAATGATCTCTATGCTTATAATCATGTAAATAGCCTAGTATGCTAAATGGAGTTATCAATGCATGAATGTTATGGATGAGTGGAGTATGGTGCTAATTGTAGTTCTTGTTGGGTTACTTGATTTAGTGAAGTTATGGAGCTTTACTTGATCATTGCACATGTTAACTCTATGAGGATTATGATTGGTTATCTTACCTTACTATATATGAAATACCTCTTATTTGATGATGTGATGCCAATTATGGCAATATATGAAATCTAAGTGAAATAGCAAGTTATGTTGAATGATGTATGCCATGATATAGTTGAAGCATGCTAGAAGTTATTATAGTTAAAGTGAATTCTTTTAGATTGTTGTATTCCTTTATGGTTTTGTATGATGGTAGCCAAATATTAGGATTTGAACTTAGAATGTTTAATAACTACCTATGGAAGTATGCTATCATATGAGTGTATGTGATTAAAGATGTGCATTGTTTTCCTTTGTTTATAAGTGGTACTTGATAAGTTGGTAAAGCTTTGTATATTATAATTCCATACTTGTTTCCTCAAATGTCTAAATGTTGCATTTTTGGATGTTGTTGAAATATGTGTAGAATTTATGGATATGAACATGATAAGGAATGTGGAAAAAAATCTTTGCTATTTAGATTGAAGAATGAGAATCTTATGACATGATGAGTTGTAGAGTTATTTCTAAACTTCTTGCTGTGTTATGAACTTCCTTGTTGTTTTCCACTAATGATATATGACCTTAGTGTCTATTGCATTGTAGGAAGACCTTATGTGAATCGAATAGTATGATCAAAATTGATGGTTGAGGATGATTTGCCTAAAATGATAAGGTTTAGAATGCCTTAGTGTTGTTAAATTGAATTAATAAAAAATTCTCTCTAAAGTAGTAATCACTTTAAGTGATGAATGTTAAGGTTTTGTATTTGAAATCCTCTATATGTTGGGTTAAGTTGCTCTTAATTTGGTTTACCCTAAGTGGGGGATGGTGTTTGAGTAGTGAGATTGTAGAAATTGTGGGGGATGGTGTTTGAGTAGTGAGATTGGAGAAATTGTCTACATTGTTCTTCTATTCTTACATGAATTTGAAAATATGAATTCTTAGTATGCTTGTTCATTAAAATAGTCTTGCATAAAGTGTGAATTGCATGATCTTTATATGATTGGTATGAATTGATTGACATCATCTTAGAGATATGGTGACTTTTCCAAGGAGCATGAAAAGACATTTTTGATAAAATCCATGTTTTCTCTTGTTGACTTACATTTTAATGTGCTAAATGTGAAGTGAATTCATGAGGTAAGACAAGGAACTTTGTAATAGTCACTTGTAGGGTAAATTGTTTAGCCTTGCAATAGAAGTTGAGTCTCTTTTACCATGAAATATGTTGACTCTCTTGAAAATTTAGTGACTTGATGATTTGTAATATAAAATTGTAGGCTCATTCTTGAAAGGTGAAAGCATGTTTCGCTAAGTGTATATGTGTGTGCCTATGGTTTGTGCTATTTTTTCAAAATGAGGCTTACTTTAAGGGTGAGTAATATGTTAAGAAAAGAGATTTGTGGAATGACTTCCTGTTTTGTTGTGATGCACTTGGTGTGACTTGCCATTTAGACTTCACTAGGAAGAAAAATATATTCATGTCTTGGCTTGAAAGTTGATGTTTCTCATTTTTTTTTAAATAAAAGAAATTGACCTTGTGCTTTGCTAAGGTGTGAACTCATGATACATGTAATGTGCTGAGGAGCAAGACATTCCTCCATGGACACCACTAAGCATGGTATGGTTGAGTATGACCTTCATGGTACTAGGTCTAACTAATGAAGATTTTTGTTAAATGCAATTAACTCAAGTCTATGTGCATTGAAGTATGAATGCCTACTTGTTTTGAGTATTGTTGAAATCTGCCTATATGTGGCCTTGTAAGATGTTATCTTGATGAATTAAGGTGCAATGACCATGTTATGATTAGGAGAAGTATGTTCCTCCTATGAACATGATAAGAGCCTCTTTGATTAATGCATTAAGGGTGAGTGAATCGAAGTTTTGCTTACTTGTGTGCATTGAGTGCTAAAATGCTTTGATGATATTTTAAATGAGATGAACTGCTCTTATATGCATTGAAGTCATTGTTGTGATTAAAGAGTCCTAAGTGTAATTCGAGGACGAATGTTCCCAAGTGGGGGATATTGTAAGACCTCGGAAATGAGATAAGGTGTCTAGAGCCTAACATGTTCGTCTTAATGTTATAAGGTCCTAAAATGCCTTATTATGTGATATAGAGGCAGTGTACAAAGTTTGAAGTGATTTGGAAGTTGAACGTCAAGGGACGTCCAAGACGTTCGACGAATAGTCGCTTATGTGCCTCATGTGTGTATGCATGCCCAAATTGTATGAACTGAGTCTAATGAGTCTTGAAATGGTTTATAATTGTGTTTAATGTTATTGTATGATTTTTCGTGAAGTTTGGAGGTCAAACGCCCAAGAACGTCCAAGGCGTTCGAAAGAAAGCCCCTAAGACGTTCATCGTATGACATGTTGGGGTCAAGGCTGTTTCGACGTCTTGAAGGTGTTTGTTTTGGATGAAACTTATGTGGTAGGTCTATAATATGCTAAGTTTTGTAATTGCATTGGAAACGTCTGGGTACGACTTCTAAAGGGCCCCACAAGAGGCCCCAAAAGAAGGACCCAAGGCTGCCTAAGACACTGCCTGGGCAGTGTCCCTTGACGGACCCAATGACGGATCGTTGGGCCACCAACGGACCGTCAAGCAGGTCTCGTTGAAGGGGTATTGCCTTGGGCAGGTCTTGAGCCAAGAATTTGGCTAAGGCATGGGCGACGGAGGCTGCCACGGCCCGTCATGGCCATGACGCCCCGTCGAGCCCCTCGTCGTGGATGGCCTGCAAGTTGGCTTGTAGTTATTGTTATTTACATTAAATGATGTTGAATTGATGATGATCAGTCCATGATGATAAATATATGAAGTTTTGAGAATGAATAACCTATGTTTCTACATGTTGTCTTGAAGACGATTGTGAGATCGGTTGTGTAGGCTCTTGATTATGTATGCACTGTTGTAGCTACTATTTTAGGGTGATGTATGGATGAATTTTGTAGGTATAAATCCTTAATGTTCAAATTAATAAGTGTTTGCATGAATTGATATAGATTCCTTTAGGTTATGAAGTCAAGAAGCTAAGTTGTGATGTATCTCGAATTGTGTTTAGATAAAGTATAATTTAGTGTTGATTTCTTATCTATTTAGCTACTGCCTAATGAGTATATTATTGATGAAATATGAATGATGATCAAACCCTTAGATAGTTCATAGTATTGATAAAGTCTCCTATACTCTAGCAAATTGATAAGCCTAAATGCCTATGTTGTAACCCTAATCTTGAATGTATGTAATCATGATTTCAATATGGTTAAATATAGGTTTAGCTACTGCCTTAGACTTACATATGTATGAACTATGATCTAAAATCAATGTAAGGGAAGTTAGCTAATGACCTATATTATTCTACTTTCCTAGTATGTTGATATCTTTCATTATGTTATGGCATAATCTTGTAGCGACTTGTACATGGTTTCTTATATGTTTAAAGTACATATAGCTACTGCCATATATGTGTTTTATTGATGAATAAAGTGTATTGATCAATGATGATCAAAGGGTGAGAAATTGGTAAGAATGCTTAATTCCTCTACTCTTCTACTTCTCTATTCTTTATAGAAATGTTGATGAAGCCTTGTATGGCATTGTGTGGTATGGTCCACATATGGTGGCGGTGTTTACTTTATTGTCATTATATATGTGTTGACCATGGCCATGAAGGCTAATTGATGAACTTATGAACATATGCTTAAAATGATACTATGAGAAGATTATGCCTACTTTCCTATTCTAGATGTGAATTAGGTTGTGTGGCTATTGTATGAGCATGTGTATAACCATGTTAGGGTAAAGTATAGGTGCTGCCATGGATGTGTTAAGATAGTTAATAACCCCTTTACCTATGTACCCTTATATGAAAGTGTAAATGGCTAAAGTTAGGAGTCTTGGTTACATTGTATGTATAGTCTTGTCTCCTATGCTATTATGTGTTGTGTGCTATGTGCTTGAAGTGCAATGTGGTCTAATAGGGTGGCTTACTAAATAAGTTATTTATAGACATTATGTGATCATGTTGGTCAATGTACACACACTCTCACTTACATGCATGTATAAGTAGTATAAGTCATTGTGTCTAAATGAAACGTAGTTCTCATATTCACTAGTGTCTACTACTATGCATATTAAGGTGATGTTTATGGAAGTATGATTTGTATTTCCCTTACTAGGATGACTTGATAGGTGTACTAGTATGGTCAAGGGCATGGAACCTTGTCTATACATAGCACATGTGTATCTTGATAGGATAGTTCCAAGATTTGGTTTCTATGAACATGAAGGATGAATGTATGAACATGTTATGAATATGATGTATATGATATGATGAAGTATGAATGTGCATAGTGTCTTAGTAGGTTTATATGAAAGGATTTCTCATATAGTTATGCCTATATACTTATGCATTGATATATGAACATGTGTGACATTATGTGATTATGTGAAAGGTTTGCTCACATCTAAGTATACACTCACACATGGATGATCTAGTTAGTGAGAGGGGCCTTGCTAGGGGTGCCCAATAATACTCCAAAACTAGATAGGTGCTTGAATATGCTATAAGCATATGAATGATGAATATCCTAAGCTTATGTTTTTATAAAAGAACGTAATAAAGGCTTTTCAATAAAGGGAACTTAGCATAGCACCGAGGAACTTGAATATGAGGGAGTGACACTTTCCAACATAGGAAAGGTAGGGTTCACTACGGTCCTCATGTGAGGGGTGACACTTTCTTATTTAAGAAAGGTAGGGTTCATTACGGTCCTCACGGGTGGACAACCTCATGACCCAACATAGGGTGTAGAGTTGATATTTCCATGAATTCGCCAAGTTCCATAAACTATGTTGCCACCATAGGATACTAGCTAGAGGATTATACCTCGATAGCTATGTTTATGTTAGGTTCTACTTTGGCCGGTAGACCACCTTCCATCGGTGTAAGGTTTTATGACACCGGATTCCATGATTAGCACCCATGGTCTATGTCGGTTAAGGTTATGGTTTCCCTAAAGGTAAAATGTACAATGGAAGTAATTGAATAGGATCCTAACTAGGAGGACTTAAGGTAAGTTACTTAGGATAGATGAAAGTAATGAACCCATCTAGACATTGCACAAGTGACTCCTTAGGAAGTCTTAGGAAGGTTCTTTAATGCTTATGATTATGTATGTGTCCTTTATGTATGACATTGTAGTTTTAGTTTGACTATGATTATATTGTACTATACTTCTATGATGGCATGTGTTGTCTTGTGTAGATACTATGTATGGTATTCTCTTATGTTCCTAAGGTGATGCATTGCACCAAATATCCCTAAAGGATTTCTTAGTAAGCAAATGAATTGAAAGAAAGAGTTAATGTCAAGGAGAGTGAGTTCACTGTAAAAGTGACCTCTATTTGTACTTAAATTCTATATGTGCTTTTCTATGATGTTTGGCCTTTGATTGTGTTTCTATGACGTATGTGGATGATATAAATTCTATTGACAAAGGTTTTATGATGATTTACTCAAAATGGCATGAAGTATGATTTCAAAGGAAATGTCCCTTTTAAATGCATGTTTTTGCATGGTTGCCATACTTAGTACATTCTTGTGCTAATCCCATTCTTCCTTACTTTTTACACAAAGTGTAGGTTATGGAATGCTTAAAGGAGATCTATGATTTAGGAGCTTGAGAGGTGATTTCCCAAGCTCAAGGAAAGGAATCCTTAAGTTCAAGGATGTCCTACTTACGTCTTTAATGTGAAGTCTTTAAATATTGTATAGTTATGTAAGGGTCGTATGGGCCGTGTCCCTAATGTATTATAAAGTTATTGAGTCTAAGATGGCAAAGAGACTTAGAGTCGAAATATGTATTATGACTTATGTTTTATATATATAGGATGTGATGTTTCTAGCATATGATGTGCTATGAATAGTTTTAAATTTCCGCTAAATTTACTATGCCAATGCAATGAATGATATGAGATGCTTGTCTTAGACCTCTGAGAGGTCGACGACGCCGGTTACAATCCAAGATTGTATCCTAACTTCTAGGGTATGCTTTTGGGTTGTGACAAACTTGGTATCAATGCATGAGGTTTATGTAGCAGTTTTAGGTTCTAAAAGTCTCATATTGCCACGTCTAGTAGAGTCTCGTAGCATTGGTGGTGAGTCGCGACACATCAAATGGTACGAGAGGCTATAGGACGATAGAGTTTCCCTTCTTCATCAAATCTCATGTCGTGCCATAGAACTTAACTCTATAAGGTCTCTCTCTTATGTTTTCTTGTCCGGTAGTCTTTTAGATATGGTTGCTTGGATGAGATTGCTCAATGCTTGAGGGAGAAAAGGTGAGTTTAAATGCTTATCTTTCTTTTATGGTTTGAATTAGTATGGGTGAAGGTGACACTTGTCCTTATTTGATGTTGTATATACTAACTAAGGCGCCTTGAAGGGTTAACTAGATTTAGGTAGGGATATGGGACTCTACCTATGTCTTCCACTATTTTACCTTGATGGAGACCTTAGGAGGTTAACACTATGTATGTGTATGGTGATAGATGTGAATGTCCTTATGTAATGATCTCTATGCTTATAATCATGTAAATAGCCTAGTGTGCTAAATGGAGTTATCAATGCATGAATGTTATGGATGAGTGGAGTATGGTGCTAATTGTAGTTCTTGTTGGGTTACTTGATTTAGTGAAGTTATGGAGCTTTACTTGATCATTGCACATGTTAACTTTATGAGGATTATGGTTGGTTATCTTACCTTACTATATATGAAATACCTCTTATTTGATGATGTGATGCCAATTATGGCAATATATGAAATCTAAGTGAAATAGCAAGTTATGTTGAATGATGTATGCCATGATATAGTTGAAGCATGCTAGAAGTTATTGTAGTTAAAGTGAATTCTTTTAGATTGTTGTACTCCTTTATGGTTTTTTATGATGGTAGCCAAATATTAGGTTTTGAACTTAGAATGTTTAATAACTACCTATGGAAGTATGCTATCATATGAGTGTATGTGATTAAAGGTGTGCATTGTTTTCCTTTGTTTATAAGTGGTACTTGATAAGTTGGTAAAACTTTGTATATTATAATTCCATACTTGTTTCCTCAAATGTCTAAATGTTGCATTTTTGGATGTTGTTGAAATATGTGTAGAATTTATGGATATGAACATAATAAGGAATGTGGAAAAGAATCTTTGCTATTTAGATTGAAGAATGAGAATCTTATGACATGATTAGTTGTAGAGTTATTTCTAAACTTCTTGTTGTGTTATGAACTTCCTTGTTGTTTTCCACTAATGATATATGACCTTAGTGTCTATTGCATTGTAGGAAGACCTTATGTGAATCGAATAGTATGATCAAAATTGATGGTTGAGGATGATTTGCCTAAAATGATAAGGTTTAGAATGCCTTAGTGTTGTTAAATTGAATTAATAAAAA